>VXBB01012520.1:135655-179540 GCA_013399915.1 Illadopsis cleaveri
TCTTGGGGAGGTGAGAAAATAGGTGAAGGTCATTCCCCATGCTGACAGGCTCTGGTGGATGGCTGGGGAGAGATAACAAACCCTCGGGGTCACCCTGATAAGGGGTGAAAAAGCTCCAGAGGCGAGGAATAATGACGTGTGAAGGGCGATGTTTCCCTCCCAGTGACAAGCTCCTCATCCGAGCCCTCCAGAGCTGAGGATGCTCTGCTGAGGGACCAACCACAGCTGGGCAGCACCGAGCTGTGTGTCTGTGGGGTGGGCACTGGGCAGGAGAATCCTTCCCTGCAGCCCAGATGGTCCTTTCCCAGTTCAAACCAGAAAAGAGGAGTGTTCACAGAATCACAGAATCACAGAATTTCTAGGTTGGAAGAGACCTTCAAGATCATCGAGTCCAACCCAGCTCCAACACCTCAACTAGATTATGGCACCAAGTGCCACATCCAGTCTTTTTTTAAACACATCCAGGGATGGTGACTCCACCACCTCCCTGGGCAAACCATTCCAGTACTTTACCACTCTGTCTGTGAAAAACTTTTTCCTAAAAGTTCTCCTTATGGCAATTCCATAGGTTGATCCCAACACCCAGCCCCACTGGTCACCTGTGGATGAGCTCTTGGATGCTCAGGAAATGATGCTGGGCTGGGTTTAGGTAGGAGCAGCTTAAACTGCAGTCAGCCCAGAGCCCCCCAGCAGAGGGAATGCAAAAGCCACCACGGCTGAGGACCAGAGACGCATCTACACCAAACCACCAGGTTGATGGAGACCAGGAGGATCAAGGAAGACAAATGCCAGCATCCAGGAGGGGGTGACAAAGCAGGGGGACCAGGTGACCCTCCCCAGCGGGAGCACAGACCTGTCCTCCTCCTCCCCATCCCCCGAAGCACAGCCCTGCTGATGGAAGTCAGCACCTCGCCGAGCAAACACTCACTGGGAGCTTTTCACACCTGGTTTAGCCTCTTGAAGTTTCACACCAGTGAAGAGCTGTGACCTCAGGAGGGAAAGGTATCAGCTATATTTCCCAAATATCAGCAAATTGTGTGAGAGAAAGAGATATGCTAAGGGGGCAGACTGCTCAAACCATTACCATCCTTCTTAGTACCACTTAGCTGAACCGTTAAAAAGATCCAGGGCTCCCAAAGACAATTAAGCTCAAGGGAAGCCATAAATCTCAATAAACATCAAGCCAAGTTTTCTTCACTGCTTGAAACAACAGATATAATTTCATTGGTTACTGAGCTCATGCTCCCAGAGGGATTTCAGATAAAAAGCCACTTATTCAAAACACCAAACCCAGGCTTCTCCTGTCTCTCAGGCTACCGAGGGGTCAGATTTCCCAGCACGGGAACATGTGCCCCGCGGTCTGCAGAGGTGGAGCCTGGCTGCAGCAAACCTTTGCAGATTTATGGTGTCTGTGGCACGGCGCTGTGACCTGCCACCAAGGTCAGGCACCTGCCTGGGGAGCTGGCTGATCCCAACGGGAGGCGGCCACGGGGCAGGAGGGGACCTGGACGCTGGACACAGCTCTCCATCCTCTGCTGAGCTCGGCAGGACATGGAGCTGGTGGAGTTGGACGCCTGCTCTGGTGTTGGAGCCCTGTTCACTGAGAATTTCAGCCTCTCTGTGCTGACAGGCACTGGCCCCCAAGCAAACACTGCATTTGACCTGAGGGCGTGGAAAAGGCTTCCAAAATTGAGTGACAGCNATTTAGGTGTCACTCTGGAAGCCCAAGGACCAAGGTCACACCTGGCCAAGGTTGTGGGAAGCATTTTCTGTATCTCCAAGCTGACTTCCACCCCACCACCTTATCTCTGAGGTACGTGAGGAGCCCAGAGGGGCAGCACAGAGCACATCAGCTCTCCTGGCTGCCCCAGGAGCCTCCTGGCACTTTGGTGCTGTTTATCCAGCTCACAACCAGCCTCTCTCACCCACGTGCTTCCCACTGCGGAGATCAGAGTGAAAGCCATGCCAAGGCAGCCCATGCCAGCCTCAAGTCCTCACTGCAGGGTTTTTTTTTTTCCTGGCAGGTTCTGTGCTCAGCAGGGCTAGGGCCTGGGTTTTGACAGCTCTCTGCAAGGTCGTTCCATCCGCCAAGCGCCGCTTCCTTGGGCTTTGATTTAAGTTCTGGCATGCTTCTTGTATTGATTTCTCTCAGATGTATTTTATGGGGAATAAGCACTCAAACCAGGAGGCCAAGACCTCCTGCATTGTGCACGGCATGGTAATGGATGAGCTCCTTCTCACACTCCCTCCCTCCCCTTGTCCCCAGTTCTCTCACCTTTTATTTAATCCGCTTGCAAGTGCAGTGGGGTGAAGGATGGCAAATGCACAAACACATGAATTGTCCCTGCTTTGGATGCTTCCCTGGGACAGCCAAGCAGGGAATGGCTTTGGGTTGAGAGTAGAAAGACTTCTCCCAGTTTTTATCAGGAGTTTCAGCTGCAAAAGCATTTCCCTGGTTGAGAGTGTCTGTGGGATCTCCTTGACCACTGGGCAGTGGTCAAGAGCCTCAGGAAGCATAAAGAATTCAGCCTTGTCATTATTTAGCACCTAAAAGCTGCAGGTGGTAGAACCAACTCAAACATCAACTTTCCTCCCCAAGAGAAACCATCTTTACCACCAGAAATGCCCTGATGGGTGGCAGGGAGTGTGTCCTCATATCTGTTCTGCTGTCTGTGCAGACTAGCCAGGGCCAAATATAGCCAAACATTCCAGGGAAGGCTTTTCTGCCAGCTGAAAATCTCCTGACCTCAGCAGAGGAGGAGACACACGGGATCCTGGGGGACAGCCTGAGCTGTCCAGGTTTCCAGCCCAGTGGTTTATCTGCATCCAAGATTTGCACTCTGGGTTTGCTGCATCCAGCACTGCTGGAGGTGACCTTGGCAGTGCTGGTGTCCTGGTTAAACCCCAGCCTTAGGTGAGCCCTGAAAATCACCACCAGAAACAGCAGAACATTCCAAGGGACAAACCCTCAGCAGACTCGAGGGATGGGTTTTCCCTATTTTACTAAGCCTGGGATCCCTATTGCCAGCATCAGGTTTCCCAAAATCCTGAATCCAGGCTGCTGAAACGACAACATTGCTGTAAAAATGGGGCCTCCAAAACTCCCATTCAATATATTTTCCTCTGACGACACAAGCCCAAGGAGTCAGGATTTGGAAGGCAGCCCTCGTTCTGTCCACGGGAGGAATAAAAACATGGTTATTGTTTTTCTCAGTGAACTGCAAAGGCTGTTTTTAAGTGAAACCTGAGCTTCCCGTCCCATCACGTGCTTCCAGGAGCTCGAGCTTTAGGAAGACCAAATACTTTCAAACTCTGGATAAGACCATTAGAGTTGCTTAATTTCCTTTATGTCCATCTGTTTCAGTTCAGCTCAGTTGTTTCTGTCCCAGACAAGACATTTGGCTCTTCTAAATAAATCTTATAGCCCATTTGGATTAAAGACTTTCTGATGCAGCCTCTGAATATAATCCCTCTGATTTGCATCTCAAAGAAATCGAGTTAAAACCGAGCAAGAACCATACACGGAGTGCTTGGAATTGCTGGAGTATGTGAAACACTCACGAGGTCCCATATGGATAATGGTGCTTTTGTTTGGAATTTATCGTGAGCTCCCGCGTTCCCCTGGCTGTGGTCGCACCGGGCACACTCCGGGGCTTTCAAGGCAGACAGGGTGAAAACGTAATGGACTGGTTTTGCTGTTGTCCGAGGCTCGAAGTCTTACACCCCCAGAAACCGAGAACGCTGCGGGGAAAGTGCGAGACGCGCTTAGAGAGGCTGGGGGGGCAGATGGCACCGCGGGGGGACAGCGGAGGATGAATGAACGAGCGGCAGGTTACACCCGAGCTCCATCAGCTCCGGGATTATTCTGTCCATGAGCTCCCATAGGTGTTTTTCACACCGAGGGAGAGCTGAGAGCCTTTTCCCGGTGCTGGAGCACACTGCCCACCCCACGGGCAGCGCTCGCAGGGCTCCGTGCGCTGCTGTCGCGCTGTCCCCAGGCTGTTCAGCGGGCACTGGGAGCGTTATCTCATTTTTTTTGAGCGGCAGAGCTGGGTCACGGGACGCCGGGGTGCTGCTATTCCTGGCGGTGACGCAGCCGCCTTCCTGGCCGGGCGAATGCTTTTCCCCTTTCCGTGTCCCAGGGTACCTGTCTGTGACACATGCCTTGCGAAACGGCTCCAGCGCGCTCCGAGATTCCCCAGATAAGAGGCTCCGTTGGAGGCTTTGCTGCCGCCGTAATTTTGGCAGCAGCCCAAGCGCTCCCTCGCTGCTGTCCCACTGATTCCTCTCAGGAGCGTTTGAAGGCTCGAGGTGTTTGTGCCGCTGAGGCGTGGGAACAGCTGCTTCCCTCTTTTTAACCTTCAGAGCGGTGAGATCCTGGGGAGGAAAAAAATAATAAAAAAAGGAAAACTTACGTAACCCTAAAAAAAATTTTAAAAAAATTAAGCAAAGCTTTGCTCTGCCACCAGTGCTGCCCACGGCAGAGCTGTGCTCTAAATGGATTCAAGACCCTGTCAGAACCTCCTTCAGTGACATAATTATAAGAGGAATGGACATGGTTGCATTGACAGACTGCAAACCTCCTCCCAAAGATCCCAAGATTATCAGCTCCTCTGTATGGTGGGGAACTGAGTCACAGAGCAGGGAGGTGGTTTGGGTATCAGCCCTGCAGGGTTACTGCAGAGGATCAGATCCACAGCAGCACTCAGGCAGGAATCCCTTCACCAGGGCAAAGCAGACACCCACGCTGCTAATAATAATAATAATTAATTACAAGGACAGAGCAGAACTGCCCCAGCCTGAACCTTTACCCAGAAAAACCTCATTTTCTCTGGATGAGAAGAGCCTCGGTTGTTTACCACTGAGGAGCAGGGGGGAGAGCCGAACTGGACCCAGCACAGACCATCACTCCCCTCCCCTCTGCCACAGCCCCAGAGCCATCACAGGGCCATTAAAAGCCAAATTCATTTCCACAGCTCAAACCAACTGCCTGTAATGCAGAATCTGCTGCAGATGTGGTTCAGTGTGGCACCTGAGAACTGGGAGGTTAATGACACAGGGCTGTCAGCAGCCTTAATTATATTCCCATTTTTCCAGCCCCTGATTAGCTTTAGAGCTCATCTGGTGTCAGAAATTTGGTGCCTAAGCTTTGACAAAAGTGTTTCATTATTACTTAATAAACGGGCAGAGAGGGAGGGCATGTCTTTAAGCTCTGCCTTGTAAAAGCTTCCTCTTTTTTTCAGCTTTTTTTTTTTTAATTTAGCCTCCCTTACCTCAGCCATTTGGGCTGACCCCATTCTCAGTGCCCAGCCAAGAGCCCCCCACATTGCTGGGACCCCCAAACCTGTCTCAAATTCCCCCATAAATGTGCTCTGTTCAGCTGGGAGCCTGCTGCTCTGTGGCTGCTGGTGGCCAATTAATAAGAATCATTTATTACTCTTCTATCACCCCTAAAATGAGCCAGGTGTTTGCAGGGAAAAATAATAAAATAAAAGGAGGTTTAAAAAAACAGTAACAATAAAAGCACAAGCTTCAAATCAAAGGATCCAAACGGCTTAAAATCTAAAGCAGAGCTTAGGTTCTTCTTGAGATTCAATTTCCTCCAGCTCTCAGTGAAGTTAATTAGCTTGAATATTAATAGAAGTGGTGAGAAGGAGCCTGGCATCTTTTAGCTCCTTCTCTGAAAACACAAGTGAGCTCCACCACAAACCTTGCTGGGACCGACGGCTGCCCAGCAGCTCCCTGGCCTTGCTCAGACCCCCAAAGGCAGCTTGGTACCCAATTCCCGATGAATTCCCCCCAGATTTTTTCACCCCCTCAATGTTTGTAATTTTTCTCCTTTAGCAGGAAATTCCTGGAGTGGAAATTCGAGTAAATAATCCCAAAAACACTGGACTTGTGCTCAGGACTGAAATCGCTGCCGGACTGCCTGGAGGAGGTTTGTAAAGCCACGTGTGGCTCTTCAGCATCACGAGCTGGATGTTCCCTCCCACCTGGCCCCACAGTCAATCCCCTAAATCCCTCCAGTGTTTGTGAACATCGCTGACAACATTCTCCCTGTTCCTGTGAGGATGAGAGGGGCCTGCCCAGTGGAGCAGTTATGTGGGGTAGGGTTCATGGTGCTGGTCTCTCTCTGGGCTTGGCCACGTTCATGGCAGTTGCCTGAGATGAAGGACGCTCTCAATGACTTTATCCTTGACCTCTGATCAGTCGGAACCCACGGAAGTTTCCAGCCCCTCCAACCACTTAATGTTTAACTTCTGCTGCAGCTTCTGGAGACTGATAGAATTTTGGCTTTGCAAAGGCAGCTGGGGCTGGAAGGAGCTGACTGCAAATCATTGGCAGGACTGTTCTCACCCTGGTTCTTGGCTTTTTAATTGCCAGGCAGAGCGACTTGAGACATTCACTGCAAAAAAGCTGCAACAACATGAAATTCTCCTCGTTTGAGGTTTGGTTCCAGCAGAGCAGCGAGTGAGAGAAACCAGGTTGATATTAATGGAGCCACTTCCAGTGTCCCCAGTGGTGGCAGCACTGGAGTTTGGCTCAGAAGATTTCCAGAGGCTGGAGGTGGGCAGGGAGCAACAACAGCATTCAGTGAATGGCTTCAGCTCAGCACAGAGCAGGTGTGGGATATTTTTGGCAGAGTCCCACCACGGTGTCTGATGTTCCTCTCCCTTGAGTGATTAAAACAAGCCCCATCAAAAAGGGACCCAGGGGAGGGTTGGTGACTTCTGCGTGTCCAGCTTGTAAATTATTCCCATGTCCAGGAATACCTGAAACCATTGGAAAGAATCCACCTCCTTCCCTTTGCCCTCCATGTGAAAAAAAAATTATTTGCTGGGGAGGTAAAATCACCTGGAACAGGAATGGTTTTCCATCAGTGAGGAAAGCTGAGGTGGTGTCTCGTGATGGCTGAGGTGGACATTCCCTCTGAATGGAGAAGGACTTTGGTCCAGCTGCCCCCCAGCAAGGTACCAGTAACACCAGTACCACCAGTAACACCAGTAACACCAGTACCACCAGCCCTGCAGCCTGTCCCTGTGCCATTTCCAGGGCTGGTAACGAAGGGCAAACACCAAACTCTTATTGCATGGAACCCACCCAGGCTAATAACAGTATTAATTACAGCACACGGCCCCTTCTTCCCACTGTAAATCTCTATTAGCAATAAACTGGAAGGGTCATAAAAGGGAGTTTACAATGAACCCACCAGGCAATATGTGCCTGAATCCTTGGCTTTGTTGCAGCTGGCAATAAAGCCATCTTTTATTAGAGCACATACCCTGCCCTGGAGATAACGTACAGGGCCCAGGACTCCTCGAAGAAATGATGCAAAGCTGTTTTGTTGCACTTTGATTTGCTGCAGAGCCCTGTGGAGGTGGGAAAAGCCCAGGGATCCGGGTAACAGGCTCCAGTCCCCTCGCTCCCTGCCTGACACTGAATCACCAGAGCGGGGAACAGCCTCGGTAATTCTACATCGTAAATGTTCCCCTGCCCTGCAGGGGGGAAAGCTCGAGGAAACGGGAAAAAAAAAAGAGGAAAAAATAAAACAAAGGAAAAAAAAGTTGGAGGTAAAATAAGAAACACGAGGAAATCTCTGGTGTGAGAAAGGAGTAGCAAATGGTTGTGGTGGTGTTATGGGGCTGGGTTAATGTTTAAGCTTCTGTTTTTGTTTATAAAAGTTAGGAGCAGATAGTGCTGAATATCTTAGAAATAGGCACAGATCCACCCAGAGGCATGAGGGCCAGGCCTGGAAGAGATTTGTTGGCTTCCAAGTCCTAGGCAGGCTGGTTCCAAAAGAGGAAAAATACTAAAAAAGAAGGAAAAAAACACCCCAAATAAGCAAAGGTTGATATCTGCAACCTGTGGGACATGAGAGAGGCACCCAGACCAGCGCACAGGTCCCAGAAAAGATGTCCCTCTCTCTGCTTGCCTCCCCAGCAACCACAAAACTGGACTTTGATGCTCCTTGTAGGTCCATTCCAAGTCAGGCTACGCTGTGATTCTGGGAAAGTTTGCTTTGCTGAAGGACAAACTGACAGGATCACTGCCAGTATCACTGCACAGCCCAGTGCTGCCCCTCTTCCCATTCCTGTCCCAGCACGGGGTGACTTCAAGCCCTAAAATGGGGACCTGGATCCTCTGGGCTTGCAAGACCCTTTAAGAGACACCAACACTCATTAATTTAAGCTCAGTGAAGGTGCTGTAGACACCGGTGTGAAATCACCAGTTTTATTTAGCTCGCTGCTCAGGTAAGATTGTTCTGAAGTGCAGATCAGCCCTGTTCTCTTATATATCTTGCAGTCTTAAAAGTAACAATTCTGTCACCTCTGGAGCCATTTCTCTGCTGTTTGCAGCCTTGCCAGAGCTGCAGTGTTTAGCTGGAGGGCTTCATCTCCTTCAGACAGCCACCTGTCAATTATCCATCCCCTCCATAAATAAAATAAACGGCTGGTGGCTTTTGTTATACCCATAAAAAGTCGTTCTCCCTCTGTATTTGCAGTAAAGCTGGTGGCACCATGCTAGGAGAAGGCAAACAGATTTTTCCAGGGAGTTTAATACCTGGCTCCAGCACTGTGGTTTGGACTGTCTTTCAAGCTGAAACTCAACCACGGCCCTTCACACTGCTGCCTTTATGCTGCTCTGAGGTGTGTTTCCATTCTTGTAAACACTCACAGTTTTGGGGCTGCTCTTGGACAAGTTATTGCCCACAGAAGCTGTGGCTGCCCCTGGGAGTGTCCCAGACCAGGCTGGACAGGGCTTGGAGCAACCTGGGAGAGTGGGAGGTGTCCCTGCCTATGGCAGGGGATCAGCTTTAAGGTTTCTTCCAGCCCAAACCATTCTGGGATTTTATGTTTGCTGCCCTGAACAATGGTGAGACTCCACTGTGGTTGTTAGATGGACAGGACAAGTGCTCTCCTTAGTGCGGCCTTTTTAGAATTCTCTTCTCCTTCTTCCACCTGCTCCAGACCTGGCATCCTCAGGGAAATCTCTCATCTCACTTCTCCTGCACTCTTCCCTTCCCAAGTCAGAGCTTTTCCCATCTGGGTTTGCAGGCCAGACACACTCTCAAACTCAAGGGGAGAAAAACAACATGCTGGAAGGGCTGGAGCCCTGGGCCTGGCTTTTTAAAGATGAATATTCCGCAGAAAAATTACTCATTGTTTTTTGTGGCTCTTTTACAGAGACAGAGAAAGAAAAGAAACTGATGTAATAGGAGATATTAGCCAAGACATCTGACTAAGGCACCTCACTCCTCATCCACCACATCCAGCCCACTTGGAACTTCTGCTGCCAGCCCCAGCCTGGGCTCTGCTCCTGCTGCCTGAGGGGGCACAGACCCCATCTTTGGGTGGGTCTGCAACAGCCACCCCAAAATCAGCCTCTGAACCCACCCCACAGGGGAAGCAGAGGAAGCTGGGGAGTGCAACCAGCCTGCAGCCAGGCTTGGAAGGGACCTTGGCTCTCTGCTGGGCCCTTTGCCACCAGCCTGTCCTTCCCACTGCTACTGACAGTGCTGGGCAGCCAGCAAGGCCACAGCTCCTGAGTCATCCCCATCCAGCCCTCCCCAGCTCCAGCTCCCATCCATCCCCACGATGCACATGTGGGAGGGGACATTTTATATTTATACATATATATATATATGTATTTTTATTGCAGCTGGTGGCCCTGTTGCTGAGGACAGAGGAATTATAACCCACTGCTTTCATGGTATAATAAAGAGCATGTGTTGTACCCTGCATGAATTTAGGTCCTGAGCTAATGAGCGAGGAGATTTTTCCCCTTCTCTGCCCTGGACTGTGCTCACATTTATCCAGCACGGGAGTGGGAAGGGATGGATGGGTGAGAAGTGGGAGCAAGGCACACATGTGCACACACAGGGACACATGGCCCCATGCACACTGAGCCAGAAAAACCCTGCAACTCTCTAAATCTACCCTGCAATCCCATGCTAATCTGCTCAGTCGCTGTCCCAAATATAACTCGGGGACAATAAATAAACTAACAGGAGTTAAATAAGTTCAGCTTCTTAACCTTTGCACGGCTCAATCCCCGTGTTATTTCATTTTCCCCTCGTTTCTCTCCGTCCCCACGTCTTGTTCCCTGCTTCTCCCTCCCTGTTGGCTCCAGGGACAGCAGGGCACAGCAGCCAGGAGAAAGACCCAGGTCTGTGAAAAAAATAAATCACCAACCACTTCCTTTCTGAAACCTGGGGTTGTTGCTTCCTGCTCTGCATCCCAGATCTCAGGAGGTTTCATCTCCAGGAGCATTGACGCCCTCAGGGTACAAGAATTTAAAAATCCTGTGTTAAAAAGCTCAGGCTGTGGCTCCTGCTTGTAAATCCCACTCTGCCAGTCAGGAGTGAGATAGTTCATGGATTTGAGATCTGTAAAATACCTGGTCCAGCATATGCTGGAAGACAGTTTACCATGTCTTACAGTATGACTCATGTGCTGCTGTGCCACACACTCATGGGGAAAGTATGATGCTGGTACCCAGCAGATGCCATGCTGGAAGGAGACAGTCCCAGCTGCCCTGCTCAGCACATTCACCTTCTTTATTATCCATCCCAATAGGAATAAGTCTTTCCTCCCAGCTGGACTCACTGTTCCCTCAAGAATGATGAATCTCCAGCCTTGCTGCTGCTGCCATCTGCACAGGCCACCGTTTTTTAGGTCTGTTGTTTGAAGGTGGTCAGTACAGCCACCACCCTGCTTTGCCAAAATCCCAGGAGGGTTTTTTGTTTTTGACTCGGAGCTGGGAAAAAGAAGCTGTTTTCCAGACTCCCGCCCTCGGAGGATGAGTCGGAGGAAATTAGCAATGATGCACCACTGAAAAAATCAAATTGTTCGAGCAAGTTCAAAGCTGAGCCACTCTGGAGACATCTGCACACCACATGCCAGGAGCAGTGAAACACCAATAAATCCTTACAGGATGGCACAGAGGGAAGGGAGCCTGAGCTGCTCAACCCTACCGGGGAAGCTCCCAGTGCTTCTGTTCTGAGGTGCCTGAAGGGACTCAGTGGAAAGGAGAGAGAGTTGAGGGAAGTGAGGGAAGAATAAAAATTTTTTAGGGAAAATGTTGAGCTAGCCATGTTCATAGAATCCCAGACCAGTTTGGGTTGGAAGGGACTTGAAAGATCTCATTCCATGCCCTGCCAGGGGCAGGGACACTTCCCACTATTCCATGTTGCTCCAAGCCACATCCAGCCTGGCCCTGGACACTTCCAGGGATCCAGGGGCAGCCACAGCTTCTCTGGGCAACCACAGGGGCCTCTCCACAGTTACCTTCATTTTGGATGTGGTTATTGCTCCAGTTTCCAGAATGAGGTGACCACTGAAGTCAGTTTTCTGATTGAAACCTGAAATCATTAGGCCAAATCTGAAGAAAACCTTTCTAAAATTGGAAGGCAACCATGAACTGAAACGGCAGAGAAAAACGGAGGCGAGAGTCCAATTTTATTTCTGGAGAAAAGGCTGGGTTTAAAATAAAAATAAAGGAACCTTGCCAGGTGAAAAATGTCCCTCCCCTTCCCCAGAGATCAATAACAGGATCAGGGGCTCAGGCTGGCTGACCTGTGGCTGTTTGCAAAAGCCTTTTGCTCTGCCCATGGAGCTCAGAGTAAAAAACTTTACAGTGTTCAAAGAAAAGCGAGTAAACAACCTAAAATCAAAGGTTCAGCAGCTTCTCATCCAAATGGCCTCAAGATCATGGATGGTGGAGGAGGAGGTGTCAGCCCAAGTGGGAAAATCCCACTGTACCTGAGCAACACGGGAGCTTTGCCATCAACACCAACGGAGGCAGGAATTATTCACTGTGTTTTTCTGAACTTCTGTGTCATCCTCAAGTCCATCCCTCTGGATTTTGTGGTTGAGGAAACGCCAGGCCTGGAGCAAGGCAATTGTAGGAAAACTTTAGGTCCACATTTAGTAAGCACAAATATCCCCTTGTGAAAATCCACATCAGTGTGATGGGTGGGTTCCTCCACCTTCAAGACTGGGCTTGGATTCTTCCACCTTCTCCAGGCTGGGATGACAGGAATGCTGTGGATGGGTTACCTTGCTGGGAATTCCCACACTGACAGGTGCCACACTCCATCCCCAGTGCCCACAAACTGGGTGAAGCCCCATCTCCCCACCCAGCTCCAATCATTCCATGGCCCCACAGCAGACATTGCCTTCTCCAGGGAAAAATTAGGGTCGTGCATAGTTGGAACACCATGACCAGCCCCATGGTCATTATAATATGAAAAATGCTCCTGCTCTTCAGAAATTCAAATAAATCAAAATCTACTCCCAGTGTCTGAAATATCCATCAGTTATAGAGAAAGGAGACAGAGGGAAGGAGCAGGGTTAGGGCTGGCCCACAGCAGAGGAAGAGACGTGAGAACGGAGCCTGGTGCCTGCCCTTCCTCTGAGAGAGGAGTTTCACACAGCCCTGAAACCAGATTGTCAGAGCGGGGAGTTTGCAGAAGTGCTGCAGCACGGGGGGACTCCCATGGGGATGCTGGAGACCAGACTTTCCTAAAGTGCTCACCTGATCTGCTGCACTTTTTGGAAAATCTGACACGCAGAGCAGATAGCTGTAGACACTGCTGTCTCATATAGGTATGGCTGACTCAGATAAATATATAAATGTATGTGTGAGTGGCTTAACACACTTCCCTTTCTTCCTCCTCTCTCCCCCCAAGTTTTGCATGTCTGAAGCTGTTTCAGATAAAAGATACTCAAAAAATGAAAATGCATTTGGGATGTCTGGGAACTGAAGAAGTCAGACTGAGAGAAAACCAGACGGGGTTAGAGCCCAAAAATCCCTGTCTCCTGCCAGAAATCTCAACCCACTGCTGACTGCAGGTCGAGGCTCCGTGTGCTCGGCAGCAGCTGGGGTTTTTTTCCAAAGTGTATTCCATCAGCAGTAATGGGTCTTTCCTCATAAGCTCTGTTTTCATAGTAAATCTTCAGTCTTACATTGCATTACAGAGTTCAGCTGCCGCTAATCCTTAAAAACAATTCATTTCCAACTGCAAAGTGCAATAAAGAAAGGATAATCACTATTAATATTAGTTATTGTTATTGATTTCAGCTTTAAAGAATTGATTTTCAGTCCTGGCTGCATTTATGAGTCTCTTTGCTGAAGATGCATATACAGGGCCCACCACTATTTTTAGATCTTTGCCCCAGCTCCAGGAGGAAGAGGATGGTGAAGGCAAGGGAGAGACCTCATGGGGAAGATCCTGATGGGTGAGGGAGGGCATCTCCATGAGGCTTCACGTGCACACATGGAAGAAAACATGGAGATTAAAAGGAAAACTATCAGTGCTTCCTCCCAGCGAGGCCCTGCAATATCAGTGAGTCCTCCCAGTCCTTCATGAGCCATAAATTCAGTTTTACCCCCTGCCAGTGAGTCTTGCTTTGCTTGGAGTTCTCCTGCCTGACATTTCTCCCCCATTCCACCCACACTTTGATTGCTAAATATAACATCAAAATAGAAATAGAATTATTTCAGTGGAGGTGACCCTTTCCTGTGGGGGGCTCAACCCTCTGGGGACGCTCAACATCCTCCAGTGATCAAATCTGAGTGAGGGCCCCAAAATAGGCAATGATCCCAGGAAGGGATGGGATTCCTGGGAGGATAATCTGGGCAGGAGCTCAGGGATGGGGTGTGGATGGGCAGGTGGGAAATATTTTGCCACTTGTGGTCGAAGCAGATGCCCAGGAAGAGATGCTGAGAAGAGAGAGTAAAGTTTCAGTTCCTTGTTTTTAAGGCAAGGAGGGGGTTGGGTTTTTTGAATCAACATCTTGCTTCAAAAAGTCACTAAAGTTCTGTCTCAAGGGCATAAAAATATTGAGAACCTCAAAAGCAGAAGGAAGGGGGTTGGTTTTTTAGGCCACCTAAATGTTTCAGTGGGCTTGGACTGAAAAAGTTTCCAGCATATTGCTTGGGAAGAAATTTTGGAAATTTTTTGCAATTCCAGTCACCCTGCAGCAAATGCTTCTTTTCCCCAGTTGTTTGGAAATGGCAGTATATATAAAAAATTCCATATGTGGCTCTCTTTTCTGTGTGCTTTAAAAGCTCTCCCTCTAGATAGTTTGACTATAATCTGGTGAGGATGTGGGAATGAAACTGGGATAAAAAATCTTAGCCAAGGCTGCAAAATAATTAAATGAGCGTTTAACCAAGATCATTATTTTCCACAGTTTTATTTATATGCAAGATTGGATACAATGGTCTGGAATATTGTTCCACACTATTACTGTGCTATAAATTATTCGAGCAAAGCACAGCAAGGCATCATAATGCAATATATTTTTATAGTGCCATAAAGTAATTACGCACCAGACAACAAAATCCTACAGAAGTGACATATTTTATGCTTAAATTATAATTACATTAAAAGCGTCTCTTCCATTTGATGTTTATGGAGCACACACAACGGCTGTCAGGAGGCCTGGGAACAAAGGGGATCTCTCACAGAAAGCTGGGCTGGGCCAGGGAGATGCAGCTGGGGAATATTCCTTGGATTTTGGCGTTTTCAGAGTATTTCTGACAATTTTGGCTGTGTCTCAGCAGCCAAGCTCAGAGTAACACGACTGTTCTTGGGTTAGGCCTACGGATACAGGCCCAGCTAGGAAAAACAACGCAATCTAATCGTGTTCCAAGAATTGGGCTGGGTTTTTTCCCCTTTGTTTCACCTCCCCTGGACATGAGGGATGAGGAATTACCCAAATTAACATTTGTACCCCCACAGAACTCAGCTACAAGGAAATGCAACAACCTCCCTCGAAAGCGGCCTCAAACCGTCTTCTTCCAACACCATTTTTCTACAAATCTTGTGATGTTCTGGGGATAAACTCAGTCCAGAAGTGGGAATGACACCCCAAAAATTGCACTTAGAGCAATGAGTGGAAAGAGCCCAGAAAAAAGAAAGAGTTCTTTGGTAGGAGGGGCCTAGAGCCATGGATTTTTCACCTCAGAGAGGTTTCAGCCTGCAGGACACATCTCCAAATGGGGCCTGGAGATTTTTCCTAGTGGATGGTGCCTGATTTGGGTTAAAACCAACTAAAAAAAAGTCAGATCAGTGATGCAGAGAAGGGTTGTTAATCCAGGGAAGGTGCAGGAGGAGTGAGACAAGCCATGAGGCAGAGATGGTCCCATGGTTGCCCTCAAGCCAGGAGCTCCTTCTGGGAGCAGCCCAGAGGGTGGGAAAGGGGCAGCTCTGCTGGGGGGGACGTGTGGGGACAAATCCCCTCCTCAGGAGGGCTCAGCATGTGCAGAGCAGTTGTTCCTGGCAGGGGAATAACGGGTTTGAGCCTGCAAGGAAATGGCTGCTGCGGTTGCACCCCAGCTTTTCCTGGAAAGTGCCCAGCTCCCACCTCGCCGCTCTCGGCTCTTCCTGCGTGACTCACGCCCTGCAGGCTCCCCAAAGGTGGGCGTTTGGCACCCTTTGGAGGCGGTGACATCTTCCTAGAAGTGTGACAGAGACCGTAACCAGCGAGACAGCAAAGGGAGAGGATGAGCACCTGGGCCCCTGGCTCTGCCAGGCCTGGCTTTGCTGCCCATGTGTTCTGCCACCTGCAGAAGACGCTTTGCTGCTGCGTGCCTCAGTTTCCCCATCCGTGCGGGAGCTGTGCAGGAAGGGAAGGAGGCCACGAGCAGTTGAGAGCCAATAACGCTGTGCAAACACTGCCACACTCAGGAGCGGGGTGAAGATACACAGAGTGCCCTTCCAGAGGCACCCAAACCTACAAAACCTGGGCTATGAACGAGGGCAGCTAAAGGTCCTGGGGAAGCTACACTGGTCTCTTTCTGTTTCTGTGCCTCCCACATTAACTTACCAACTAACTAACCTACTAACCTATCTGTTTATCTATCTACTCTCTATTTATCTATCCACCCACAGCATATGGAACAGCCTCACTTTTCCAGAGCTGACACCCTTCAGAACAAATCCACCCTGCAAGGGTTGGTGTTTTGCTACAGAAAGGTCACTTCAGCTGTTTGTGTGAGAGCTGAGGCCAACTCAATATCCTTCCTGTCCTGACATCCTTTTCCAGGCCGAAGCCCTTCCTGGAAGCACACAGAGGAAAAGCTCAGAACAATATCTGCCTTTATTTCCCCCTCCTGGGCTATGTCCTTCAATGTCCCACTATGCAGGGGTTCTGCTCTGTGCTGGAAGGAGGAATGGCTCTTAAATCATGTCCACACATGGCTGCTCCCCTAGTTTACCCAACAAACAGCGAGGTCTTCTGGTGTGTGGGAGCAGCCCTTAAATTCAGTGATCCAGAGAGCTCCGAGCAGAGCAGGGATGGTTTGACAGCCTTTCCTGGCTCCTGTGGTTTCTCTTCTCTTGGATCTTTGTCGTGACATGCCTGGACAATGTGACAAGCCCTGCACAAACTCTGTCAGCCTCATTGTGCTCCCTCCAGCATCGAGCTCTTCTTACAAGCTTACTCCAAGAGAAAGAACTGCAGAGATGCTGCAGGCTCTGCTGGGAGAGGAGAGGGCAGGGGTTAAATTCAGGCCTTGGAGAGCTGAAATATTCCAAACATAAGGCGGATGTGGCACTTCCCAGACTGCATGTAAATCAGAGACACATGCTCCCTCCGCTATGGCAGCACATGTGCGCTGTTTATTTGGAGGACCCACATTGCCACTTATTTTTGTTTCCACCCAGTCAGGACTGGAAGAAGTTTGCTCCAGCTCTCCATGGCAAAATAACACAGGGTCTCTCTTCCCCCAGGACTGAGGGCATGAGAGCTACCTTCAATTTCTTGACCAGAAGAACTCCGTGTTGCCCTTTTGAGATGAGCTCCAGATCCCCCACCAGCCTTGGAGCTTTCTCTCCCTCTGAACCCAGCCAGGAGCAACTCAACATCAGGAAACAATTCCAGGGACTGTTCCACATTAGCCACAATCCAATTATTTTTCACAGCCTGGTGATGTTCTTCCCACACCCCTTCCATGGCCATGGCCATGCCATCGATGGCATAGGGCAGGCTGGGGGTGACCAGCCCAGGAACAGCCTGGACAGTGGCACCACAGGAAGAGACATGGCAAGGTCTGTGCCTCTGGCTGTTTGCACAAGTCCAGGTTTGCCCTGGTGCTGGCAGCAGCCTCCTAGGGGTGAAGTCCAGTGCTACGCTGTCAGTGGGCAAAGGACATGGGCACTGTGGAGACCTTTAAGCAGCCAGAAGATCAAAGGTGACAATTGTCCACAGAGGACAGAATTACAAAGCTAGAGTGAGAAAAGGTTTCATGTCCTGGGCATGGGAAACTCTCCAATGCAGCAGTGCTCAGGGCTGGCTGCAAGGCTGCTCCAACTTCCCTCTTGGGCGTCTCCACTGGGTATTTTGCAAGCAGAAACTCTTTTCTGGCTCAAACCAGCCCTGGCTTCAAGCCAGGACCTGTGGCTGTGGTCAAGGCAGGGCTGAGGCACCACTAACAAGCCCAGCTCACTGTGCATCAGCTCCCACACAGCCCCGACTACTCAGCGTGACTTTCGAGGCTTCCCACCCACCACAAGCTCTTCATCTCCTCCTCCATGTCACACCTGGCTCCTTTTGTGCCCAATCTCAATTTATTTCTTGCTTGCATGTGCTCCTTTGCTCAGCACCCAGCCCAGGCCGGACCAGGCCGGGCCAGGCCAGGCTCCCCCGCAGGGATCCCAACATGGATCACAGCAATCTCCAGATGGGATTTGGGGTCCTGGGAAAGGTCCTGCCTGCCATCCCTCCTCTCCCCTTCACTCTGAGCTCTGCCTTGGCCTGGCAGCAGCGCAGCACTGCAGGCACTGCCTTTCTGCAGGGTTATTGCTCTGCTCGGCTGGTTGGAGTCGCTTACCCTCAGAGCCCCCGGAGCCACGGCAGCACTGCAGGCGTGCAGTAATCCCTCAGGAGCACAGCATCTGCTGGATCCCCCCTGGAAGGGTGTGTGGCTGTGTATTTCTGTCTAGCAGCTCCCATATGACTGGAGCAGAGAGCGAGGGCTGGCCCAGATCAGCGTGGACATGGCCTTGTGTCACCCAGGGAAGGCTGGGCCCCCGCTGTCCCCATCAGCCAGATGTGACTTGTCCAGCCATGCGTGAGCGCCTGGGCTTGAGCTTTCTTGGTTTTCCTTCCTTCCCAGTGCCCCCAGCTGATGGCAGGAACTGGAGGAGGCAGCTGAGATGCCAGGGATGAAATCTGCTGACCCCTAGCATGCAAATCCTGTGTCCCCAGTGACAGATTCACCCCAACCAACCTGTCCCCTGTGACACCGGGGGCTGCTGTGTTGCCAGACCTCTCGGTGAGTTTTGGTACCCAGCCATGCACAACCTTCCTCCGCTGGTGAAAGGAGAAGGGCACAGAAGACAGAAAATGAACCTGGATCCAACATCTGGTTCCCCCCAGTCCCAAAGGGGTGGAGGGACTGGTGTAACTGGTCAATTTAACAGGTGGGAGGCTCACACTAGGCAGGAACAGGCACCAAAAACCACTCTGGAGAGGATGCAGAAAGGCTCTTCGCAGCCATACACCAGCTTGGTTCTCCCTGCTGTATTCAGACTGAGATGTTGATCCCTGCTGAACCCAGGACTGATAAGAAAGGAGCCACCTGGAGCAGCCCCCACTGCATTTTTTGGCTCCATGATGCCCATACCCACCTCACAGCCAAAGCTCCCAGACAAATTAGGAGTTTGGAGCTGCTGGGGCTTGCCCAGCTGGAGGGGATGTTTGTGAACCCACTCACAGCATCACAGTGCAGGGAAAACAGCCAAGGGGGGCTGGGGGAGACAAAAAATCCAAAACACAAACAGAGCTGGGAGGGAAGGAGGGGAGGGGTCCTTGCTTTTCATGCCCAGGTGAGGCAAGGCAAGGCAGGGAGGAGGAATGTTTTCCTCGGGATTCACAGGCTCTGAGGGACTGGCCTCACCCCTGAGAGCACAGTCCCTGCTGTGGAACCTCACCCTGACCCTCCTGGAAGGCAGCAGCTTTGGGGAGGGGAGAGCAGGGTTCCCCACTCTGCAGCCTCCTCCACCCCGGGGAGCTCTGGAAACTTCCCTGCCCAGCCAGGAGCGGTACCACGAAACCTGGCAAGGGCACAGGCGATGCTTCCCTCCCACTCCACACAAATCAGCCTTTATCTCCTGGCTAAGTGGGCAAGAGGTGCCTCTCCCGAGGCTGATGAGAGCCGGGAGTGTGAGGCATGGAAGGGCAGAGCCCACAATGGCTCTTTGTAACGGGGCTGAGGAAGGCCGGGGGAGCAGAACAGGTTTGCTTCACAAAGACCAAAATCCTCCCAGGAGCAATTACCAGGGGATCTGAGGGTAAGAAAATCCCCAGCTGCCTGTAATTTGGATGTGAGGACAGGTTGACCTGTGAGGACACAGGTAACAGGGTGAGAACTGTTCAGGGAGGGCTTCTGGGGATGCTGCCAGAGGTGGAACTGCTGATCAAAAATCCTGCACGGCCAGGCAGCTCCCTATGGAAACAAGATGTGGGGAAGGACTAACTCCTGCTTAATTTGGAGCTGGAAAAGATCACATTCCCTTAGATGGCTTGGAAGCATATTGATCTGACTGTCATGGTCCCAGGCTGCTGTGCCATGTCAAAACAAGACGTTTTGATCAGACTGAAGCAAAGGAAATGTTGAATTTTCCCTTCAGGGAAAGAATTCCCAGGACTGTGAGTTTCATCCTGGCTGGAGATTGCCCTGCTTCAGCATTTCCCATGGGACAGAGAGATTTTATTCTTTTTTCCAAGCTCTTGTCCTCAAGACCTTCTGAAATTCTGGACTTAAGTCTTCCCAGAGGGTCAGGTTTATTCATAACTGAGGAGGCCAGAAGGCCGTTTAAGCAGTACTGTAATTATAACTGAAATGTCCAGAGACTCCAGAGAGAGCAGAGGCTGAAGATGAGCATAAAATGCCTCAGGACCCTGGAGGAAATGAGGAGATCTGGCACACGGATTTGGACAGCCATGGATATGCCATGAAAGCCCTCATTAGTGTTATTCCACATTATGTTTATGGCCATAATACCAAGAGAGAGCTCCCACAGGGAGACCGTACCGGAGCATCACAACAAACGGTGGTGAATGGAGAAACATCTCCCACCTGCTGCTGTCAAAGGCTTTTTCTCTTCTAAATGCAGCAACACAGACTCAGAGAGCGAGCCCAGGCACTGCAGCTCGGCAGCTTTAGCCCACAGACACAGCCTGAGTCACGGGATGGGTTTCTATTCCTGTTTTCCGTGCCTTTGCAGGCCAGTTTGGTGAGAGGTTGTGTCACCCACACTCACACAGACGTCTGTGTTGAGGCCCTTCTTGGCCCTGCCACCTCCACCTCCTGCTGTGCCGGAGATTTCCACCTCCACCTGCCTGCTCAGAGCAGGAGCACAAGCACAGCCACGGCCAAGGCTGGCTCAGGTCGGTGCCAGCCTGCAGGAACACGCTCCAAAGCATGGCATCTCTTCATGGGAACCCAGAGCAGACAATTTCCAAAACACACCCGCCTGTTTCGGCATCACTTCCCAAATTTTGGTCCTTCAGCCACCCACACTCTGAAACACATTCCCAAGTACTCCTCCCACCTGCTGTACCTGAGACTGGCATGACCTCAGGATTAAACCAGTGGATTGGGATTCTGGTTGTTGTTAATAACTCACTGCCAGCCCAGAAATGGGATCAGCTTTTGCTTGTGGCAGCAGACCCACCACTGGTTCCCAAGAATTTTGTGGCCTCTTCAATTCAATGTTCAGACCTACAGCCCAAAGTGCAGGGGTTGACCTCAGTGGTCACAAAGGGCTAAGAGATATTTGAATGCAAGAAAGACCCCACCCCAGCAATGCCAAGAAGCAGCTGCACTCTGAGACCTGCTGAATCTTCTTTCCTGCCTCATTCCTGCCAAGACCATCCAGGTGACCTTTTGCAGCTCATTTTTCCCACCCACGAGAAGTCAGCATCAATGCTTAAATCTTTGCGAAGTGCTTGGCGTTCTACAAACTGCCCAGTGCTGGTGCAAAGGCAGATGTTGTTGGAATCAGGGTTTGGGCTCCATTTGGCCCAAATACTGCAGCTGAATGTTTGGATTTTGATTTGGCCACTCATGCAACAATCAGTTAAAATTTAAGCAATGTCCAGAAGTCCTGTTGGCCAAAGGACACATCTGAAGTGAGGTGTGGGGTAAAATCAGGTTTTCCAGTGGAGTCTAATTGAGTTAAGCATTCAACTCCCAGCATATGCCTGAATCCCTACACCTTTTCCAAAAATGAGGTGTGAAGATGAGGTTACTTCACCTGGATAAAGACTTAGAGGGTTTTATGCTTGTCTTTCCCAAAACATCATGTTTTCCATTAAAGGGAGCCATTCAGGAAATGAATGACTCCAAACTTCCACAGATGCTGAAGCCATGTAAACAGAGACAGTGCCCAACAGTGCCACCCCTTTTGTGTCAGTGGCTCATCCCTGACAATGATGGAACAGCTCCTGATCCCACTGTGACATCAGAAGCTCCTCGTGATTTTGCAGAGCTTTTGAGAACTCAAGTTCTCTTCTGCTTAAACAATCCTCACCTTAAAAATGAGGCTGTGGAGAATTCACTGCAAATCCCTTTGCATTTCCTTAGCGCTGAGGAAACGAGTGAGATCAACTCCAAACTCGCAGTGAGCTTGCCCTGCCAGAAATATTTGTGCTTGGACCAGCAAAGCCAACCTTCCCAGGCTGGCTGGGGAGAGCAGACGCTTTGTTTTTTGGCTTCAAGGGAAAATGTTGCCAGCTGCCAGCATTTAAACCAGCAGTGCTGCTGCTGCTGAGCACGAAATCAGCCAGGCAAGATGTTGTGATGGGGAGACAGAAGGGAAGAAAGCAGGGCATGGACTCGGTACAGAAACCACCACGCCGAGAAAGCCAGCTGTGACACAGAGCTGGGGCATGCCCGCGCTGAAGCCAGATTAAATCAGGAAATTGGGATTGTTCGCCTCTTATTGCTGCCATCCTTCACCCA
The DNA here is from genome assembly GCA_013399915.1 of Illadopsis cleaveri. NCBI lineage: Eukaryota > Metazoa > Chordata > Aves > Passeriformes > Timaliidae > Illadopsis > Illadopsis cleaveri. Next base: position 157,634 of record VXBB01012520.1, read on the forward strand.
TTTGTCCTGGGAAATGGGGCAGGAGATTCTAAAATCCTGCTGGTGCCATTTCTTGTTACTGCCTGACCCTGCCCCTGGTCAGACAGCCCTGATCCATCCATGGGGTGACCGTGGATATTGCGCTGGGAGGATGACTCGGTCTCACTGAGGATAAGCTTGAATTACTTTGAGAGAGAATCATGTTTTTTTCATGGGGTCCATGGCTGTGATTGCTCCCACATCACACCCTCATCCTCCCAGCCTTTCCCCCACTCTCCTCAGCACTTCCAGAAGAAGCAGCAAGATGAAAGCAGATGTTGGCAGCTCTGAAGGCTTCTCTTTCTGAGCCAGGCAAAAGTGACTTTGGTTTTCCATGCTGCTCTAGCAGAATGTTCTGACTGAGTGCACAAGTGGATATGGATTTATGGGGAATTTACCCAACGAGTTGGGAGCTGTAGAGTCATATATATATATATATAAAAATATAAAAATTCTGTTTCAAATCAATATCCCAGGACTGTTCTCCATAAAACCAAGAATTTACACAAGCAAAAAAGAATTAACATCAGTGTGTTCCCCACAAATAGAAAGTTTCACAGAGTTTGGGTTTTGTGGGCGTACATTTCAAAATCTGCCCACAAATGTTTTCTGTCTTAAACACCTCAAAAACTTCCCAGTGAAAAGTGACAGAATGTATCTCTCTGCAGTCAGAAATGGGATTGCATCATATGCAGACACAATCAGGCTGGTTTTCAGCTAATTAGCTCTGATTCAAACTGTAAGAGACCCAGGGCAAGTTTCATGATCAGGAGGTCCATGGGGGTTTGGATAAGATGATCTTTTAGGTTCTTTCCAGCCCAAATCATTTTATTATTTATTATGAATCCGTGCCAGAGGGGCTGGAGTTCCCTGGAAGGCCATGTTGATGCCACTTTGAACATTTTCATGTACTCCAGGGAAAACTCTTCGAGGCCCCCAAACGTTAAAATATGAGTTGGGAAAATATTCTGAATTCCTTTGCAGCAGTGGGAAAAAAAATTTCGAAGTTAAATCTGGAGCATTTCCCTACATTTAAAATAAGAGCTTTAAATTGCATTTTGTTTTAAGGGGCGTTTCAATTTTATATTTATTTACATTTAGTGATGACATGCAAGGCAAGAGTGGTTCCTGCAGCTGGAGGATGATGAAGTTTGAAGGAGATGCTCCGTGCAGGGAGTTGTGCTGGATCTGTGCAGCAGCAGCCTCCCAGTGCTTCCATACCCAGCTAATATGAAGGAAAAGCTCTTGCTGTCTCCAGCCGATTGTAATTCAATTGTAAAAAAAAAAAAAGGAAAAAAAATTTGCTCCAGGTGGCAATTTGGCATCTGCTTCCATTTCCCCCTGCGGTGAGGGATTGCAGGCATCGCTAACGAGGGGCTAATTTTGCACACACTGGGCCAGATCCTCGGCTCCTGCAAAGCACAGGGAGCACCGTGGGATGGGAAGCAGCTCGTTCCAGCCCCAGGAGTCAGTCCTTCCACTCCCGGTTGCGACAGCAGCTCGAAGCTGTGAGTTTTGGGCTGCAGCCTGGGACGGGCTCTGGGGTTGCTGTTTGCATCCGCAGCCTCTTTAAACATTCTCGTGCCGTGTTATCGCTCTGGAATTCCAGAGTGCTGAGTCCTGGCCTCAAGCAGCCAGAGGAATTTGCTCCCCAAGCATTAATGCCTTCTCCTTCCCCAGAAGGATCCCCTGGGATGGCTCCTGTTGTGCAATGAGGGTGGGCTGGTGTCCTGCCAGGCCCCAGATCCGGGTTTGGGCTTGGTCACCTCATCCAGCTCTGGCACGTGAGCTGGGTGATGGGACCATCATGATCCATGGTGGGACTGGGACAAGCCCAGGGTGAGGAGGGACTGGGCATTGCCGAAGGGCAGCAGGCTCCTCCACCCCTTCCACTCCAGGGGTATCCAGGTTTGCATCAGCCCAGCCAGAGGCAGAGCTGGGACCTGGTCTGGGGGACATCCTGCATCCTCACTGCTGTTCCCCCCACTGAGGAGGTTTCTCCACTCAGCTGTGTGACTCCTCACTGCAGCAGAATTCCTGCCTGGACTGAGCTCACGGGGAATAATTTGAAGCTGCACGCACGCAAGAGCAATAGTTTAAACAACAGAGACGCGGGGAAGAGATAGAAAAGCTTCTGGATGAAACCCAGGCAAATTCCTTGAGTTTGGAGGAGGCTCATCCACATCTGCTTCCTGCAGGGGTTCCTGTCAGTCCTGCTGTCGCTGCTGTTAGTGCAGAAAGGCCGTGGCACAAACGGGGCTGCGGGGCTGGCCAGTCATCCCGGGAGAGCTCCGAAGGAGCCAGCAAGCTTTTGCAGAGCCTTTTTGATGACAAGAGACGTAGCGCTGACAAAACAGCCCATTTTCCCCGCTCTAACCCCCTCGTTATCAGCCCTTCATTGCAGGAGTGTTGGCTGACACGGCGGCGCGGCAGACGAGGATTATTAAGTTGTTGACAGAGAGCTCATCCACTCCGAACAGTTATCGTGGCAGGGAGCATCCAGCACGCAGGCAGCTCCTGACAGGCTCTCTCATCAGCCAGATGCCGTGTGTGGGGGAGCCTCCTCGAGTCTCACACCCCGTTTTCCCCCCTCTTATTGTATTTAAATGAGTCTCCCAGCAGCGTTATGGTTGATTAGCCCTGCAGGGAAATTCGTGGGGGCACGGCCGTAAATAGTCTTGGAAACGGTTCTGAGCTGTCCCTCCAGGTGAGTCCATCTCTGCAAGGAGGCAGGAAAGGGATATGTTTGGGGAATGCTGCAGTGATTGCTCTCCTAATGGCCAGGAAGGAGAACAGGACCTTCTGGATGGGGAAAACCAGACCAAGGCCAGAACTTCACCTTGCCAAGATCTCCACTGCTTTACAGATTTTGGTATAAGGCTCTTGATTGCACCAAGTGCCTAAAAGCCATGCCAAAAGCCAGGATTAGCAAGCCACTGCTCAGTGCTTTATTCCTGAGCTCAATAAATGTATCCCCTCCTGGAAATGCTGCTCAAAGTTAACAGGATTAGTGGGCCTGCTCACCCATCTGAGCAATCTCTCAGAGAGGGGTCGGAAGGAAGGAGATGGCAAGGATAGAAAAGAGGAGGCTGGAGGCTGGTGAATTGTCCTTAATCTTGCTCCTCTGCCCACTGGGACACTGCGCTCCCTCCCTGCTGCTCTGCCATCCAGACAGCTCCATAATCACAGGGAAGCAGCAGGATCAGCCCCAGCCCCTGGTGCAGCACTGCAGAACTCAAGGTTTCACTTTGATCTCTGCCTGGAAGATGAAAAGTCTTAATCAAGGCTGAGAGCACGTTAAACAGCAGACTCTAAAATAATTGGGCACTCCGGCCTCCTTAGGTAAGTGCAAAAAGAGGGGATTATTGTGGCTTGGGTAGTCAAACGTGTCCAGGCTTTATCCTGGCTGGAACAGAGCGCAGGCAGAGGCAGTGCAGGCTGAGCACACCCCTCACAGGCCTGGCCAGACAATCCAATGGTCTCTCTGCTCCCAGGATCGTGCTGTTCCCTGCTCTCCCCCCGAGCTGGCTGCATTAAAGCTGCCTGGGGCAGGGCTGCCAGCCTTGGCCAGCACTTGCCTTGCCAGCCCCAGGAGCAGCTGCTTTTGCAGAGGGGATTTGTCTGCCTGGGGAATCCAAGTCTTTTATTTCATTTCCCTCAAGTGTTTCAAAAACCTCTGCCTGCAAGGCTAAAGGAGATTTTAAAAAAAATTTAAACTGGTCGTTGCTGGTGGGATGGACTCCACAAAAGAATTGTCTTCCCAATGCTCTTAGGATGATGAGCAGGGAAAAAGGGGCAGCCATGGCATCCAGGTGAGCCACACCATTGCAAAAAGCTGCAGAAATCAGGAGGGATGGAGAGGAAAGGGATGAACTTGCTCCTTTGGGCTCAGTGCATGAAGAGAAAACAGCAGAGCCAATAGGGTAGGAGGTAGCCTGGGCTTCCAGCTCAGAAGATGCCATTGGATGCTGCAGCAGGTCCCAAATGTGCCCATTTCTCATTGCAGGTTTGTGTCACGTGGGCTGCCAGCGCCTCACAACCAACTCCACATCCAACAACAACACAGGAGAGGGAATGCACCTGGCACAGGGAGGTTTGTGCCATGGAAAAGGTGCTTTGTCCCTGATTGGAAAACCTAATTAGCAATTAGAGAGGAAGGGGCATCCCCGTCATGTAGATTTGCAGGTTCTTTTCCAGCCCATCAGGTTTGCAGACAGTGAGGGAGCAGCTTCTGGAGCGGCACAGGGGAGCAGAGGATTGTCTTTAAGAATGGAAAGGACATGAGACAAAATGTTCTTGCTCGATGTTGTAAACAAGCCTAAAGTGTTTTGAAAGACTCTGTCAATATAAATTACTGACAAACGAGACACTGGAATTGCAAAAGAGGAGCCCAGCTGGAGGAAGGCTGCTCGCAGAGTGCCTCGCTGCCCACCTCAGACACTCAATGAGGCAGCAGCACTCTCCACTGCCCTCCCGCATTCCTCTCTATTCTTCCCCTCTCAAATGGAGAAGAGGCATCAAGTGCTCCGTGTGAGATGAGTGCATTAAAGCATCCTCCAGCCCAGCTACTGCAGCCCTGAGAGCCGGGGGGATTTGCCAGCAGAGCTCTCTGTGCAGCATTTCAGGATGATTCCCTGTGCAAGCCCTCCCTGCGGTGTGGGGTTGGGAGATTCGCTCAGCAGTGTCTGTGCCCCTGTTCCTTCCTGCAGGCAGCTCATTCCCGTCCCCACAGGATGGATCAGGGAGCTCCTGGCATCCTCCATGAGGTAAATGTGTGCTCAAACCACGGGCAGGGAGCAGCTGCTGCGCCATAAATTCACAGCCTCGCTTACCTCGTGTTAACTTTCTCATCTGGCTGTACCTTCTCCTGGGACAGCAGCCAGACCTCTGAGAGGAACAACCGTGGCACTGCCAGCCTCAGCTCGGCTGTGGACAGCCCAGGCAGCAACACTGGCAGAAAAAAAAAAGCCCAAAATAGAGTAATGCTGATCTCTCAGCCGTGGCCTGGAGTGATTGCAGCTGTAGGTACAGTGGTGAACACTCCCTGTGTGCCTCGGGGACAGTGATGGGGACAAGTGTCACACCCACACTGGGAGTGCTTCAGAATCATAGAATCCATGAAGGTAGAAAAGGTCTCTAAGACCATCAAGTCCAACCAGTACAGACAGAGGACAAAAGTCTCTATTTTTAGGAGTGTTTAACCCTTTCCAAAAGAGATCAATTGAAAATAACTCTTTGCAGAGTTTGTTGGTGTGGTCAGCTCCCAGCCCAGCCCAGCCCCAGCACCAGCCTCTTCCCTGCAGGGCTCTGGTGGCAAATCTCAGGAGGATTTTTAATTATAACAGTGGCAGTTAAGTCTTTGAAACCTCTCTGCATCTGAGCTTAAATTGTTAAAACACCCTGGAGAAGAGAAGACTCTGGGGAGGCTTTAGGGCACCTTCCAGTGCTTGAAGGGGCTCTAAGAGAGCTGAAGAGGGACTCTGGACAAGAGCCTGGAGTGGCAGGACAAGGGGGAATGGCTTCAAACTGCCAGAGGGCAGGGATGGATGGGATATTGGGAAGGAATTCCTCATTGTGAGGGTGGGCAGGCCCTGGCACAGGGTGCCCAGAGAAGCTGTGGCTGCCCCTGGATCCCTGGAAGTGTCCAAGGCCAGGTTAGGTGGAGCTTGGAAAACCCTGGGAGAGTGGAAATGAGTTTTGAGGTCCCTTCCCACCCAAACTGTTCTGTGGTTCTACAAAAACAAAGGCTCCAAAATCCACTGCAGCCCCTCAAAGTGTCTGTTTGCACCTCTGGCATTTCAACCCGGTACTTTCTGAGTGAAATCAATGAAACAGATGAGAAACAGGAATTTCTGCACCCAAAGACTCCAAGAGCACCCTGTGAATGGCATAAATCAGGGTTTTGCACTTTCCCCCTGCTGTTTAAAGCACAGATGTCTGAGCAGAGCTCCAGGAAGAGAACTCTGCCTGGTGCAGAGCATGGTTTGCACATGGGGATGCTTTAAAGCCATATGGGATTTCCAGCGGGCCCTGCTCTACCTGGGCCTCGAGTTCAGAGCAAGGGGACTGCTGGAGGGGTGGCTTTGCCAGCTAAATAAATAAACTGGAGTGGGTTCATCCACCACTGAAACACAAACACGGCTGGGGTGGCAGGAAGCCAAGCAGAGAGATAATATTTTTCTTAGATATTAGCCCAGTATGAAATCAGAGCAGAAAGCCTTGACAGAGAATAATGAGATTTTCAGGTGGGTTTTTAAAATTTTACTAGAAAGCTGAGAAAAATAATGAATTCTAACCATCCTCCCTGTGATTAAAGAGTCTCAGTGCTACCCCCCAGAGCGGCACGGGTAGGAAGTGCTTTTCAGAAGGATTTAGTGGTTATTTCTGTTTCTTTCTGTATTATGGGAGGCTCCAGGAGATCCAGAGCTCATCCATCCTTTAGCAGAGGTGAGCTGGGCTGTGCCCATGGCATCAGTGCCCACCCAGCCCTGCCCTGGCACAGGGGTCACTGTGGGGCTGGGGAACAGCAGGGCTGTCCTTGGAGCAGGGTTTTGGGGCATATCCCCTTCTCCAAGGAGGAGAGGTGAAATCCAGCCCAGGATGGAAGGAAGGGTCAGAACAGAAGGTGCTCTCCACGTGCTCATTGCTGGTGCTGACTTAGCTCTGCCTCCCCTTGGGGCTAAAAATACCTCGCTGGGACACTTGACAGAGGTGCCAGAGCAGAGCTGGGGTGACAGCCTGGCTTGGGGACAGGGGAGCGGGGCAGGAGAAGGAAAATCACGGACAAACAACCCATTTCTGCTTCCACCGAGACCACAGAATGCTTTAGGCTGGATGAGACCTTAAAGACCATCTCTCATGCCAACCTTCCCCTGATGGGACACCTTCCTGCAGCCCAGGCTGCTCCGAGGTGTCACCGGCAGCGCTCCTGTACAGGCTCTGCCTCCGGGAGGAGCGTTTTGGCTGCCGCCCGTCCGTGTCAGCCGGGACGGGGAAACCTGAGCCGATGGAGGGGCTCGCAGGAGCAGAACTAACAGGCCAACAAATCAGGCCGCTGCCATCTCCTCCGCCCCTCTCTGTCTGGTTCAATAACAGCCTATGGGGGAGGCTCCCAGAACTGCTGAATGGCTCGATAACCAGGAGCCAAAAAACATTCAAAACCGCACGTCGAAATTAATTCATCCCAAAGCATCCGCAGACAGAGGAGGGGAGGGGGATGGTGGTGAGGGAGGAGGCAGAGGAGAAGAAACAGAAGAAGGAGAAATGACTTGGCTCCTTTTCAAGCCCTTTCTAAAAATGCTGAAAGAGTTTGGCAATACTAATAAAAACCCAGTGCAGCAGTTGCCCTAATTTCTCTGAGCAACATCGCTGAGAGGCAGGCGACAGGATGGCTGTGGCATGTAAAATAAGGGATGAAAAGGAGGAAGAAAGGGTTTGGATGTCAAAGTGACGGTGGCAGGAGGGAGCCTGACAGGATGGACACAGAGACCCGGGATGGCTGAGCTGCTGGAAGCCCACTCAGATCCCTCCCTGCTCCATCCCTAGCCTTCCAAAGCTCATCCCAGACCCCCTCCCAGGGCTGGGAGTCTCTCTCTGTGTGCTCATGGCTCGGCTGACTGTTTCCAGAACGACAGGGATGGGTTTGAATATCGTCCCGAGGCATCGCGTGGTGTCAGCCTGTCTGCTGGGATGAGACTCAGCAGAGCTCCAGCCACACAAGAGGGACAAAAAAGCCACACGTTGGTATTGGAGAGAGGCAGCTCAGCAGCCAGGAGCTCCAGAGAGCAGTTTTTTCCTCAAACAGCATGAAATCCATACAGGAGAAAAGCTAGTGACCAACTCAGCCTGGGAACTCCCTCCCAGGGAGGTGAGGGCTGAGGGAGCACTGAGGTTCCTGCAGTGTGGACAAGGTTTTCTGCAGCACCATCAAAGCTGCATTTTGGGCCTGGTTTCTGATGTTTGTCACTCTGGAGGAACACTGGCAGCATGTGGCGTGGTCATCCCCAGTTCTTCACACACTCAGAGGGATGCTGTGGGGTGCCTTTGAAGTTGATTCATCAATTAATGGCTTTAAACTGGAAAATAATGCCTTTAAATTGAAAGAGAGTAGGATTAGACAGGATATTGGGAAGAAATTCTCCCCTGTGAGGGTGAGGAGGCCCTGGTACAGGTTGCCCAGAGGAGCTGTGGCTGCCCCTGGATCCCTGGAAGTGTCCAAGGCCAGGTTGGATGGAGCTTAGAGCAACCTGGGACAGCTGTTCCTGCTCCAGGGGTGGAACTGGATAAACTTAGGGGTCCCTCCCAACCCAAACCATTCTGTGATTCTATAACTGCACAATTAATTAAAACATCCCTCAAGAATTTCAAGCTCGAACCCTTAGATTTTAAGTTTCCAACACCCAACACCATGTCAGGAGTTTAGATGACTCCATTCCAGCCTGTTGGTGGTTTTCCCAACCCTTGAACGATGGAATTTTCAGGGCAGTGGCATACCCAGGTCCATGTTGGGGGGGTTGCTGAATTGAAAGGCCAACACTGCTGATAGAAACACAACGTTTAAGGACTGCAGCCCATCAAACCACCAGCACAGCCAAGGTCAAAGCCATCTTTGAGTCATCCCATCGAGGTCTACAGGGATCTGTACAAATAACTGGAGAGGCTAAAGCTAACGACGGAGTGCAAACACTCCCAGTGCTGCAGGACTTGGTGACATTCAGCCAAAAGGTCACATCCCTCAGCATGCTATTTGCATTCTCCATCTGCATACAGCAGCAGGAGAGCAAAGGAGCTGGAGGAGATGAACGGGCTGGAAATGCTGCCCAGCCTCTGGTTTGGACAGGACTTTTAATTTAACTGTGAAGGTTTCACCACAAAGCACCTCGTGGGGTGTTGGGTCTGCTGCTCCCTCTGACCAAGAGTGAGGACAGCACACGTGAGGGGACACCCCAGCAGACCAAGCTGGGACACTGTGGCTGCCACATGAGACCATCCCCTGCTCCAGCTGGGACTTGATTCCCAGGAAGATGCTCTTGTAAAGGATGAGGCTCTACCATTTCTCAGTTTAAAGCTCTACCAGGGCTGCTTCAACCCAAAAGAGGGGACTTTGGAAGAAGAAAACCAAGAACTATTAGGATATGCAGCATTTTTAGGGTGCCCCTCATCCCAGTGATAATTGAGGGTAATTAAAATCACTGAGAGAAACTCGCAGTCTTTGGGAAGGGAACCAGTGAACCTCCACGTGACTCCAGGCTGGGCAGCTCCAGTTGGGATGAGGGAGAACAGTGTGTTTCTGTCTCCCAGAGCTGCTGTTTGCTATCTGGGGACTGCGGGCAGGGAAGAGGTGTTAGGAAATCTCTCTGACTCAGCCTCCAAAGTTGCTCAACTGAAATATCCACAGCAAAGCAGGGTGCTACAGCTGAGGGATTTCTTCTCCAGTTGCAGAAGAAGGGATGGCTTGAAAAGTTTCAACCTCCAGCTAATTTTAGATGGACTGTCCTATTATTCTCCAAGCTTACATCAGTTAAACCTTGTTTTTCTGTCACACAGGACATGGGACACATCTGTACTGCTGAAGATTGGCTTAGTCAGAGCCTTTCTGAAGCCTGGGGCTTGCTGGATTGAATCACAGAATCATTTAGGTTGGAAAAGACCTTTAAGATTATCGAGTCCAACCCTATTTATGTACCTATGTAATGTTTAACTTCATGGCACTATAATGCAGTTAAAGAGGACTCAAAGGGAAAACTCTGCTGTTCCTAATGCAGTTTCTGCTGATGTCTGAGGCACATCAGACAGCAAAATGCATCTTTTTAATCAAGAAGAAAAAGGCTGCAGTGTGCACAGACCTGGTGAGCCATGTCCTCAAAGCGCCAGGAAGGATCAAAGTTGGACGCCCTCCTCCTGCTCCCCAGAACACGCTGGGTTGTTGCCCCAACTTGTACATGAATTTAAGTCCCAGGTGGGATTTTAACCACAGCAGGTGGTTGGGAAGAAAGCAAAAGCTCTCCAGAGGAGCCCCAGCTGGAATGAGAGCTGTGCTGTAACGTAGGAGACTGATGGTGGGGTCTGGCTTGTTCCTCTCACAGGTACCAGAGGCTTTGAAGCACCTCCCCAACATTCTTGAGGACAGTGTGGGTGTGGGGGAGCCACCCTGCCTGGCTTGGGGAGGTGACTACTCAGCCCTCAGCCAGGGGAAACCATCCATAAAGGCTCCAAATAGGAAATGCCTTCAAAAAATTTAGGGGGAAAAAAAAAGCAGTCTTTGCAGATCTTATCACAGGGGAAACGGGAATCAGGCTTTTGGGAGGAGGCATTTCCCACCCCTGCAGGCTGCCAAGGCCCCTGTGCTGCTGCAGATCCCTGGCAGTGGCCTTTGCAGGATGCAGGAGAAGGCCTCTGAGACATTTCTTTCAAAAATAGAGCAGGGGTTACCCTTTCTTCCCAAACTCCTCCCGGGAAGGAGCCGCCCTCTCCCAGCGCCTCTCCGTCCCCTGGCTCTGTGCACATTAACCCCAAGCCATGAGGGTCTGGCCTCGCCCTTCCCTGGGCTCTGTGGTCACTGTTCATTCCTGGGCAGCAGCTCCCACCTCTCCAGATGGTGGCTTCCCACGTGGTCCCAAAAAGTTCAAGGGAACATCAGGGAAAGATGGAAATGTGTTGGGACTTGATGGTGTTTAAAGTCCCTTCCAACCCAAAGCATTCTGTGATTTCTGTGATTCTCTGGTTTAATGTCAGGGCCCTCCCCTGCACCCCAGCCCTCAGCAGGGCTCCAAGCCAGCCAAGCAGGAGACACTTTCCAGAGCTTATGGCAGAAGAGGAGCTGTAGCAGAAATTTTAGGAGAAACGCCAGATCCCTGCAAGCCATCAGCGTGAGACAGCCCCAGGTCTCTCCAGACAGATGTTTCCAGATGTGGCCAGGCAGCTGGACTACCTTATAGGCACCATGATGACCTGGCCAGAGGTTTGGTGCCCAGAGGGTCACAGGCCAGTTCAACAGGGGGTGAACGGTGGTGGTGGTTTGGCAGATTGCAGGTGACAAAGCCCCACAGGTAACCTTTGACATCTCTGCTCCTGGGTTTGTGCCTGTTTCAAACTCAACCAAACAACCCTGGGCTTCTGGAAGGTGCTGTGACACCCTGTGGATGTGGCTGGAGTGTTTTTAAATCCCCTCTCTGGAGAGAGCTCTGCAAGTGTCGATGGAACTGACACTAAACCTTTTCCTGGCTCAGGTAGTTTCACTGAAGCATCCAGGGCATCCAAGCCAGGACCAAAGGTCTCCTCTGCAAGGTGATAAAACACAGTCAAAGGCCATGTTAAGATGGATTTGTCACCCAGACAAAAAGGAAACTGGAGATTGTTCAGCCTGGAGAAGAGAAGGCTTCGTGAAGCGACTTCCAGTACCTAGAGGGGGCTTCTTGGAGAGAGACTTTGACAAGGAGGGCAGGGTTAGATGGGATATTGGGAAGGAATTCTTCCCTGTGAGGGTGGTGAGGCCCTGGCACAGGGGCCCAGAGCAGCTGTGGCTGCCCCTGGGAAGTGTCCAAGGCCAGGTTGGACAGGGCTTGGAACACCCTGGGACAGTGGAAGGTGTCCCTGCCCATGGCAGAGGGTGGGACTGGATGAGCTTTAAACTCCCTCCAACCCAAACCAGTCTGGAATTCTGTGAAATGGAGGAAGAAGGAACCCTGAACATCCCCATTGAATGGGTGAGGGGATGGGGGGGAAGCAAAACCACAGGCAGCCAAGGGTCTGAGCTGTTCCCTCTGCTCTCCTGAGCATCCATCCTGGTCCTGGGGATGCTCCCGGGCGCTGTGGGAGGGATGGGAGCTCCTGCAGCTGCATTACCTGCAGGGCATGCGGGCTAATTACCAACCACACAGCCAGCAAATGGCTCTGCCAAGGCAAAGTGTTATTGACTGAAGCAGAGTGCAGGAAAATGGCCCGATCTCAGCGAAGGTAACCTCCTTTTTCTAAATGGTTAATCTCCGACATTAGAGCTGGTGTGTTAAAGGAGGTTTAGGGCAATTTAATAGCTCATAAAACTTTATGGTCCCAGTTGAAATTGGAGTGATAACTCTGGAGTGTAAAGCTATACTTTGCTAAATGTCTCCCTTAGATTTTTTATTTTATTTTATTATTGGAAACTTAACATCTGCTACAGCAAAATAAAACGGAGCCATTTGCACTGTTGAGAGACGTGAGCATTCTGCTTCTCTTCATTCTGTTTATATGTTTATTGCTTAAAACTTTGGCGTCGATATTATCCTTGATTATTAAGATTTCAATCACTCCGAGGAACGGAGAGATAAAATAAGCCAAAATAGAGCCGTGATCGGTTTAACTTGTGGGCAGAATGGAAACCAACAGGATGCCAAATCGTAGACATTGATATTGTTTGGAGTCTTCTGAAATTTCCGCTAATGATTCCTTGGCCAATTTCTGTCTGTTTCAGTGCTACACAAAGCAGCACACAAACCACCATGGAAGGGGAGGTGGGGAGGATTTGGGAGCTGCTCGACCTGTGACAGTCCCTGTTTTGATGCTTCAGTTTCCCCAGATGTCAAATGCTGGTGACTCCTCCTAAGTGGAGACCTGAAAGCTTCACCCCAAAGGTGAAGGGTCATTACTGCCCTGGGAAGCTCCAATAAATGCCAAAATCTATGGCAGAGCTGCTTTTCTGGAGTCCCAGCATTGTGGAACTCTCTACAATGCCCAAAAGTATTCTTTTTTCCTCCAACAAGTAACTATTTGCTAGTTTTCCCCAGTTCCTTTCAGCATAAATCTCAGCTCACACTTCCAAGCTGAGTATTTAAGGGGGGAAAAAGTCTGTTTCTAAAAGGAGCCACGTGAGAAATGAACTGGGGACTTACAGAGCCAGAACAGCCACGGCTCACACGGAAAATGAAATTAAAATGCTGCTGAACTCCAACCAAGGGTGCTCCAGCAGGGAGGGGGTCAGAGAGCCCAGCACAGCCTTCAGTCCCTGGGGAGTGTTAAAGGAAGTTTGGGATTTATTCAAAGATCTTTGTGTAGAGACCAGCTCAGTCTGCTCTGCCAGCAGCCTGGTTTAAGCCCGGCTTTAATCCGGTGTCCCTTGCTCAGCACAAATCCCGGTGCTGAGTCCCTGGAGCCACTGGGGGCTCCTGAAGTGCGGGGGAAATGAGATTTCCCCACCGCCAGCAGTCCCCCCAAGGAATGCTCTCCGGGATTTGGTGTGTTTAATTGCCACTTGGAACAGAACAAAGCCCTTCTGGCACAGCCCTGACGAGAGCAGGATGTCGAGTACAGGCTTGAAGGGCCTCGTTCCTCCCAGCCAAGGCCCAGCTCTGGTATGTCCCCAGACGGGCCCGAGTGTCCACACCAGGCTGTGTGGGAGTGGGCAACGCACTCCTCTCGAAAAACCACTTCCTCAGCTCTCCCCTGACGTGCTTTCCATGCAGAGATACCCCCATTCCTTTCAATTCCACCCCGATTTTCCCTTTTCCCTGCCTGCCATGTGCAGGACGGCTTTGCAAGGGTGTTTTCCCGTGATTCAGCAAATTCCAGGGCGGCAGCTGAAGGGTTAAAGAGCCTCTCGTTAAGTTGCCCCCAGGGATCCTTTCCCAAGCCTCAGTCTTGGCCTTTGCTGAAAGATTTCCTCCTTCCCTGAGATGTCATTTAGGCCATTAGGGGGATCTTTTGCAGGGAATAATGCCTACCCCTTCCACGTGGTCCCCCTTAATTAGTAATTAGGATAATGCAATATTGAAAGAAGCAAGGCACAAATTTAATTAGTTGTGTTTTATTAGAGTAACTAAGGAGAAGGCCCCCGGACTCCACGGAGGGAGAGGGATCGATACTGAACATCTATTTTCACTAGAAAACAATTGCAGCTGACGGGGCTGTCAGTGTGGGGAGCCACCCTCAGCCTCCATCCCTGCCTGCCCAAGGGAAGGGGCAGCACAGGGCCTGGAAAACAAATGATCAATACCTGCAGAGAGGGTCTGGGGATTCTCAGTGAACGTTCTGGAGCGGATAATAGGAGCTGACACATAGCTATGGGGAGATGGCCTCCATTGCTCAATTAGCTCATTATCTTTTAAGCTGTTCTGGTGCAAATGGTGGCACAGGAGCTTGGTTTTTGCATCTCTATCCATTTTCTGGGGAGTTGGTGAGTCTGCTTTGCAAGGCAGCCCCTTCCCACTGCCTCCCTCTGGTCAGTGTCCACCCTCCCTGACCCAGCACGGCCGTGTGTGCTCAATGTCTGGAAAAAGCCACTGTGTCCCTTTCCTGGGGTCCTTCCCATTCCTCCCCCACCCCTCAGAGGGGCTCCAGTGGGGCTTAGCATCCTCAGAGATGAAACAACACTTCTGTTTGCTCTGCAAACCCTTCTGGTGGAGATCTTGGGAGAGATGTTTCCTCTTTGGCAGGGCTGCTGCTCATGCAGACCTGCCTTTATTTACACGCTTCCATCTCAGCACGAAACCATCCACCACACACAGCCCTTGTGTCAGTGCCAGGGAGTCAGTGAGTGCCACCTCTTTGCATGGCTTAATAGAGCCACCAGACAGTTCTCAGTCTGCCTTTTCCTAACTCTGCTTCTGTTCCATCATTTTTTCTCCAGCCTTCCTGCATCTTGTGGAGTACGGAGAAGCAGGGCCCTGCTGGGCCAGGAACTCTGCGTGGTAAAATAAAGGGACTTCACGCAGGCACTTGTAGCTCAGACAGGAAGATAAAAGCTGGAAGAAATGAATTATTCTTGTCTGGTTATTTGAGGGAGAAATAAAAGGGCTGCTGAAGGTGGCAGAGAGCAGGACTGGCCACCGTGCCGAGGGTCCCATGGCCGCGAGGGCAGCAAAATTAGACTCAGACCCATGTGGGCTTGATTAGAGGTCAGCCTTCAAAACAAAACCCAACACCAATGGTAAAGGTAAAATATGAACTCACACAGATTTCTCAGCCTGGGTGCTTGAGCCACCCCAGCCTGCAGGAGAGGGATGGTGTGACACAAAGGGAGCTGGGCTGTGACCCGCCCTCTCCACGGAGCCTTTCACGGTATTTAATGCTCTCTGGCACGATTTGGTACACGGAGATCAGTCAGGCTCTGATAAGATCATAGCAGGAGGACAGGAGGAAATTGCAGTCTTGCCCAACGCTTGATCTTGCGCTGCTGAACCTGCTGTATCGGCGGCGTGATGGTCCAGCCTTAATGGCATCATATTAAGCTGAGACAATGCAGCCCCGTGACCTTGTGATGCTTGATAGCCATATGTGCTATTTTAATGAAAAATCGGGGCTTAAGTAAATGGCTGCCCGTGGCTGAGGGCTGTTAACAGGATCTCCTCCGAGCTGCGGGGAGGGAAAGGGAAGGGAATTGGGATGTAATGGCCATAATCATCCCCCAGTCAATGACCTTCTGTCTCCTCTGATCGTAGGCCACGGTGCCAGTGGAGAGGCAAACCCAACAGGACTGTGGCCCACTTGGGCCTGCTGCTGGGTCTGTACACAAAAACTTGGGTTTGGGCCACCATTGCCTTCAGAAGGAGCCAAAAACGCTGCCACTGCCACATCACTGGGATGCACTGGGGGCAAAGCACAAGTGGATTCAGAGCTATCCCCCCTTGCTCCAGCCTCCTCCATACCAAAACCCACCTGTGGGAGCAGGGACTGGGTGGACACCCCTTCCAGGCACATGCACTGGTTTCCTCTCCCCAACAAATGGAAGCTGTAAATATCGATAGCCTCCTCTTCCAGGGCTTTTTTAATGCCCTCCCATACTTAAGAACTATTAAGCGCACCCATCATTACTAACCTGCGAAGTAAATGCGTCCTAATGGGCAGGCTGAGCTACGCTGGCCCCAACAAATCATTCCTAATGAATAGTACCTGGCACATCCATCACCCTTAAATGCCAAAGCAAATCCATCTGCGTTAGCCGCTGAAAAGAGCCAGGCAGCTCTCGCCCTCCCTTTTCTTCCCGAGGTAGGGGAAGGGTTTGGCTGGCAACACGTGAGTGTGGCTGTTTCCAATCTCTCCCCATTCCTGCAGTCAGGAGCTGCAAGGCGCATTTCTCAATCGCCGGGCTGCTCCCGCACACAATGCCGAGAGGGCTCTGGCAGCGGCATGAAAGGCTTTAAATAGAAACCAGCATTTCTCCCTCGCGCTGCACACAATGCTTCCCTGACCCTTCGCCGACCTCACCCTCAAATCTGGGGTTCACAGCCCCAGCCTTGAACCCGGCTCTGTTTTTTCATGTTTGGCCTCTCTATTTCCTGAGGTCAGGCAGCCCACCGCTCCATTAGCATGAAGCAACTCAGGGCTCATTTGCCAAAACTGACATCCTGGGAAAGTCCTGATGAATTTATGAATTAGAGGCTACAGATGCCAGTAAAAGAATTAAGGACTTATTTATTTATATACGTATTTATTACTATTATTATTATTATTTGCAGGAAATCAGCTGGGGTGCTGCTTGTTTGCTTTTTCTGAAAAGCACCGCCGGCCTTGAACGCTGTGTCAGCAGCAGTTTTCTTTCAGAGAGGAAAAAACACATTTTTTTAAGGTCTGTTAGGGCTTGGCGTTTTTTTCGGGTTGGGTTTTGTTTTGTTTTGTTTTCATTATTATTATTATTGTTTTTTAAAGGAAGGGCCTGAGGAAGAAAGTTGAGGGAGCAGGAAGCTGAAGGAGCCAGGCCGGCATCCCGGCGGGCGAGGCGCTCTCACCTTGCGGAACGCGGGGATTGCGACACCCGGGCGAAGAGGTAAAATTTATATCCCATAAATCACGTGTCAAGTGCCTGCGAGGAGAGGTCATTAAACAGATGTATGAGGCAAGAGGCAAAGTCCATCCATTTCAGAAGACGCTCCCAGTGTCAGCAGCTCTCCAGAAGTCTCAAGAGGCAGAGGGATCCAACTGGCATGGCAGCAGCTTCCCTGATAGTCTCTTATTTATTTCCTCCTCTATTTATTTGATGGCATTTTCGTTATTGGAAGAACTTCCCGGGCTTTGCTGTCCCCTGTCACAGCTGCCCAGTGCGGGGGCTGTGGGAGGGGAGGGTGGAGGGTGGCACATCAAACAGCTCGGGAGGCACGGAGGGATGGAGTGATGGATGGAGGCTGCCCTGTGATTAATAATCAAACCAAGAGCTTTTACTGGGCGTCATGTGGAAAATGTGGCTTTGGAAACATTTGTCTTCATCCCACAAACAAGTGGTGTTTCTTTCCCTTTCTTTGTTTCTCTTCCCCCCCCTTCCTTTCCTCCCTCCCTCCCTCTCCCTCTTTTTGCTTTTCTTGCCCAGAATCACTGATTAAAATCTTTTCCATGCTTTACCTGCTCCAAGTGGCTCCTGTTCTGGTTTGATTTATGCTTTGCTTATCTCAGGCTTCAGTGGGAAAATAATGACCAGATAATAAAGAGCACTAAGTAGCTTTTTCAAGTGACAAGGCATCCGCCTGGGACTGGGCTCTGCAGGAGCAGGGAGGGAACACTGGGATGGCCTTGGGCCAAAACAGAGGGAGGAAACCAAAGGATAACGGGAGGACAGCCACGATCCTGGGCCAGTGGTTCCTTAATGGGTGAAAGCTCCAGGCACCCTCCGGTGGATGCCTCAGCCAGCCCATCCTGCTGAGGGGCAGGGAATTTCACCCATGGATGTTGTGATTTCCCCAGGGGTTTTGGCCAGGACTGCAGTGGCTGTTTGTCCTCTCAGGCCCACACCCAGGACTGGGGGTTCCCTCAAGCAGACTCATCAGGATGTTCCTTCCCACCTCCTTGTTTTCTCCTGGACAGACTCTGCCAGTGAGAGAGAGAGGAGACCCCCAGCTCCAATCTGCTGCTGATCCGGGGTGCCCAAATTCTGCTCCTTCCCGCATCTCTGGGTCTTGCTGCTCCCAAAGGATCTGCAACAGCTCCAGACCCACCAGGCTTCACCCACAGCAACAGGGATCAGCCTTTACTACAGGGTTGGGACCTACAGGCTTCCCTGCCTCATTCCTTGCTGCCTGCAGGGCCACACAGCTTCCCTGCTCCAGCTTTCCCCAGCCCTTTTCCCAGTGTCATCTGGTTTAAAAATCGCCGTTAATTTCAGGGTAGGAAGGACCCATTGTTTACTCTACGCTCGGGGAAAAGGGAATGGTTCTGTTGCCAAGGAACTATTTTTAATTGTGATGTGCATCCCTCATGGTGGCTGCTGTGTGGGAATAGCAGGGAAAGTGGGATGGGAGGCTGTAGGGATAACTGCTGGTCGTCATCCCATGGAGAACATCGAGGTGTCTGCCCAGCGACGCACGGGTGTTCCCTCAGCCTGGGAAGCAGCAGCAGCCTGTCCCTTCTAGTCCACACTCCCAACAAATCATCCCCAAAATGCGCTGCTCAGCTCAATTTGAAGAGAAGAAGAGACACAAGCCAGTGCGAGGCCTCGCGGTGTGAAATTATTGCCGAGTAGGGATCGCGCGGGTCCCTCCCGGCTTTAAATAATCCCCCCCAAAAAATAGACTATACGAAATAAAATAGATTGCTTCTGGATTGCAGCGAGGGCTGCGTGTGGGTGAGTTTCAGGGGGGGGAAAAGGAGGGGATGTGCCCATTTTTTGCCCCCTGTCCCTGGCTGGCAGCCAGCCCCTGACACCTCTGGCAGCGCCGGGCGCGCGCTCCGCGGGCTCTATAAATACGTGTGCATGACAGCTCTGGCACCGCGTGTTCCTGTAAGTGATGTCATCTCTGGGGGGTTACTTAGCAACCGTGGAAAATGTTTTGGAGACTCTAATTTTTCAGTATGGCAAAGCCATATATTTATGCAGCTCGGCTAATCAGCTCGCTTGGCGAGGCAGGCCCCGATGAGCTCATTTTCTTCATCATTATTTTATGTGAATTGGGCTTTTAGCACTAAAGAGACCACAAAGATTTAATTCAAAAATGTGATTGCTTTATGTTTCCAGGGTATCATTAACATGGCATCTACGCAAATAACCATGGTAACAAACTGGTAATTAGTACATATATGGCACTTATTATTAATACAGAAACAGGACAAGTTCCAAATCAGCACAGATTACAGTACATTATTACCATAGTAATTACCTGCAGTAACACACACAAATTGAACTAAATGGCCAATTGAACTAGAGTGAATGGCTTTTTATTCCAGTCCCTAAATAATGTGCATTCTTGGCTGAGTAGTTCAAGGTAAATAAAACTGTTTTTAATTTATTGCCAAGGGTTTTTTACTCCCCCTTTGGTGGGAAGGGCTGGGAATGGCAGGAGTCAAGAATTTTTTTTTTTTTTTTTTTTTTTCTGTGCTTACAATATAATTATTGTACAGGCTAAGCCATTCCTGATTCTCAGAGAAAGACAAAGAGGGTAAAAGTTATTAGTTTATTTTATTAGTGGGTTTATTTCTGTAATTTCAGCCATGAAGTAATGTCCAGTGTATCTACAAGAGTTCAATGCCAAATAAAGTAGGGTCCAAATCTGGTCTTTCAGTCCCTGGGTTTGGCTTTTTTTTATTGACAGAGCAGGAATATCTGCATTTGGAGTAGGTTAGAAAACTGAACTTTTTGGAGATGATCGCATTTATTAAACTAATGAAAAAACAGGGGCTTGGCCTAACCCTTCCCCTATGGGTTTGAGGTATATAAAAGTGCTGAACCCACAAACCCTGAGTCAAACCCCAGCAGCCAAATGCACTGGCTGGAGCCAGCAGTGCTGAGATGAAGCCAACCACCAAAAATAGAGGAAAAAAACCTCAAAATTTCTTCTTATTCTCTCCATTTTGCTAGATTTTATCAGTGCTATCCCGGACCAGGGAGGGCTGGAAATCTTCTCTTTCTGAGGTCCTGGAGATGCTGAACACCCTGGGCTCGGAGCAGCAGCAGACTCCCAGCCCGTTAAATATTAAATCCATCCCTCCATCCTAAATATCTTTTTTTCCTTTTCTAAATGGAAATCACATTCGGAGAGACACTTTCAGAAGGAATCTCTGTCTGGGATCTGTGTCTGCAGTTTTTCAGACCTGGGAGCAGGAGCACACATTGCACTCACTCCTCCTCTTCAGGGGCTGTCTATCCTGCAGGTGCATGGTTCAAGACCTCTTTCTTTTTTTTTCCTTTTTTTCCCCCAGCTTTGCCTCCTGAAAATGATTCTCCTGGGTTGTCTGGATGATGATGATTTTACCAGTCACCACTTTCTTGGGAGGGCTTTCTTCCAGCTGACATTTTTTGCCTGTTCAAAGCCACACTGAGCAAGTTCTCAGCCTGCAGAAGTTCCTTGTTCCCCCTCAGAGGAGCTGCCTCCCCTCTCCCCAGCAAGAGCAGAATGAAAATTCCAGCCATTCAGAGATTTTTTTTTTTTCACTCCCTCTCCTTCTCTTTCCTCTAGACAAGCATTAATATTTCCACTTGCTGTCGGGAATTCAGACACCACCATTCCTGGAGCAGCCCTGGATTTGGTGTCCCTGCTTTGGGATGGAGACAGGCAGTCTGTGAGGGCTTCAGCAGCTGGCACAGCCCTGGAGAGCATCCCACACATAGATCTGCATGAGGGAAAAGTGGAGGACCTTCCCCACCAGCAAACCTGCTTTATTGTGCTCTTTACCCATGTGCTTCTGCTGGAGAATTAAAGTTCCTTCATCAGGCCCATCTCTCATTGTATTTTACCTTCCTCAATTCGAAAGAAAATTATTATTTTAGCAGGCAGGCATTTAATTAAGTTTCACTGTGTTTGCTTTGGCTCTCACAGCATGGAAAATCTGCTTTTAACAACCCTCCCTTGAGTGTGGGCTCTGATCAAGCCAAACTGCCTGGATGCAATCCCTTCTTCCCAGCAGCTCCCCTCTTCTCCTTCCAAACCCTCCCAGCCCCACTGGGGTGCTCCCAGCCTGCCCAGCCCTGCCAGGAGAACAGAAAAAAACCCTCTCTGAGCAGGCAGCAGGAGCTCAGCACTGCTTGGCATCGTGGCTCCTGCCCACTCCTCCCCTGCACCCCCGCCTGACTCACAAACTTCCCACTCCAAATTAACACCCATTAGGGCTTATTTCCATCACGCTCTTCCCACGCAGCCGCAGCGCAGCTCTGCCTGGGTTCAAAAGCAGCCATGGGGATGTGTTTTGAGGCTGAGTTTAGCCCAGTTTTAGCTTCCTGGAGGGATGTTGCCCTCGTGAGAGCTGAAAGCATCGTTTTGGGGGGTGGGAGCTGCCCCTGAGGAGCTGCTCGCTCCTGGGCTGGGTTGTTTCATCCAGCAAGTCCACAGAACTTCAGTCCTAAGGAGTGAAAAGCTCCTTTTCCTCTGCAGTGCCACGAGCAGCTCATCTTCGTGAGGTAATTAAGAGCTGCTGTTGATGTTTTGGTTTAATTTAGGAAAAATAAAAACCAACAAAACAAATTGGATTTGGTATCCTCAGCTCCCTGCCCTGCTCTGCTGCCAAACCCTCAGGATCTGGGACCTTTCTCAGCCTGAGCTGAGGCTCAGGAACCCCCCTGGCATCAACACCCAGCTCTGCCTCCCTCACCTGGGATGCAACATCCCCCCCGACCTTAAAAACCCCCAAAAGGCCAGAGCATGGCTTGATTTTCCCTCTCCCCTCCTCTCGTTGCTGTTTTGTTTTGCAGTTGCTGCTGTTGCCATGCCATCTCCTTTTGTTGCTATGGATTAATAGTGTTTTTTACTTATTTTTATGTATGTCCTGGGAACATGATTGCTTAATTTGCCCTGCAGGTTTGTAGGCCTGACAGGCATTTCCACATCGACACCTTATCTTAATCCAGTTCTGGGCTGCTTGAAGGACAAATATCTGCAGAAATACCTGTTCCTGGGGAGGTTTGGGACAGGTATTTGTCCCAGCAAGTGGCCAGGGGTGGGAGTGCTGGGGACACACTGTTCCTACAGCCCTCTCTGGTGTCACGGGGCTGTTTTTTATC
>VXBB01012520.1:198632-216826 GCA_013399915.1 Illadopsis cleaveri
TGGGATCCAGCCCAAATCACTGGGATCCAAAGTCCAGATCACTGGGATCCAAAGTCCAGATCACTGGGATCCAAAGCTCAAATCACTGGGATCCAGCCCAGATCACTGGGATCCAAAGCCCAAAGCAAAGGACTGAGCACGCTGAGATTTCAGTTCAAACTCTGCTCTTTTCCAGGACTCAGACTGAAGCACCCATCAGGTGACATCTCGTCCTTCAAGGCACATGCAGAGACATTTCCAGTCCACATCAATCCTCATCCCTGGGAGCTGCAGCTCTGGGAGGTGTTAACACACCACTCACAGTCACTAATGTTAGGAGACACTGAAATATCTTGACCAGTTCTGTGCTCAAGCAAATCTCCTCTGCAAGCTGATGTCAAAGTTCTCACAGGTGAAGAATAAAATGTTTTCAATGCCCATAAAAGGCAGCAAAACTCCAATTAAGCTTCAATTAAGCTACAATTAAGCTTCAGCCAGTCAAGAATTTATGGGTCTGAGAGTCAAAACTGGTATGAGAGAGAAAATGTTCAGGCTGAGCCTGATGATATGAGGGATATTTCATCAATAACCCAGAATCCTTTCCCTCACCTGTGTGTCCTTGTAGTTTCTGTACAATCTCTTTTGTCTGAAGGTTCCAGATATAAACCAGGTTGTCTTCTGAACCAGACACGATCCACTGGAGGGGCAGAGAGAAAAAACAATTATCTGAATCTTTCTGATCCATATCCAAGTGCTATTTCTCAGTAAACATTTCATAGTTGTCATGTGAAAGGGAAAATGAGGGAAAATCAGAAAACCTGACAGTGAGCCCACCTAGAGAGAGACACAGAAACCAGCACCCACCAAAGGGGTTTTCCAGCCTCAAAATCCTCTTTTATCTACAGAGAGGAGCAGTAAAAACTGCACATGGGTAACAATAAATAATCAGACCAACACCAACCTTTCCACCAGTGACAGAGAAATTGGCAAATATGCAGTACTTCTCATTTTTGTGTCCTGTGTACGTCTTCAGGCACTGGAAGGGAAGAGCCACAAGACATTAATGCAGCTGGGAGGGAGTTTTCTCAGTCAAGGACAAACTCTCTGGGAAAAAAAGACTATAAACATATCAGCCTGTGTCTCCCACCCTGCCAACTGATCTAGAGGATGCAGAGGGCAGCTCTGCCCTAAAACCCAAAACAAAGCCCTGAATTTGTCCCATTACAAGAGTGAAAGAGATCAAAGGCAATTTATTGTTCACAAAGAGAAAAATGCAGAAATACTGATGTACTTAATGGCTCAGGGCCATGCAGAAGGGAAGGGGGTTTTTGTAATTTTTCTTTTCAAGGACATCTTTAGTCAGAATCACAGAATGGTTTGAGTTTGAAGGGACCTTTGAAGGTCTGCCATGGGCAGGGACATTTTCCACTGCCCCAGGGTGCTCCAATTCCATCCAACCTGGCTTTGAACACTGCCAGGGATCCAGGGGCAGCCACAGCTGCTCTGGGCAAACTGTGCCAGGGCCTCCCATGTCTCACAGGAAACCTTCAAACCTGAATCCACCCTCTTTTAGATAAAAACCATTACCCCTTGTCCTGTTGCAAAAAGTTTATCCTCTCTACTAAAGGGGTATTAACATTCTTTTCCATAGGACTTATATGTTAAGTTTAAAAATCATATGTAAAATCCAATTTTCCTAAAAGCTTAGTTAAGTCTACATATAGAGAAAGAATTACCTTTCCTTTGCTGTAGTCCCAAAGTTTAAGAGTGCTGGAAAACAAAAGAAAAACAAAGATTTTAGTTCTTGGGTGTTGTTTTTTTTTTTTTTTCTTTCTATCTGAAAAGTTCCCAGCACATAAAAAATGTTTCTCCATAGCAGAGTTCCAAAAGTCTACATAGATCATTTTAGCCTGGCTTTGGAATGCAGGGTTAGTTAACCCCAAAATATCAATTTTACTGCTATGCCATTCATAGTCTCCTCCACAGAAAACACATGAAGTCATGTATTATCATTACTATGGCAGCCAAAAACCAACATAAAGCATCATCTCATACTCCAAATTTCAGATCTGTGTGTTATTCTCCCATTTTTTTTAATATACTCACTTGTCCAAAGTTGCAGCTAATATGTATTTGCCATTTGGTGAGAACTTCACAAAAGACACAGGAGGGTTATCATCATCTACAGCAAAATTAAAAGCAGGGTTACAAAGTGCACAGCTGTGTTGTCTCACTGACAGAGGGTTTCTTTTGACATTCATTTGTTTTTAATAGTTTCACTGAAACACAGAAAATCTGTGTGAAAAACAGAGCCCAGACAAGAAATATTTCTGCTCACCAATCAGTGTTTTCAAGCACTGGCCTGATGCTGTATCCCAGATTCGACTGTTAAAACCACACAAAAATCATTATTATTGGGTTTGAAGTCTTTTATTACAATTTTAACAACACAACTACAAGGGTTTGGAGTTTTTTAAAGTATTTTTAAAATGCAAAAGGTGCAAAGAGTGATGCAGACAAGAAATATCCACTCACCAGAGTCCATCATAGCTACTTGACACTATCAGGGATCCATCACGATTAAAATGCACCTGTAACATTATTAATACTAATTATTAAAACAAATAACTTGACTGGTGTTCATAAAGATCAAATGTTTAAGCTCCACTGCAAGTCCTTATTTTCCATTTCTGACATGGAACACATCAGCAGACTAAAACTTCTGGATAGAACCTGATTATTTTAAGGGCATGGAATAGAACCTCTCATGGGGCCACTCATATGTTTTAAGGTGAACTTTCTGCTACTTATATCTAAAGAATAATTCTTTAGAATTATTATTATTATTAAGAGACATTTTTAAGTGTGAAATTTCTTTTACACATGGCAGAACAACCATGTTAGATCAGCCACGGTTCAGCATGTCTGAGGGTCAGATTTTTTTCAGTGTTCTTCATTTCAAAGACATTAAGAGTTGAACACCTTCTGGTTTTCTTTAATTCCAACGGATGTTGCTGTATTCCAAGCTCATTTCTCCTATGAAATGACTGAGATTTAAAACAAGAGTGTTCTGTGGAACAACCCTGCTCTGGATTTCAGCAAAGGCTTGGAACAACACGAAAGCAAGAGAAATACAGGTTGTTCTCTGAGCATCAAGTGCCACAAATCTGTGTCCCAGAATGACACTCAGGCATACCTGGCACACCTCTGCAGTATTCCCATTTACAGCCAGGACCAAAACCCACACTGATCTTAGAGAAAACACCACTCATTCCATTCCCACTGAGGAATGGCCACTGACAACTACCACAGCCCAGCCTGGATGCTGTGTAGGGGCTGGGTAAGAGCACAAACTCACCCCTCTACAGGAGCAGGAGAGGAGCTCTGCTAACAAAACAAGCATTTTTGTGTTCACTGATCAGGAGAGACTTACAGCTGAAACTGGGTCAGAGTGAGCAGGCAACGTCTTGAGGCACTTCCCTGTTTTCACATCCCATATCCTCACGCTTTCGTCGAACTGGAGAGGGAAGAGAGGCACCAGGGGGTTTAGTCAAGCACCTGATTGAGGCATTCAGCATGAAATCTTATCCCAGCTGGCTCAGAAAGCCCTGGACACAACCAACAGCCTGGAACACCTCCCTGAATTCCTTGTCTCCATGTAGGACACTGAGGATGGATTAAGGGCTTTTCCCCAAGCAAACACAGCAGGGGCAATGCACAGCCCACCTGAGTAAAAAAGCTGTGTTTGTGAGGGAAAACACAGTTGAAATGGGCTGTGTGATTCATATTCTTTCCTTTAATATTGTTTTCAAACCATGAACTGACCCAATCTGCAGAGGGAGAGGTGATTAGAAGCCATCCTTTAGATAAGGCAGAATCCAGGTGATTAGAAACCATAAGTTGTACTATAAATTCTGTAATCACTGCTTACAAATTGTACTACATCAATGCTGCCTGCAGAAATCCTGTGCCATAAAAAACACTAATTAGGGTGCTACACTAATCATAATAATCTGTTAAGAAAATAAAGCTGTAATTGTAACTATGATTTAATGCCATCATCATTCTGCCAAGGATCCCTAAAGAACCTGTCTGTCCCTTTAGTGATAAGTGACAGAGTGTGCAGTACTTGCTTCCCACAAAGGAAAAAAAAAATAAAAAACACTCACTGAGCCAGAAACGATGAGGTTTGACTGAGGGTTGAAATTGCAGCAGAAAACGTAGTTACTGTGCCCTTTCAATGTCTTTAAGCACTTACCCTGAAATAAAATTCAGCAGAGTTAAATACACAGCACCACCCAGCACCATAAAAGCATCCAGAGAGACCACATTAAGGTTAATCACTGTGCAGCACAGAAAGAAACCATCTCTAACCCCAGATTTAGATGGGCAGAGGGCCAAGCTGCAACAAAATAGCAAAGGAAAAAAAACCAATATAAAACAATCATAATGATTGCAGATGAGGTGCAAACTCTGGGCAGCTCAGGAGGATCCAAATCATTTAATATTCCTAATCAAAACTCAACTAAATTATCCAGTTTTCTCTGTCATGAGAGAAGGGAGGGGGGAAAAAGCAGGAATAAGTGTTGCTGTGGTAAGAAGTTACAAATCTGAGAGGCTTTTTGCTGTGGTTCTATCTCCATCATGGGGTTTTAGTGCTCTCTCAGGCTCCTTGTGGTATCCACAAGCATCCCACTCTTCCCAAGAGCAGCCAGCACAATTCATTCATCCTCACAGCCCATTCACCAGCTTGTTAAATGCAGAAACACAAGTGAAGAAGGCAACGTTGCAGAAAATGAAGGTAAATAAATAATAATTCGTGCCCTTACCGAACTTACATCCCATATTTTGAGAGTTTTGTCATCGGAGGCAGAGACAAGGAGGTTGGAATCTGATGACCAAGCAACATCAGAGATCCCCTGAAACAAAGGAAAACAATTCTCCTCTCAGCTCTGTTTGTTCAGCCACACAGAAAAGTGGCAAACACAGACTTGCAGACTACATTCCCAGCTGAAGCTTGAACAAAATTCAGCCCTGAGAGTCAGTTCAGTGATTTTGCTGGGTTAAGAGCTCCTCTGGCACAAGTTAATTTTAAGCTGAGCCACATCCTCTGAGAACATCAGTAGCTTGTTCACACAGTTCTTACTGTGGCCACCAAAACCCTGTGTTGGAATTCCTAAATAGAGTGCTCATAAATTAATCTGAGTAAGTGGTTTGTCCTCATGACAAATGGCTGCTCTTTAGTCCAAGTCCCCAAAGGCTGGAGAAGATTCCAGTGGTTTTCCCTTTGATAAATCTTCATTTTTACTCATGAAACTTCAGCACGTAAAAAACTTAAAAAAAGGAAAACCAAAAGGGCTTGAGAGTTTTGTGTTTTCTTTAGAAACTCTGCAGAATGAGTAAGTGTTGTGTTTATGTAGGCAAACCCACAAGAAAAATTCAATCTCCTTAAAAGGCAAGTGTTTTGTTCTTTATACAAAGGAGAGATGGAGTAAGACACAGTGTTAGAATTCACAGGGATTTTCACCCAGGAATGCTTTGCCTGGTGTCTGAGGTGGGTTCTGACATTCAGGGACACAAGGAGCTTGCTGGACACTGGGAATGCAGGTGTTCCATGAGCAGCCTGCACTCCACCCATATTCCCAGCCTGCCCCAACATTACTCCAGCAATTCCAGGACTATATAAACAAAAAATGACAAAATAAGACTGAAGAACAAACCTTCCACACAGGTAACACTCCCTCAGAATGGAAAGTTCTGAACGAGGAAAAGAAAGCAAAATTCTTCCCAGGTACATTCCCACAGTAATCACCTCCTACTTACCAGCTTATGACCAGATATTGTTTTTTCAAACTTGCCATCGTAGGCTCCCCAAATTTTAATGAGTTTGTCAGCAGCTGGAAAAGAATGTGCCAGTTCAGAGGTGAATTAACAGCACTACCAGAGCTGTCCCTTCCAGGTGAAAGGAAACAAGTTCACTCTGTCTCTGGGCAGTTGTCCCTCCTCAGCCAGACCTCAGGGAAGGAGGTGATGCTGAACTGGTGAAGAACAGCTTCCTACACAGCACACTGCAGCAGCTGAGCTTACATAAGCTGCCTGGAATGCAGAGAGACTCCAGCAGCTTTAGTTTCCCTCCTGACAACTTGGGTTTCTACTTTTGTTTTAGACTGCCAGTGGTAAAAGTAGTGCTGGTCAACAGGAATGCTTGAAAAGCTTTTGCCCCAAAAAGAACAATAATTACACCACAAGTCGGACTGAATGGATGCCTGCAGAAACCCAAACACACTTGCCATGGTAACTTGCAAAACAAGCCAGAGAAAAAAGTTGCTATTTGCCAGATATAGAGTTTGGAAAACATGTTCAGGGGAGAGAGGAGGGGGACTCTGATGGGGACACTAAGAATGATTTATATGGCACAGTGCACAGGTTTTATTGAGGCTGTTTGCAGTTAGGTCAAAGCCCCAGGCCATTCCCATGTCTGGAACATGTTCCAGTGACCCTCACTGTCATAGTCAACATTTCCAACTACCCTTTACACGTGGATCCTCTCTGGATCTCTGGATCACAGAAGCACATTCCAAAGGCAAAGCTGAACACCAAAAACCCCCTTATGAAATACCAAAGCTGACAGAAAGGGGACTTGTTCTATCACTATGTACAACAACCTCCTGCACTTCACTGGGGCAATCAAAGCCTCAGACTGCCAACCACCACAGGCACACAGGACAGAGCATGGGCAGCCAACTCTGCAGCCCAGCAGCACCTTCCTTATTTCCCACAGAGAAGTTCTGCCTGTAGATACTATGCACAAAGTTCAATTTAAAAGCTTAAGCTTATAGTGATGCAGAAAACCAGGAGGGTTTCCTCTGCACAGGAAAGAATCTTGCACTGGTTCTTGCTCACTTGCTCAGTAAGGAAAGCTGGAGAGATGAAGGCTCTCCTGGCAGTGCAAAGACCCAGTGCTCAAAGTAACAGAACTTAAATTACCTCAAAGAATGACAGCTTTGGTATCACTCTTAAGAAAAACCATGACATCCCTCCTTTCCCTGATGGAGACTGCAGACAGGCCCTTCTTCAAGGCCCACATTTGTGTTTGAAATGAGATGAAAGCAAGCAATACTTACAGGAGCTGGCAAGCCACTCTCCATTAGGGCTAAACTTGACTGATGACACTGCCTTTGTGTGTCCTGCTAACGTGAACTTGAGAGCATAGTTTGGCTTTACTGGGGCAGGCTGTAAGAAAAATACACATGAATGAGTTAAATTCCAAATTTAGTGGCCAGCTCTGATCAGGACAGGGGAATGGACCACGTGGATGTTCACCATAACAGAGATTCCAGCATTTTCATCACATTTACATTCCCATTCCCATAACAGAGATTCCAGCATTTGCATCACATTTACATTCCCATTCCCCTCCAAATGCAAAAAACAACCAAACTTTTGGAATCCACCCCTGAGGTTAATTCCAGCCAAGCCAGTAACCAACAGGTGAGAATGATCCACCAGCCCAACCACAAAGTGCCTGGCACTTCCAAGTAACACTCTTGGTATTGATCTGTGCAGTGCTTTCAAGTGTTTGCATTTTCACCCTGATCATGAATTAAACCACAGGCCAATTCCTCCATGCCCCTAAAATCCCACTTTTACCCTTTGAAAAGGCTTCATGGTTGGAGAATAACACCTTCTTTGAGCATCTCCAGGCTTCAGAGAACCTGAATAACTGTTTCCCCACTCCACAACCAGAGATTCACCAATTCTCCAGCCACCTCCAGGCATTCCAAGGATACAAACAAACAGCCTTTGTCATGATCAAAATGACAAGAAGTATTTCACCAGTGAGAACTCCCCCAAAACCAAAAAACAGAACACTTAGCACTACAGCAGAGCTGCACTCCATCCACTTTTCCCCTAAAATCCTCAGCACGAGACAACAGCAGAAGCAGCCACGTGGAAAAGATCTTAATTTACAGGAGAATTCAAATCCCTGTTTCTGTTCTGGCTGCTGAGTGCTCAGGTAGTTCCAGGTGGTTTTACAGGGATATTTTTTGGGGCCCCACACACAACCTTGCTCTGATTGGTCGAGGAGGAAGGAGTAGATTGTGTTTTGGTGGATTCTGCATCTGGCTTCTTTTCTTCTGTTGCCATGGTTCTGGAGCTGGCAAATGAGACTTATGGGTGCTTGAAGGGGAGAATGAATGTGCTGCTTCAAAAGGCAGCTCTTGCCACCGAGAGGAGAACCACGCTCAAAGGAAAACCTGGAAGAAAAGCAAAATATTCTCATTAGCTGTCAAAAAAGATTCTCAGCATGCACAAGAGTGAGATTGGTCAAAGTGCAGGTTGCCAGAAACCAGCATGAAAACCCTTTTTTATTATCTGTTGAGCAGCACAGCAGTATTTTAGGCCTTCAGACCCACTTATGTGCAAGACCAAGAACTCAAGCCACGGCTTTTGGTCACTCCTTGGAAAGCTTTTTCCAAACAGAGGCACAGCACAAGAGCTTTGAGGTGTGGCAGGGTTTTCATATCACAGACCCCTAAACACTTGTAACAAGTACTCCGGATAGGGTAAATACAACTGTTTGTATGGAAGATGGAAGGAACAGCCCAAGGCCTTTCTTATTTTAATTTATTAAAGTAGACAATACGTGATAATAAGGAACACAAAAAATAACCAGCACTTGCAAAGCTTAAGACCTGACTAGATTCCTTTCACCTCAGAATGGGAATATTTCCGTGTCATATTTCCCTGCTGAAAGGTCTGAGCATCAAACCGTCCCTTTCTCCACCTGAGACTTCCCCTGACTGGCAGCAGCCTTGGATCAGCCTCTCCAGACTGGCTCTCTGTAACAAGACCTGATGGAGTGCAGTGCCAGGATTCCGTAATCGGGGCTGATGCTGCAGAGGGAACAAATCTCCACTGCAGCTCAGCCACATTTCAGCTCAGGAACAGAATCACCCCCGGCTCACGCTGTCAGGATTTGCCTTCTAAGTGCATTTGTAACATCGCAGCTCCTTTTGCTGGTGGCAGCACATTCGGGAACGAGAGCGTTTTGCTCTCAGGATCCACTGGCATTCCAAGCATCTCCGTGCACAGAGGGTGCAGAGCAGGGCGCTACCAGTTGCCTGCCGGCTGTGCTCGGTGTGGGGAGATCCCAGAATCCCAGAACGGGCCAGGCTGGAAAGGAGCACAGCGGCTCATCTGCTCCAGCACGGTCATCCCAGAGCACATGGCACAGGATTGCATCCTGACTATGTCCAGCCAGGGACACTCCCCGGGCCACCCGGGGGGCCACAATATACGAAATTAAACTTTCCCAACGCAGATCCTGATTCCTTTTCATCTGGAACTCGTCTGGGAACTCGGGCCAGCACGCAGCGCGCTGCCAAACCACCGCAGCATCGCTCCCCGGGCCCAGAGGCTNCAGGCGGGGAATGCGGGACGGCGCTTGCGCGGAGCGGGCCGGAGGCCGCACAATGCCGCTCTCTCCCGGGAGCGCTACGGCGCGGCCCGAGAGCCAAAAGAGCGGCGCGAGAGCGCGCACGGGCGGAGCCCATCCCCGTGGCGTCGTGCCCGCCCCTTCCCTCCCCTTCTTCCTTTCCCTCCTCTCCTTCTTTTCCCTCTTTTCCCTCCTTTCCCTGTTCTCTCTCCTTCCCTCCCAGCGCCCGCTGGCTGTGGGGAGCGCCCTGTCCGTGCGGGCCGCGGGGGGCGGGCCGCATCCATGGCGGGGGNCGGCTGTGCTCGCTGTGGGGAGATCCCAGAATCCCAGAACGGGCCAGGCTGGAAAGGAGCACAGCGGCTCATCTGCTCCAGCATGGTCATCCCAGAGCACATGGCACAGGATTGCATCCTGACTATGTCCAGCCAGGGACACTCCCCGGGCCACCCGGGGGGCCACAATATACGAAATTAAACTTTCCCAACGCAGATCCTGATTCCTTTTCATCTGGAACTCATCTGGGAACTCGGGCCAGCACGCAGCGCGCTGCCAAACCACCGCAGCATCGCTCCCCGGGCCCAGAGGCTGCCCCGTGCCCGGGCTGGGGGCGCTCCCAGCGCATCGCCCTCCGCCACGCACGCGGTACCNTCCCTCCCAGCGCCCGCTGGCTGTGGGGAGCGCCCTGTCCGTGCGGGCCGCGGGGTGCGGGCCGCATCCATGGCGGGGTGACATTCCCGTGTGGGAAGCGGGCTCGTACCGACCGGGATCGGGTGGCCAGGGCGCTGCTCCCGTCGCTCGGGGGCCGTTGAGCCCGGCTGAAGGGGGTTAGGTGTCGTTGGGGTGCGTCCGCAGCCGGCCCCGTTGGATGCACACCGATAAAAGCGGCTGTGAGGAGGGCAGGCCAATTCACGCCCCAGTCATGTCTGTAATAGTGCCTACATAACGTCTGTAATAGCGTCTACAAAATGTCTATAATAATGTCTATATAGTGTGTATAACATCCATAATAGTGTCTGTAAGGTGGGGATCGGGCTCTTCTCCCAGGCAGGCAGTGACAGGGCAGGGGGAGTCATCCTCAAGCTGCGCCAGGGGAGGTTCAGGCTGGACATCAGAGGGAATTTCTTCATGGAAAACGGCGTTAAACGTTGGATCAGGGAGAAACATTAAACATTGGAGCTGCCCAGGGAGGTGGCGGAGTGCCCATCCCCGGGGGTGTCCAAGGAGTGGCACTCAGCACCGTGATTTAATTGACAAAGTGATGATCAATCAATGGTTGGACTCGATGATCCCGGAGGTCTTTTCCAACCTAAGTGGTTCCGTGACTCTCTGATGATGATGTTTGAGCCATTTAACACCGTAATCCTCTCCTGGGTGAGAGGGCATCTGAGGCAAGATGGTTTTCTCAGCGCATGGTCACACAAAAAGCCCTGACTCAGAAAAGTTTAATTCATGAAGGCCAAACAGCCCAGTTCCAGTTAAACATGTGTTTAAGTGCTTTTCTGGAGAGCAGTGGGTTATTTCTGAACCCACACATTGCAGTCTGCTTTCAGTTAAGAGGGAAGAAAAGGAGACGCGTGTCATTTACTGGCCCTTTAATACAGGAAGATATTTCACTTCCAAAAATTCTAGTGGCAGTTGAGAAAGGAAAAGATGAAAAAAACCTGTGGTATAGTGAGGCCAAGGCCCTTCTCCTCCAGCCTGGAATTCTGCAGCAGAAATCTGGAGAATTAGCCCTGCCCTCTAAACTCAGGGAGGTAAAACACAGAAGAGCTGCACACTCACCAGAACAATATTAGGAAACAAATCCAGTTGAATCCCTGGTGCTGATTCTTCCAGATGGTTTTGGCTTAATGTTTCCAGTCTTTTAAACAATGAATATGAAATAAAATGGGAGCACACAAACCAGCAGTATAATGCTATTTATAGAACTTTCTCGTGGCAGGGTGTTTTTTGTTTCTTTCACGTGGGAGATAAGTTCATATTTTGCCTCTCAGTGTCTGCTTTGGGAATTTTTGCCAGATATTTTGCTATATATTTAGAAAATACATACAAATATATTTATATATGTGTAGAAAATACATATATTTGCATGTATAAAAATCCTTATCTGCTCTGAATAATACCTCACTGGAACCTGAAAAATGTAGCCTTGACTACAAATTAAGTGTAATCCTAAACAACCCCTTAGCCTCTAAGTGTCCTGGATGTTTTTCTAAACTAGTTTCAAGTATGATAAACTCCATTTGGCCAAGTACCTGATTCCATGCCAGGCTGGGGTTTTGATAGCATGGAGCTTTCAGAAACAGCACGAGCAGGGGGCATTTCTTTGGGACTGCAGAACAACCCCAGGGCTCTGCGAAGACAAAAATTTGGATTAAATTTCCCATGATGGTTATGAATCATCCGTGAGGGTCTTTCTTGCTCCCCCCGCCAGGCTCCCACAGCTGGGATCAGCAGGATGTGACATCTGTCCAAACTCTGGGGAAGCGTGGGGCTTGGCAGGCTTCTCCCTCAGCAAATCTTTCATTCCCTTTGCTTCCAAACAGCCTGAACTTGGGGACGTGCCAAGTGCACTGGAAAAGACACCTGCCTGAGGTGTCTGTGGGAGAGCAGCTTCCCATGGTGATGAAAGGGAAAGGAAAAGGGCTCAGATTGGAAGGAAGTGGCTGCTCCCAGTGTTACTGGGGTTCCTTTGGGTGCCTTTCAGGGTGTCAGGAGCTGAGGCCGTGGCTCCTGCTGTGACCAACGTGTGTGATTTTGTCCCAGGTTGCACCGAGAGCAGAGCTAACCCAGTGCTGCAGAGCTGATCCAAAGGAGTTTGTTGTTTGTGGAAAAGCTCCCAGGAACTTCACTACAGCCTGGACCTGCTCTTTAGACCTGCCTGCTGCAAAGCAGCTCGTGCTTACGTTTGTAGTGGTGAGTAATCAGACAGGGAGCCTACAAGCTGTGTGAGCCCATGTTTATGTTTTGGCACAATTAGCAATCTCAGCTCACGTTTTTTATTTGCTTGGGCCCCTCAGCAGACAGAGGAAGTGGAGAACAGACTCGCTGTGTGTTACACTCTGCTCCAGAAACAGGGAGGAAGAACTCAGGAGAGACCTGCTGCATCTTTAAGGCTTCTAAAGAGCAGCTGATCCCTGACACAGAGCTGTTTCTGGGTGGTTCCTAACATGCTGCTCTGTTTTTTGTGTTTCTTTTTTCCCTAAATCCCAGATACATCACATTCATATGTTTCTTCTGGGATTTAAAAACAAACACTGAACCTTTTCCAGGAGGATATTTCTACCTCCCCCACTACACTCTGAGCCTTGCTTGCATCATTGCCAACATTTGTTCATTTAAAGCTAGGAAATCTTAGCCCAGTGGAGAGCAGGTAGGATTGGAACCATCCTTTCCCAGCTAGGGATGTGTACAAACACTTAGCCCAGGCATGAGGGGCCTAAAGAAGTTGAAAAACTCATTTCAATATAAGATTATTGAACACTGCATGTACCAAACCCTTGTTAGCAAAGACCTGGTAAGAAACATGATTTTGAAGAGCAGGCCAGACATCCAACAGGGTTGGAATCCTGCAATGTGCTATAAGGCATCATTCAGCACAAATTCCCCCCAATGCCAGCCCCAGCCAAGTTAATGCATGGAGGCTGCTGATTTGAGAGCCTCAGCCTGAGTCACACACGCTCTGACTGCCAGACGTGATGACAGCCTGCCTCTCCCAGCCACTTCAACTGGAGCAGCAGGTTCTCAGCACTCCTGGGAATCAGGAGCTTTGTTCTTTGGCTGCAGCCACGGCGAGCGGGCAGTTCAATACAATCCACTCGCAGCCCTGACATAGTTTTAGTGAAATTCTATTTATTACTTGTTGTCATTTACAGATCAAGACGTTTGAAGGTGTTACTGTTCAGTTAGAGGATCTCTGTGCCATTCTCTCCAGTCTTTGTGAGGGGGCAGGAGGAGAAGTAAGGAAACACAGAGGAATCCTTTAGGGCTTTGGCCAGCTGAAGTCTGGCATGTTCCAGTGTCTTGGTTTCAACTGCCAGCTCAGTAGCACACACTATTCACAGCCTTGCTTACCTGTGCAAACCACTGTGTTCACAGCAGGTGCTGGGTCTCCATGTCACTGTTAGGGACACGAAAAAACCACACACTCACCATCAGGTTGATGTGAGGAAAGAAGGGCAGTTTATTATGATTTGGGGTTTATATAGCATTTGAGATTTGATCCAGGATTGGAGGGCAGGAGGAACACCTCTCTGACCCCAATGGTCAATTCAGAAGTCTATCACAGAGAAATATGAAAACAATCTACTTGGTTTTGAGAAACTCTAGAGGAAATATGTACACAATCATTAGAAGGCTGAAAATCAGGGCGACATCTGCACATCACACTGAATGTCCAACAAAACCATTCACATGCAGGTAATTTCCAAAGGAACGTTTTTAACTATGGCCAAAGATATGTAGTCATGTTGGCTAGGCAGTTTTCTTTTCCATTCCCAAATTCTGTGGTCATGTCCTTTTCTTCTCTCTCACAACAGCTTAGGCCTTTGGTTTGCCTCTTTCCATGCATATAAATCTTAACCCAATGTATCCCAGTCTCCAGCTCCTCCAAATAAAGCTTTTTGCTCCCTCCTGGTAAGACATTTCATAGACAGAAGATTTGTGGGCTCCTCATGCCCTTCCTGTCCATTGCAGTGGAAGCACTTCATCTCAACTTCACTGGTTTGAGAATTTCCAATCTGGAAGAACTTTATTTAAATCTACTCTGGACCCTCCACTGGCTATTGGCTGACTCCAGACCACCATTCAGATGACAATCAAAACTCCTCTGTGCAGATGAACACTTACAAGATCCTTTAGGTCTTGGGTTGTTCAATTCTTTCCTGTCTTCCCTTCAAACAGCACAGTGCTGTGCCTTTGGGGGCTTGTAGACATCCTGGCTCCTGGCTTCCCAGTCTGGGGATTCTGCTCACCCTTTTCCAGATGAAGAGGGAACTCTGAAGATCCAAAAGCCCTGCAGGCGCTGACATTCCCAGGAGTGAGGAGCCAGGGTGGCCTCACCAACTGGTGTGTCCAGGCTCTCAGAACTACAAAGAATGAGTCAGAAGAGCTGAGTCCCAACTCTGCCTCTGCCCGTGATTCTCTGCATCATCATATTCCCTCTCAGCTTCTTCAGCTGAAAAACAGGAGTCATAATATTTCCTTACCTACAAAAGCTGTTAGGAGGATTATTGCATTGTTGTGAATTCCACAGATGAAAGGTACTACAGAAGAACAAACTGCAATTATTGTTTCAAACCTCTGCCCTAATCCTGTCGTCCTTAACTTACTGAAAACACTTACTCAATCGAGGAAATCCTGCCACTACACTGAAGATGATCATTGGAAAAGATGACTCTCTGTTGTAATAAGAGCATTTATCCCCTTGTGTTCAACACCCTTCTGTCTGACACCAGAGTGATCTGACTCATATAATCTCCCCTGGCAGTGGGGAAATGTGGTTTTGATGGTGGAACAGGCACAGTGAAAATCAGAAGCTTGCAGGAAGTACCTATTGCAAAGATCAGAAAAATTGGTGTTCCCAGCAGTCCCTGATTCCTGCTAAATACTGTTGGGTGGTCACACAATGCACTGAGTGGGGCCCATCCTCCCAAAACTCTTCTGTCCCACAAAGTATCTTCTTTCCTGCTTCCATCCTCTCTTGGTTTTTTCAAACCACTCAACACTCCATGAGCAGAGAGGCAAAAAGCACCAGTGTTTAACAGCCCTGAAAACCACTCTGGTTTTGCACAAAGAACATTTTCCTTGTTGAAGCCTGTGCACAAAACTTCTGAGAAGCATGTAGGTACCACTGGGCATTACAGGTTAAAAGTACTGCAACAGCCAGGAATAAATACATGGCAGGGGTTCATTAACAAGGCACTAATTGGGTAACTGGAGGTGCAGCATAAAAGACCACAGAGGCCAATTGAGAAGTTTTGAGTGACTGCAGGATGCTCCTCTGAGCTTGGGGAGCAGGAGGAAGTAAAGAGCTGCTGCGGTAGGTTTGTGTTTTGTGGAAAAGCTGCTGTTAAAGGTGTCTCCGAAGAGGCAGCCTGTTACATCTTGTGTATGAAACTGTGTGACAAAATCAGTTCAGAATTTAATTTAAGGATTATGACTCTCTTTTCCTCGGTTGAAGTGCTTTTACTTTGGCTTTGGTAACTTAAGCTTAAATTGTTCTGATTTGATTTCACTGTACCTCCTAAGGGGCTTATTCAAACTGAGTCAGCCTGTGCCTGTTTGGCTAAACCATTATCTAAACTCACTGCCTTGCATAAAGAAGGCTTTAGGGATCCCAAAATATGTTTGCTTTCCTAATCCCTTGGAGGATGCACTGGGGTTCTTCAAGCACAAGTCTGCAGACCTACAGGTAGGTGTGTGAGTGATTGCTGTGTTCCAGGTTGAAAGCTGATAGTGGTGAAATCTCTGGGGACAGTTTCCCACGTGAATTGTTTTGCCTGCTCAGCCTGCTGCATAATGAACACGACAATTTGGGATGAAACTCTCTTACACCCACCCTGGGTGAGATAAGGCAGGATAAGGTGTAATTGGAGACTCCTTTTGGGTTGCAGTTTTGATGCACCCTCCATCATCGTGCTCCTGACAGTGGATTTGCAGAGAGGATCAAACTCCAATATTGAACTTGTGTACATTCACTGTGAGGTGAGTGCTCTGCTAGCTTGGAGAGTTTTATGCTCTCAGAGTTTCTGCTCTCTGGCTTCTCTTGTCACTGCCTGTCTGCCTGCACTCCCCAGTTTCTCTTTCCTCTGCTGTTGTGCTCTGTGTCTGTTGCTGGGGTTGCTGAACACTTTGCATTAGGAGACCCCTGTTCAGTTCCTTGTGGCTCTGCCAAGTCTTACATTGCAGCCAACACTTCTTTTGTTGCAGGACTTTGTCTTCAACTAAAATATAAATACTTTTAAAAGCCAAGCTTTCAGATTATGATTTAGCTGAAAAGGAGTCTTTAGAGTGCATGGAGTCCATTTCTCCAAGTGTTCATAATGAACACTCAGCCCATTTCTCCCTGCCCCCTCCCTTGGAAAGCTTCAGCTGCCAACTTTTCCCAGCCCCCATGCCTAGAGCTGCAGCAGTTTTCATTTAGGGGCTCTTTGGTCATGCTCATGATTTGGTGTCTGTGGATGTTTTAGGGCATTCAGGAATTCCTACTCTGGTTATCCATGTGGCTCAGGTACATCCTGGAGCAGGACAGTGCAGTCAGGAGAACTGCCCTGGTTCCCTTCAGCTCTCAAATGTTTTGTGGTCTTTTAGATTGCCTTGAAAATGGGCTCAGAGCAGAACAATGGCAAAAAGTGCTCAAAATGCAGTCCTTCCCCCTACTCCCAGGTATCTGGACTTCAGGTCACTTTTGGGCAGGGCAGAGTTCAGTTG
This sequence comes from Illadopsis cleaveri, assembly GCA_013399915.1. NCBI lineage: Eukaryota > Metazoa > Chordata > Aves > Passeriformes > Timaliidae > Illadopsis > Illadopsis cleaveri. The sequence goes on from VXBB01012520.1 coordinate 215,482, forward strand.
GTGTTTCAAAGGGATTTCCTTTCTTTCTGGTAACCAGGTTTGTGACCACCACAGTGAAGTGTGGTGGCTCTCCTTAAGAATTCCTAGAATTTACTTTTTTCTTACTGCTTGCCTGCTTTGTGCTCCTGCAGAGACCGTGTGCTCTGGCTGTGGAGGGCGGGGAGGTGACTTTGGGGTACACCTGATGGTCAAGTCAAGAGGGTCAGCTGGCAGGAGGCAAGTCTCACACACTCACCTAGCGTGGGATTTGGAGCTGTTGATGCAGGTACACCAAATGCTGCCTTAGTAAATGTATCCAAAAGTGGTAAAGTTGTGAGCAAGTTTCTGGTTCCTGAATTTGCCCAACCCTTGAAGCTGAGTGCCAAAAAGCCCTTTTTGGGGGAGGTTGGCTAAGGCATGTGCACAATTTTAGTTCCATCCTGAGGCAGCTGCAAGCATGGCTCAATGGAATTCTCTCAAGCCTGTACAATCTTTCTGATTATATCATACCTCTGGAGAAATTTCAGTCCCGTTGGCCGTGTTTTTCTAAAGCTAATCTTCTGGAAATAAGGTCTTTTAGTAAAACTGCCTTCACCTTATGGTTACAATAAACTGACTTATTAATTGGCATCAGCATGTGGCTGTCTGAACCAGCAGCGTGGCAGCCTCTGCTGGCACACGTGTCCACAGAGAAATCCTCTCGCTCTGCCTTATTCCATATTGGCACTCAAACGTTCCCCTCATTTATTTTCCAGTAGTTCTATAATTATTTTTTTTTCTGCAGCAATTCAGTCATATTTTGGCTTATAACATTTTTGTTTTGTTTTAACTTCTGTTTGCAGTTGTGGATTTGCTTTAGGACATGGGCTGTGTGGGTCTGTTACTTGGAAATGTTTTTAACAGTGCTGATGTTTGTTGATGCTTTTATGGTGGTGTGCTGGTAAAATTCACATTGTTTTCATTGTATACATTAGATTAATTTCTGTTGTTTTCAGCAGTTGACAGTGTTATGAAATGCACCAACCAGTGCAAACTACATCGGGCTGTGGGTTTTCTTGATGGATTTTTTTTGGCCGCTCGCTACTCCAGCGTGCATCGGCGGCNACGGCGTTGGGCGGCCCCGCTGCCCGCTGACCGGGGCATCACCCCTGCCGTTCCCGTCCCCTGCCCGCCGCTCCGGGGAGGGCGCGGGGGGCCGGGGGGACCCATGGCCTTCTGGGATTTGTAGTTCGGGCTGAGGCCGCCGCTTCTCGCCCGGCCCGGCCCGAGACTACGGTGCCCACATGGCCTTGCGGCCCGGCGCATGAGCGCTCGGGCGCTGTAGCGCATCTATTATACTGCCTTGCCGAGGATAAAAAGAAGAGCA
>VXBB01012521.1:4671-20926 GCA_013399915.1 Illadopsis cleaveri
TGTAAAACCCCTCAGACACTGGGTGTAATTAAGGTGAGCAGGATCAGCAGATTGATCCCTGCCTGTCACCAGCTCTGCTGCTGCTGCTGCAGCCCCCCAGATTCCTGCAGCAGAGGTTGGGAATGTCACCAGCCCCGTGCTGAGGCAGGGGCTGTCAGGGGCTGCTTGTTTGCTGTGAAAAATAAGTCAGAGCTGTACCTTGAAACTGAGTTTTGCAGCCTGCCTGGTGCAGCAGTTTAATCAATATTTCACTTTGATATCTCTGTTACATTAGGGTGAAAATGAAGTTTACAGGCAGCTCAGGAGATCTGAACTCCTGCAATCAGCCCCCAAACATTTCCTCCCTCTTTTTTCCCCAGCCAGCTGAGTGTTAATGAGTACCAGGATTAGGGAACCAGCACTAACACATTCCTAATCCATGGCAACCCAGGAGCAACTGGAGGCTGCTCCTATTGTTGGAAACTCTATGGAAAACTCCAAATTCATTAGAGACTTCACAATTCTCGATTCTTTTGCTTTTCCTCTTGTCTCTGCCATCTTCTGTGAGGCACAACAGACCATGCTGTGGTGATAACACATTCCAGACCTGCAAACACTCATTCATTCAGCTCTTTTCCAAAATGATGCTGATATTTCCTGGAAGAATTAAAGGACAGAATGATTGGCTGCATTGCTGGCCTGAGACCAGCCCAAAGCTCTTTACCTGATGGATTAAATGCAAATCTGGGCAGCCTGGGCTAGGGGTGATGTCTTGGGAAGGCTGAGCTGGAACAGAGACTGGACAGAGCTGGAGAATAAAGTANCAGATTCACTGCTCTGAGGCAAATTTCATTGATGGCAATCACCTAAACAGATCAGCAAACCTCCCCATAAAGAGAACAGTGTCGGGTACATTTACACTGTTCTTGTTCAGTGTTGTAGAGAGCAGAGTTCAGGGTCAGGAAATTCAACCATACAGCTTGCAAGGCCAAGGCTGGAACGGTCCTAAAAGACCCAAGCAGCCCTAAAAGTGCAAGAGCAGGGCTGGAAGATGTCACTCTGGGAGATGTCACCACTCTGACACCATCAGAAGACTCTCCTGAGATCACAGCCCCTTCTCACACAGTGAGAACTAAGAAGAGAGATTCCTCTTTCCCCAGGCAGAAATTTGGGGGATTTCAGGTGCCCTGAACTCCTGTAAGGCTTCTTCTGAAATCACAGAGTCTGGGAAAGTGCTCTCCCCATTTTGTTATTCAGGAGCTGCCTGCAGCTCTTTAGTATTTCCAGGGAATCCTCCTCCTTCTGAGAGCCAGGGAAAGACATGACAGAGCAAAGGGCAGCACAGACAGCATCAAGGAGCCAGAAAAGGAGGGGAAGCAGGGAAATATTGTTTCATCCTTTCCTCACTGCCACTTATTTCCATGCTGCAAGGCAGCATGAGGGCTGAGCTGCTTTATTTTGCATTTTACACTGGAACTACAGGAGTTTTTCTCCCCTTCTCACCCAAGGGGGATGGCCCAGTGCAGTTCTAGTCTGAGGGTTAAACCAGACCATTAAACCAGCCTGGAAACAAAGGAGGAGATGTGCCGTAAAAATCAACTTTCAATGATAATGTGTCACCTGCTAAATCAGATTATTTATCTGGGAGGGAAGGAAAGGCTGTGGACCAGCTGCTGCTCTTTGTGGACGCTCATGAAGATCACACTTGAATGTCACAGAATACTTGTGAGGACCTTCTCCTTTCCAGTTGCTCCTGCTGGGTATTTTCCTACTCCATAAAGCTGAGCTTTGGTGCCCCACCCTTTTCCCACCTTTTGTCTGGAATTTGTTAGTAGCTGTGAGTACTAACTGCTGACAGCCCCAGGAATCACCCTCTGAGCCCCTTTAAAATGCAGGGAGACAAGAGAAGAGAGATTTCTGTGTGCCTCGAGTGTCAATTTGGGATTCAGGGAACACAGATTAAACTCTCCTCTGCAAAACCCTTGGGGAATGCCCCTTGTCCTCTGGGTTTCAATCCCTTTCCAGAAAGGATGGGTCCCTTTTCTCCTCCCTGAGCTGTGATAGCTTTCAAACACTGTAACAGATAAGAAATTAATAAATCACCTTGTAACAGAGCATTATTCCCCTTATCTTTCTAGAGGAACCATAGTTCCCTCCCTGTAAAAATAATAATAATAATAAAAAAGAAGTCTGTCTGTAAAATGGATTAATTGAGTACAAATGTGGCAGTGGCAGCCCTGAATTCAATAGGTCTGGGAGTCATGTCCCTGAAACCCTCCCAGGGAGCTCTTGTCTTGCCTGGACAGAGAGCAGAGTGCAGTCACAGCCTGGCACATCCTGCCCCATCAGCATTTCAGCCTCAGCTGAGTGCTAAATCAGCTCCCAGGAATTTTCACGAGGAAATTCACCTTTCCGTGGAAGCTGCCCCAAAAAGGAAAAGCAAGAGTGGCAGGGTGGGCCAGGGAGACGAGGCAGCAGCACTTAAAAAAGGCTGCTTGTGGTTAATAGATTCCATTTGGGAGGGTTGCTGCTCGTGGATGTGTCTGGCAAACACGATGTGACAGGCCTAAGGAAGCATCCAGACAAGTTCACCTATTCTTAGCTCAGTGCACAGCAAACTTCTGTTTGGAGGCAAGGACTCATTTTCCAGATCACATCTGAACATTTTTAGGATAATTGAGACAGCTGTTGGTGAAAAAAAACCCCAAAAAACTGCTGTAGCTTGAAAAATCACTTGGGTGTTCATGCTGTAAGTGAACTGCTCTTTAGGGGTTCTTGTGAAGGAGAAAAGAAACACCTCCTCACTTTTTACCCCAGCACCAGGTCAGGAGTATTGGCAGGAAGATTTTTGGTTAAGAGAACAGATTTATGGTGAAGGAATGGAGAGAGGTTTAACAGGTTTCAGTTCCTTTCTTACTACGACACAATGCAAGACTCAAGTCTTTGCATGATTATGGAGTCAAGGATTTTTTTGCACCTTCCCCATCATATGCTCACTGCTACAAACATCCATATTTATGAGCCCTTCAAGTTGTGAGCAACCTGGGGTTTTTTTTATTTTCACTCAGAAGTGTGGAGATGTCAAAGAAGCCCCTTCCTCAAGATCAGCAGACAGAAATAAGAAAGCAGAGCTGACCTGCAGCCACAGGATTTTCTCCAGGCTCTGGCAAACCAGGTTATTTTCATGTGGCTCAGCCTTGAGCACAAAAAAAGGTTTCCTGAAGATATTTTCAGTGTGGAGCCTACACAGCAGCACTGCTGGAAGGTGGATGGCACAAGGTTCTGTGCCTGAGCATGATATTTGAACTGGCAGATGAATCAGAATGGCAAGCCACAACTGCTGATTGAAAAGATTATCCAGAATTTTTGACCAAACTCTCCTAAAATGTGCAGCTACAGCAAGTTGAAATCTAGAACTGATCCTGGTGCAGAGGAGAAACATTATATTTTCTAGGAGGATGATATCCAGGCCTCATAAGATTTTGTCTCCAAAACAGAACATCAAATTTTGATCTATTTAGGTTGACAGAACCTAAAACCTCCTCTTTGGCCGCTTGTCCATCACCAGTTAAATTAACTTTCAAAGGACCTTGGAGTGTACCTTTGCCACACCTACAGGATCCATGCTAAGCAGAACAAATCAGGTTTATTTTCCTGTGCCTGGAACACACCAGAGATCTCTGCCACAAACTACAGCCAGGCAAACAGGAAATTCCCTTTAGGAATTACCTGGGAGATCCAGACCCTAAAGCTGCTCATGATGGAGCAAAGTTAATGAACACTCAGCTGGTGTTTCTGTACCCACACATGATTGCCAGAATTCACAGATGGATCCTTCTCTGTCAAGGCCCAGTGCTGCCATTTGAAGAGTTTATTTAATAATAAAATGACTTTTGAGTAATTGACATTTTCCTTTGCTGTCAGGATATACCCAAGCTGGACTTTGCACCTAAATCTCTCTCGAAATGTGTGCAGGGGTGTATTCCCTGTTTCCAAACTGAAAATCAGGTTACTGCCTTGAGTACTAGCTGGAGTTCTGGTGAATGTTTATTTGGCACCATGTTCATACTGTTATGCACAAGTGCATAGAATTAAAATAATAATTTCTACTTGATTTCATGCTTCTCTGGCTTAGTGGTCTCTGATGGTTTTTAGCAGATCCATTATACATACTTAAATATAGAAAAAAACCTACTGCATGGAAAAAACAGATTATAAACTTGTGATCAAATTTACTCCAAAAAAAGTTGGGAAGAAAATTGCAAATATGACTTTTTCTAGGGTTTTCCACTGTGCCTTTCCTGGATAATATGACAGCCTCGGCATTTGCAAAAATCAGTGGTGTCCCCAAACCAGTTTCCTTCTTGTCTCTACAAAACCCTGACAACTCCTGCATTTCCTCTAAGTGCTGTTGAATGTAATTAGCAAATTGCTCAAGGAGTGATTAAAATGTCATTTTGTGAATCTGTGCCATCTTCAGGTTCTTCCTAAAGCCACCCACCACCTGCCCAGGGTAACCCTGAGCCATGCAAAGATCCTGCCCCCAAACCAGGGGAAATGATTTAACTCAGCTGCTCAACAGCAGCCAGAGTTTTCCACAGGGTGAGGACCCAGAGCAGCAGGAAGGATTTTGGGATGCTGGAGCATGTCCAGAGAAGGGAGGTCATTCTTCCCCTGTGCTCAGCACTGGTGAGGCCACACCTCGAGTGCTGTGTCCAGTTCTGTTCCCCTCAGTTTAGGAANGGTCTCTTCCAACCTGGTGATTCTGTATTCGTTCTGCATTCTGCATTCTGCATTCTGTATTCTGTACTCTGTATTCTGTATTCTGTAAAGGAGGGAGAAGCACCAAAAGCTGCTGGAACTTCCAGGCAAAGTGGGGATTGGCAGTGTCAAAAGCCACGCCTCAGAAGAAGCATCCCTTAGGGGAGTGACACTGCGGTGCTGTGTCACTGTGACACTGGAGTGTTGGCAGGCTGAGTGCTCAGGGAGCTGTGCAGGGCCTCAGGAGAGATTTCCAAGGAAGAGAAGGGAGATAATGTGAATATAAGTGATGTCTGTAACGTGTGAACATCGCCACCCCTGCTCTCCCCCATCCCCTCCAGCCCCCGAGGGGCTGGCAAGGATTTGCTGTTCAGCTCAGCTTTAACAGAGCAGGGTCAAAGCAGCTCCAGTTTCCCTCAGAGCAGCTGGGAGCTGCCCAAGGGAAGGGCTGTAACTTGCCTGGCAATAATTGGGATTTTGGTGGGAAGGCTCAGGAGGCCGTTCTGGGAAGGTTCAAGTGTTTGTGGTCTCCCCACCAAGCCCAGGGTCCTCAGCTGTTGTCACCTTCTGAAGAGATTGTTTGGTTTGGTTTTGGTTTAAAAACGATTTATTGGCTTCTCTCCATTCTCACAAAGCCCAAGTTATTTTTATCTTCTTCTGCCTCAGGGGGATAAATTGATATTGCTTAACTTTGCAAGGCCTGTTAATGCCTCATTTTCTTACAGGCTCTCACACCAGGAGAGCTGATACCCTCTGGTTATAGCTCTGGGAAAAACACAACTCAGCTCCTCTCGGCTGTGTGAACACACACGTTCCACATGGAAAATATTCCCCAACATCTGTCCTCTCCCAGCTCCCTCACCAGCATTGTTCCCTCTGTGTCCTTCCAAATTTGGGCAGAATTCCAGCAATATTGGTGTTTATCAGCTGCTAGAAATAAATCATGAAAAGAAATTCAAGGTTTGCCCCAGCACCTGTTAGTGCAGCTTGGCATGTCCAGAATTTCTCATAATTCCACTTTTTCCCCCTGTAAAAAGAAGAAACAATATGAGAATTTATCTGGTATTTTCCACCACTGCTATGTTACAATCAGGGTAATCTTGCAATTATATCTTCATTGTCTTAATACAAATCATGATTTAAATGATTAAATAAATCTTAGCAAGGACATGGGATTTTCAGGACTTCAGTCCCTGTGTGGTTTTCATGAAAGTGAAATAGATTTGGACCTATCCCTGAAAAAATTGAATTATTGAGGGAGGTGTGAATTTTGCATACTTAATTATTACAGAAACATTTTTGTTTGGTGTTGTTCTGTCTATATTTTATAAGGCCTCTGATGATTTATAATAATAAACATTTTTTTCAGCAACAGCTGGTCTCAGATCATTATCTTATCCAACTATTTATTTACCCCACCACATTTTTAACCCTTGTGTGTTTGCTTTTCTTTCTCTAGTCACAGTATTTTATCTGGAAAGCAGTCAAGCTCCCTTTGCCCATCATTCATAGCACTTTAAGGTCACACATTTCTGGAGCAGACTTTGGGTGATGCTTGAGCACTGAAGCTCCACCACCTGCAGAATCGGTGGTGTCCTCTCTCTCTCCATGGTGCTGGCTGCTCTCAGAGACAAGTGAGGGACACTGTGACCTTCCCACAGAGTTGTTACCCTCTGAAAAAAGAGATTTATTGCACTGGCAGCAGGCTGGAGGCTCCGGGGTGGTGTCAGTGGAGTTCTGCTCCTGGCACAGTCAGGGAAGAGCAAACATTAACAGACCCTTGATGTCGCGTTCCTTTGGAATGTCTGACAGGCTCCACATCCAACACTCCCCTGGAGACAGCTCTGAGGTGAAACAGGCATTGAAATCATCCCCGTGGCAGGAGCTCAGCTAAGAGCTGCTGGTTGGGATGCACAGGGTGGGTGCTGGCTCTGCTCTGCCCTCCTCTCCCTCCTCTGGAAGCAGCTCCTGGGGGGATTCTGGGACCCACCACGCCCTGAGTGGGGTGCAGTGCCCACACAGAGCTGGGGGAGCTCCAGCTGCTGACACTGGCACCATCTGCCCCTGCAGGAGGAGGTGCTGGGGAACACACCACAGCTCCATTCTGGCTTTTTGGGAGGTGTTGTCTTTGACCCCCGGCTGGAGGGGACCTTACACCGTTCACAACAATCATGGAATCACAGAATCACAGAACAGTTCAAGCTGGGAGGGACCTTAAATCCCATCCAGTGCCCCCCCTGCCAGGGCAGGGACGCTTCCACTGTCCCAGGCTGCTCCAACCCCAATGTCCAACCTGGCCTTGGGCACTGCCAGGGATCCAGGGGCAGCCACAGCTGCTCTGGGCACCCTGTGCCAGGGCCTCCCACCCTCACAGAGAGGAATTTCTTCCCAATCTCCCATCTAACCCTGCCCTCTTCAGTTTAAAGCAACTTTCCCCACCTCATACACTCCATCCCTTGTCAAAAGTCCCTCTCTATGCCCTGCAGATACTGAAAGGCTGCAATAAGTTCTCCCTGGAGCCTTCTCTTCTCCAGGCCAAACATCCTCAGCCCTTCCTGGCAGGAGATGAGATCTGAGTGTTCTCCTGACCAGAGCAGAACCAGAAGGGAAAAGGGAGAAATGAAGCCATCACTCAGCTGCCCAGGGTTAATCATGGGAATAGGGGAGATTTAAGTTCAAATCCATCCTCCTTATTTGAAGCAGAGAATTGAACTTGACACGGCTCCTCATCCCAAATCGGAGTGCATTAACCATGAGAGCAGAGAGTCAATCCCTCAGTTTTCCTCTACCTTCATCTCAGGCACAATTGAAGCTGACATTATTTAAACACAGAAGGAACTTCAAGGAAATACAGAGGGGATTGGGAGCATCAAAGGGGCTGGAGTGGCTGCAGAATTTTCTGTGGGAGCAGCAGGAAGGGCACCAAACCTGAGCTCAGATCAAACAGAAAATGGAAGATGCATAAAGCTGAGATCATACCACAAAGCGTGGATGTAACTCCACATCTACTGCGTGTGAGCTGTATTTTCACTGGTATCACACAGCTTGAACCAAATGGATATTCAATTTGGACTTTTTTTAATCAATTCTTCACTTTTTTAACTGGAAAAAAGAAATGGTGACATGAATTAAAGATATTAGTAGGACTGGTACCACTACTATTGATCAAAAAACAAAATAAATATCCTTATTGAATAAATTACAGCCAAGGCATGACCTTCACCACAAGACTTTGTACCTGGTATGGAATTTGTTTGGATACATAATGCTTTTCAGGAGTAGTTTAAAATATGAGCATTTGAAGAGCCACCTGTTTTGAGAAGGTGTAAGTTAACATGCCAAAAACTGCAGCCTTACATGACATATTCAAACAAATCAGAAAATCATTGAACTTCATTTCTTCTGGTCAGAGGTCATCAAATTAATAGAGCGAGAGCACAATGATTCAAGAGGGAATGAATTCCAAAATGCAAATCTCAAATAGGAGGCAAGAGGACATTTTATTTTCCTCTTGCTGTTACGGTTTTGGGGTTGTCCTAGGGTGACTATGCTCCATCCTTCAGCACATCTGGGTGTTTCATCAATGAGAAATGCACACAAATGGGCTCCCAGCCCTGGCTCCCAGGTGCACACACACCCTGCTGGGAGCTGCCCTAATTCACACCACGGCAGTGCAGACAGCAGCTCCTGCCCGATGGAATGTCTGCACGTGGACGTTCAGAGAGAATTTCTACATTGGTGATCTCAGTTCGAGGGGGTTTGCTGACTCTTGGGCTGCCCCTTGGGTGGATGGAGCTCGAGAGGAAGTTCCTCTCCCCAGGAGAAATGCCATTTGCAGCAAACATCAAAGCCTTCAGTTATTTTCCAAGTGACTGCTCGAGCTCCTCTCTTTGCTTTCATGTCACTCAGTCACAACCCTGACCCAGGAGCACAGGCTATGGCAGCTGAGGCAGCAAGAACCTCACTTGATGGCATCCTGTTGGCCTGGCTTTTCTTGCCAGGTCTTGTTTGTTGGTTTTTTATCTTCTTTCCTTCCTGTTAGAGCCGGGATTAATGCACAGGAGTTGCAGTTTTGTGTTTGGACTCAGTTATTTATTAATTCTTATCCTTAGCACAGTCTCATGAGTCGTGAGCTCTAAGTAACGAGGTAGGAAATGGAGGAATGGATGCCTCTAACTCTGTCCAAGGTCTTTTTAAGTGCTAATTACCCAATAATGAGGTGACACCTGTATTATTTATACTTTTGACCCAATAATTGGCTACCTAAGGTCTGCAATGTGAACCCTTTCACCCTATAAGAAAAAAACACCCAAACCCATGAAGAAGAAGGTAAAAGAATAAGGACTTAGCCTACCCCCCAAATCCTCCATATTGCTTTATATATATTATTACAGTCTAAAGCCTTATATTCTCAGCTTCTGTTACAGTCCTGCCTGCTTTATCCTGGCCGAGGTCAGGATGAAAGACACAGGAAATGTAGAGTCGAGTTTGGTCTTGGTTGTTTATTATCTCTGATCTATTTACAGTATTTACAGTCTCACAAGGTGTGAGCTCCAACTTGCCAGTTAAAGAAAGGAGGCAAAATAGAGGCNGAGCCTGTCCCAAGGCCTCAGGTCAAATGTGGTGTTTGCCTGAGGGTCAGCCCCCCTCAGCTCAGAGAGCCTGAAATTCTCAGCCTCCAGGGTCTCAACAGCCTTCCAGGGTTTCAACACTTGTTTTCTTCTCCAACCTCTGCTGTCCCCGTTCTCCAGCTCCGAGTGCTGCCTGCCACCCAGCTCCCCACAGAGCCACCACCAGACACACTGCACAGCTCCTCTGACAACAGAACAAGCCTTGGGAAGCCCCAGTTGTTGGTTTCGTGCTCCAAGCAGTCCCCAAATCCAGTTTATGGTGAGGCTGTTTTGATTCACAGCACCTTGACTGGCTGTGCCACAGAGCTGAAGCGCTGGGATGAAGGCTCCAAGCGTTCACAGCGTTGTTGGTGTTGGGGGAACATTCCTGTTTCACTGAGAGCTTCACAAATACACTGTGACAGTTTTCCCTTTAAGATTTTCAGAAGCGAAAAGTAGGAGGAAAAGTCTAAAGAGGCAGGAAAATCCAAGCCTCAAAGTAGAGAGTTGTGTGGAGTTTTTAAATGCATCCTCTGGGAATTGCTTGTTCATCCTTTTTCTATAAAACCCCCAAACTTACAGATTGATTCTCATATTGGTTATTTTACTGTTCTTTTATGCAAAAACCACCAAAAATAATCTGGGTTTGGGGTTTTTTTGCATTTTTTGTAAAGCACAGAAGCCCCATTCCCTTCTCACCAGCACTTTCTTTAAATGAAGGCAAAGTTTGAAGCTGATTAATGATATTTTTATTTGTTGATTTATTTTTTTTTTAATAAGGAGTGGAGCAGGAGGAAAAAAGCAAGCGACCAAGAACAAAGATATGTTTATGTAGAGCTTAATTTTGCTGGGCCTGAGAAGCCATAAACAGAAGAACACACAGAAAGTGTGGTGAGACTTCTCTAGGTGTGCAGCCACACTGAGATGCTCCTTTGACAAACCCCACGACCCAGAACCAGCTTTTGGATGGCCTGAAGAAAGGTTGAAAGGAGCAAAGACAGAAATAACTGAGATCAGATGAGGAGGGTTGGGGTATTCTGTCATGGCTGAAGGGCAGCTGCAAGGGAAGGTGTTTCAGGGGGGTTGGGAAGAGAAATGAGGAAAAAATGGAGAATTAGAAGCAGTAGGGAGAAGAGGCAAAGGTGATTTGAAAATCAAGAATTCAAGTGACATGGGCAAAAAAAAAAAATGACTCAGTAGCAGGGGAGATTTGGAAAGGAGGGTTAAGGTGTTACTGTTCTGGTTATGTTTATAAAAATGAAGTGATCAAAGACTCAGTTCCAAGTGAATTAACTTGTGCAGTATCTCTCGCTATTCTATTTAAAAGTATTTTGCATTTTTCCTTTGAAGATGAACTGAATTTAGAATTATTACAGGAAAGACCAACTCCTGTAAGTCAGAAGAAACAGAGCAGGGCACGTGAAATGCAGCAGATGTGTAAGGTTAGGATGTGTGAAGTTAGGATGTGTAAGGTTAGGATGTGTAAAGTTAGGATGTGTAAGGTTAGGATGTGCAAACTTCCCTGTAACACAGAGAAATATTCCTGTTCCAGCATTCCCCCTGCCCAGGCAGTTCAGATTTATGCACTGGGTCTTGTGAAATGCATCTTCAGGAAATTCTGCTGTCCTGGAAGACTGGCATGTGGAGGAGACAATGCCCTCAGCAATCCACACAGTGCCACTGCCTCCAATTTTCTAAAACAGCTTATGAGTCACACCTGCAAGTGAAAGAGCAGCAAAGCAGAGCTGGCTTTTTAACCATTGTCCACTGCAAAGTGTCATGTTGTGTGTTTACAGTCACATGCACAAAACCAGAGCTTCAATCATCAGCTCCTGATGCAACAGGGCCACACTGAGTGACAGGGGACTTGGGACAGCGACTTGGATGGAAAAAGGTTGGGAGTGGAACTTCTCTGTTCATGCAGCTTGCAGTCTGAGCCAAATATCACTGAAAGAAAGGGAGAGATTCCCCCAGACTTGGGAAAGGAACACTTAAATCAGTATGAGGATCATAATTCAATGCCCTGGGATGTCCTTGAGAAGGGCACAGCTTTCAGATCAAACACCTGTTTCACTCTGACACACCCAGGGGCCTTGGAGTCGTGACTGCTTCACTTGGAATTTGCAGGGAAGGACCAGGGAAGGACCCCAGGTGAGACAAGGGAAAACACAGGGCGAGTTATTGTATAAAACCTCATTGAAAAGTCTCAGCTCATTTAAGAACGAAACATTTTTAAAGATCCAAGCAATTGTCCTGCTCTCTGTTCTCCACTTCATGTCTGCTGCCCACCCAGATGTCTCTACATGCCAACTTCCACTGGCAAATCACACAGCTTAAAATCCTTCTTGAACCATCCAACCTCTTCAACCCAGCCAGAAATCAAATTCAGGCAAATAAATCAGATTTCAGGAGCTTTCTGCTGGTGCCTGAGTGCCCCTAAAGCCAGTGGAGTGTCAGGATATGCCACAGAGGAGATGCAGACCTCAGGGTATTGATTTCTCCTGGCAAATACAAAAATCAAATGGGGGGAAATTGAGAATTCTGCAGCTTCCTGCAGACCAAAGCCATCAGCAGGGAGGCTGAGCCTGGCTGTCGTTGCTGCCTGGGCCACAGGAGGCAGGAGGGATCTGCCAGGATCCCTCTTGCTGTTCCACATCTGAAAAATGAAGCGCACTGGAGCTCTGTGGTAGCTCTTTGAGAGGGTGAAGCATCAGTCACGCTGCTCCCTGGGAGCTCTGCGCTTCCAAAAGCCTTTGGAAGAGGCACCAGTCCTTTGAGGGACTCTGAATGCACTTGGCTGGTTTGGGCAGAGATATCAGCACACAGAATCACACCTTTAAATAAGGTATAACCTTCACAATCAGAGTGAACACAAATGTCAAAACATTTCAGAAAATAATTAATCTGAGCAGTTTGCTCGAGTTGCTAAGATGGATTTTGGTACAAATTGACTCACCTGGTTTTTTTCCCTCCTGGCAAACCCACGTTGTGCTTCTCCCTAACATTGTCTCTGCTTTTTCAAGAGCATATCAGATTTGATTTGAAAGTAGAGCAAACAATATATTTTTTTTAAAGTCTTCATGTATATTTTATCCTAAAGCGATCTGTATCATTATTGATTGTTCCTGCAATAAGAAAGTTAATAGGATGAATTGCAAGTAGTTGCCATAGAAACAACCATTGGTCTCTTTCTCTTGGAGAGGAAGCACACAATTAATTTGTCTTTTAACCTACTTTATTGCTGCAAAGTCCATACAAATGCAGCAGCACAGGTCCAGAATCATTATACACTTCTGTGCCATTGTCCTCCTAAATCACCTTCTCAGATACACTTTGGATAGTGTTTATTGGAAGGAAAGTTTGGATTCCATGTATTTTCCTGCTGGCAAATCTGCCTGGCATGAAAGCAGAGATGGGTCAGGGAAGGAGGATCCATTCTCCCACCATCCATCCCGCACTTCCATCCCATGCCCTGCTGCCTCCCCTGCCAGCAGAACACTTTGGATCCCCTGGGGCAAAACCCATCAGCTCCGGAGCCAGCACATCTTTCTGGGCTGGACTGGAGGTGGTTTGCACTTTCTTACTGAAAGGATTTTATTTTGATGCTTTTATCTCATCCTCCTGGCATTATTAATGCAGGTTTGGGCAGTTTTACCTGAGTAAGAACTTGGGGATTTGGCACACATTAAACCTGCCCCGTTCCAAGTCAGTCAGAGGAAAATATTTGTCATTTTCTGCTGGAGTTTTCTCTGGGCTGTTTCCCCAGTATAGACATTAAACCACCGGAACCTGAACCATTAAACCAGAAAAACAATGGAGGAAAATGTTTCTGATTTGCTTGGCACTCCCTTTACACCAGAGAAACTCAACATCCCTCATGTAACTTCTACTTCCCAGCTGTAAACCAGAGCAGCAAACACTTTGATATTTCTCTTTATTTGAAAGAAACCAGGTTTTATGGGAAGCCTTGTTCTGCAGGTTCTTGTTGCACACACATAGTTTGTGTTTCACTTTGTCTAAGAAGGGCCAGAGTAGCATGATCCAAAAGAGGAACATAATGGAAAAATCTTCAATGTGTGCAATCTTAATTTTTTTTAATGGCAAAAATATCCAGAAATAAATCCATGAAATAAATCTATAAAATAATACTGAAAGTACCCATATGTATTAAGCAAAAGTCTGTGCAAGTATTTGACATAAAGGCAGTCCTCTCCTTTCCCTCTGTTGGACCCACAGGTGCTGATGACCACAGGCCCAAAGCCAAAGTGATCCAGGGCAAACCAGGAATGTGCAGTGGCCTCTACAGCTGGCTTTGCAACCAGAGCACTCCTGGCAGGGGAAGGACACGAAAACTGGGAGCCACAGGGTCCCACAGGTTTGCAAAGGGTTGTTTGCACCCTCAGCCTCCTCACCAAGAGGAGAAAACCCCACANAGAGCTGACAAGGACACCTTGCAGCTTTCCTCCATGAAATGGGAGCTCAGCCCCCAGGCAGATCTGCCCACAGAGCTTTTTTGGGAGCTCATCCACCACATCTGCGTGCAAAGGGACAGGAGTGGTGGGGGAAGAGAACAGAGATCCCACGGCCTCTGAGAGGCACCAGAGAGGAGGGAGTGGAAAGGCTGAGGGCAGCGAGAGGGAAAAAGGTGAATAAAAAACACCAGAGAGGTCAGGTAGTGGGATCCTCACAGGAACAGCTGCAAGAGGGGAATTTTAAGCAAATTCCTGTCAGAGGAGATAGCAAGAGGTAAATCCTTGTAGACAGGTAATTCATTTTTACCACTTCCTACAACTTCAACCCTCAATTTAAACCCTTATTAGATCCTGTCTGGACATCAGAACCTGCTGAAACATGGCACAAAATGTGGGGTCTTTTCTTTTTCTTTAATATTTTCTTTTCTCAGCTGATAGAATTGTTTGTTATAAGCATGAAAAGTGAGATCATGCTTTTCTTCTCATGCAAGTGCTGTAGCCAGAGCAGGGAACTTATGAGAAGAATGTCTTTTTTAGAAAAACAACCTAAAAGAAAACAACTTGAAACAAACAACTGAGGATTTAAAAACCTTAAGAAATGAAGTGGAGCTCACAAATAAATAATAAAAAAAAAAAGTCTGAAGATTAGCACATGAAAGAAAAGTTAAGGTAATTAAAATAGTAATACAAAAGTGAGATTTTATTTTTTTAAAAGTGTGGATTTTTTTTCTCCTGCTTTCTTATGAGCTGAAGTGAACTTTTGTTTTGCTTTTAAGNTTGCACCCTCAGCCTCCTCACCAAGAGGAGAAAACCCCACAACATCCCAGGAAGTGGAGGATGTCTGCGGTGAGTGAGGAACAGAGGTGGGGTTATCCCAAAACACTTCCCTCATACTCCTCTGTGAAACACCAAAAAGAGCTTTGGATTGGGAACCAAAGAGAAACCAGAGTTTCCCTATGGGCAGTTCTTCCCTACCTCCTTATGGAGACTGAGGGAATTATCCCCAACCAAAAACCCGTCACAAGCTCAGGCAGGAGCTGGTGCCTTTTGGGGCTACCTAAAAACAGAGGCCAGACAGAATTCAGGGAATAAAAAGCTGTTCTGTTTATGGAAGGGNTTATTAGATCCTGTCTGGACATCAGAACCTGCTGAAACATGGCACAAAATGTGGGGTCTTTTCTTTTTCTTTAATATTTTCTTTTCTCAGCTGATAGAATTGTTTGTTATAAGCCTGAAAAGTGAGATCATGCTTTTCTTCTCATGCAAGTGCTGTAGCCAGAGCAGGGAACTTATGAGAAGAATGTCTTTTTTAGAAAAACAACCTAAAAGAAAACAACTTGAAACAAACAACTGAGGATTTAAAAACCTTAAGAAATGAAGTGGAGCTCACAAATAAATAATAAAAAAAAAAAGTCTGAAGATTAGCACATGAAAGAAAAGTTAAGGTAATTAAAATAGTAATACAAAAGTGAGATTTTATTTTTTTAAAAGTGTGGATTTTTTTTCTCCTGCTTTCTTATGAGCTGAAGTGAACTTTTGTTTTGCTTTTTAAGAGAAAGCAGTGGCTGATCTATTCATGCTTGTTGACAAAAGCACTTCAACAGCTCAAGGAGGAAGAAAGGTTTGATGGAAAAAGAGGTGTCAGTCACTTCCCACAGCAACAGTGGTACCTGCGAGGGGGAAAGACAATAGAAAAACACTTTCTAAAAGGACTTGCCTCCTGAGAGGCAATAAAACATCCACCCCAGACTCAACTCTCCACAGACAACTGATTTTCGAGTGAATGATTCTCCTCATTTCAGTCCTTCAAGGTCAGCCTGTGTGCAGGTGGAGGAGACAAGAGGCACAGGCTGTCCCAGACCTGCAAAGCCCTTGCCCCCATTTCCGTGTCTTTGAGTTAAACCTGGCTCAGTGTAACTGTGTCAGTCATGCCTTTAATCTCAGGTTTAATTTAGGATTTCTCCTCAGCAGGATTAGATCTCTGTGCCTGCTCCCATCACCTTGTAAACACGGGCGTCCAGCAAGGATAAAGTGAATTAAGAGAGAAGATTCCCAACCTTTTATGGCTTTGTGTTGTCAATGCCCTGGTAGCCTGCAGGCCTCATTCAGCTCTGTTTCCACCCACCCAAAGAATGCAGACACCTTGCCACAAGACACCAGTTTTATTTGCTTTTCTGAGCCTAATTATTTTTCAAAGGACACAGTAAACAGGTTTGGTTTTTTTCCCCTCAGGACTCTGATGCACCTGGAGAGAGCACAGCCTGTGTGCTTGAGCAGAGGGAGCCTTAACTCTGTGAGGAACATGTGAGATGGCACCCAAAACCAGGACAAGTCTTTCAGAGCTTGGAAGCCTGGATCCCATCCCGTCCCATCCCATCGCCCAGATCCCCTCCCACAGATCCCATCCCACGGATCCCATCCCATGGATCCCAT
>VXBB01012521.1:23877-46031 GCA_013399915.1 Illadopsis cleaveri
TTTTTTTTTTTTTTTTTTTTTTTGCAGGTCTAGTTACTTTTTTCTAATAAGAAATCATTTAAATGCTCAGATTAATAAAAGGACTGGTCAATGTGATAGGTTATTTGAATACAATCATGTGCTAAATCCTCCTCTGCTGTTAACTGATTCCACTCCAAATGATGTGCAGCAGCTGAGGGTTCAGCCCCACGGAATTTCTGAGTGAAAAAACACTTCTGGATTTCACTGGTGTGTCCTTTCTGGGTGGTTTTTAATGCTGGTCATTGAGTGGGAAGAGGGAACAGGGGTATGGGGGGTCCCCAAGCACATTCAGAGTGCCTGGTGGAGCTGACCAGCCTCATGTGTGTCTCCCACTGGGGTTTATATTTAAGCTCAGCCCTGGAGTCTTAATCTGGTTTGAACTTTGCTGAGGGAGAGGTGGTCCCTGCCCTGGCTGTGACCCTAATTCAGCTGGGTTGGCTCCTCCAGCTGCACCTGGGACCTGCTCTGTCACCACAGGTTGGTTTGGTGCTCTCAGCTCTTGACCGACCCTGCTCAGATACCATGGGGTGGCTCTGGTGGGGAAGCTCCAGAGTGTGCTGAGCTCCCCTGGCAGGAATTGACACCACCAACATGTTGGCAAGAACCCAGAGGCTCCTTGGGGTGTGCTGCTGAGGGAATTTTCCAGCCTGGATGATTCTGTGTGGTGGAGGAACCCTGTATTGATGGGCTCTGAATTATTTTTTAATTTTTTTTTCTACTTACATCTTAAATGATGTGTAGGAAACAATGGGAGTGTCAATACCTATTGCTCCTGGTTTTGCACCAGAACTCACGAGGTTTTAGAGACATGTAAATACCTGTGGGGTGTTCAGATGGTGACTTCACACCACTCTCACCACTAAAAGGCTTTTGCCCTTTATGTTGGAGTCCAGGGCATCCCCTTGGATGACCTGGAACCTGAGAAAGAGAGTTNTTAGAGGGCCGGGGACTTTAACAACCTTGAATCTCGGCAAGGAACAGAAACCGAGACTTTTCAGACATCATTTGACAGCAGTTTTCCTTGGCATCCCCTCTTTCTACCTGGGGCTGTCTGCAGCAGGTGGCACCTCCTGTGCTCCTCTTCCTCCCTCCTGTGCTCCTCTTCCTCCCTCTCCTGTGGGAGTGTGGCCTCGTTGCAGGGGGGCTGTTTGTCAGCAATCAGCAGGGCTCTTGTGTCTCCAACAATGGAACCACCGTGAACACGGCTCCGCACAAAAGACTCGGAGAAAAAAGCAGATTATCAAGTACAAAACCCATAATAATCCTGCTCAAAATTCCACGAGGTAAATTTGCTCACGTCTCTGAAGGACAATAGGATTGTCATGGCATTTGGGGGAAAATAAAAGCAACTCTAATATTGCATGAACTTCCTGCCTTTTTTTTTTTTTTTTTCCCTTCAGCTGGTTTGTCTCGAGACTGCTGCAACAAATCCTGTGTCTGAGCAAATCATCCAGCGTGATTAGACCTTGGATTCCTGCTTGTAGATGAGCCTAGAGGAGAATGTCCAAGATCTTTGAAGCTGAAAATTGAAAAATGAATAGCAGAGGGAAGCCAGATCTCAGAGCTCGTGTACAGCGCTGCAGAATGCTTCACAAAACCCCTCTGTAATTGCACTTAGCAGATCAGCTGCTCTGAGGGTAATGCCTCGCCTTCCTCGCCTCTTACCCTGTCGCTGGTGAAGCAGGGAGGAAAAATCAAGTCATAAGCATGTTTTAACCTCTAAATTCCACTCTACCTGTAAAACAAGAGGTTGCATTAACCTTTGCGAGGGGGAGTAATGGCTGATAATTTATATGTGCAATTTGAGGGAAGCACAGCTCCGTGGGGTGATTACTGCAATAAATAACTGGAGTAGAACACCCTTGTCCTAACATAAACCCAACTTCATTTTTCCCAATCCTCTGCAGGAGGAGTGGAGCTGGCAGGGCCTGGGGGAGGGAAGGAAGCTGGAAGGGAAGCAGCTGCAACTTCCCCATGGAAGCCAAAGAAGTGGGGAGACAAGGATTTAAGAGGCAATAGATGAGATCCCAGATTTTTCCTGCAGTAACATCAACGTGTTCCCATTGTGTTGGGACAAGCAAAAATAGAGAGGCAGTAGCAGAGGCAATATATGCTATTGTACAGGTAAATTGTTTAGGGCAAGAACTGTCCTTTAGTTTTATGGGAACATTACCTGGCACAACCTTGTTCAGCCCAACGAGTAGAATTTCACTGAGCTGTGAGCCAAAGTGATGGCAATACTATTACACAGGTAATAAGAAGTCTATGACCTTTGATAAATATTTTTGGCTTAGCTTCATTTTAATTTAAGAATGTCTATATGTAGCGGAAACATCCATCAAGGTAAAACCTCCTCTGTAAAGCAGCTCCAATGTTGGTTCCCTCTGCCAGCCCTGTGGTTTGCTTTGCTGCAGGAGCAGTGTTTGGTTTATCTCTTTACTCTGCCTTTTGTAATCTGTATTTTTCCCTCCCACCCCTGTCTGTTGCTAAGCTTAATAAATCAAATACAGGATGGCCCAGTAGGGAATACATTCCTGGGGAGAATTTGCTGGGGATGTGGAGTTGAGAGGTTGCTGTGAAGAACAGTGGAGTGCAGCCCCTGACACAGGATGTCTCTTTTTCACCCTTTTCTCAGTTCCACAGCACTTGGCTGTGCCCATTCCAAGGTTTTTTCCTTTCCCTCACTGGCCAAGGGCACTCAGGGTGTCATTGTATGACATGAAAGAAAGATGAGAGACTCCAACTATTTCAGAAAGCAAAGAGCACAGAAAAAAGGCTTTATTGTCTAATTCTTACTACCTTCTATAAGGTGTTCCAATACAGACTTACCATGGTTGGTGAATAGGAATGACACCTCTCTAATCCCGTTGGTTAAACCAGAGAAACAGCAAAACACCACCTGGAAAAAGATTGTTTTGGGAAAGGAGAGTTGTTTGCCAAGATTCTTTGGAGAAGAAGCTTTCTTGAGAAATTTTTCCTTGGGAAAAAGTTAGCAGCTGCCAGCAGGCTAAAATCTCTCAGACCCAGAAATATCAAGGCCAGCTCTCAGGCCCAGAAATATCAGGCAGTTTTTGGCTGGATATCCCTGCTGGATTCTCGGTTTTGGGTTTCTCCCCCGAGATTCAAGTTGTTAAAAAGTCCCCGGCCCTCTAAAAGCCCCGAGCCGTGTCGCAGGAAAGAAGCAGAGTCCTTCANGAGCTGCTGCAGGGGGCTCTGGTGAGATCCCATGGAAACCTCAACCAACAGCTGCAGTCCCAAAGGCAGCAAGGGGACCTGCTCTGAACAATTCTGCCCACCAGGCAGGTGGGCACTGTCTGTCTGTCCTCCAAAAATCCCTGAGTGGGGCATCTGCTGCCCCCCAGAGAGGCACTCAGGGCAGGAATGACACCTCTGTGCTCCTCCAGAGCTGCCTGGCCCAGCAAACACCCCTGCAAGCCTTCTCTTTGGTTCTGCTGCCAACAGAGCACCCAGGTGTAAGGAGGCATTTCCCACACCCAGCAAGTGCTTTCCATATAGGGGAAAGTTTAAGAGTCACCCCTTAAGGTAAAGAACACAGAAAGTTCGATGCCCTCCTAAGACAGATTGGCTCAGGGCCAAGAGGGAAGCATCTATTGGATCTTGTCACTGTTCTTCAAACCCTGTGTCTCTCTCTATTGGCTACAAGCCAAGTTATCCCTCCTAAAGCATTGAGTATTTAAGAAAGAGCACAAAAGGAAGTAAGGGCTTTTTGGAGGTGTTGTAGCAGGGGGTCTGAGATTTCTCAGACACCTGTGTGTGGCTTTATTATTTATTTTCTGTAACATTTGTTATTTTGGTATTTTTACTTATTAAACCTATTGATTTACAAAACACCTTCGAGGAGCCAGTCTCACTAATTATTATTAGCCATGCTTATGCCAGGCTGGCCCTCAGAAAATGTGGGTTAAACCCACACCCAGGAAATCCCCCAAACTCCCAGCTCCATCCCCAAACCCCTGGATTTGCACTCCCAACTCTCCATTTGTGACTTTACCCAGCTCCTCCTGCCCAGCCAGGCTGCTCTCACCCAGCCAGCCCTCGTTTTTCCTGGGGCTGTTATGGGAGAGCTGAGGTGGCTGTGATTACTGTGATTTTTAATGGGGTTTTTTTAATGTTTAAAACCTAGCAATAACTATCTAGCAGCCTTCTTCCACTGGCCTGGTGCCTGTGGCCATAATGAGCATCTCTAGCAGGGAACTGCTGCACACTGCAGATGAGGGAGCCTGTAGTTTAGTCCTCATCAAGCTCCTGGGTGTATAATCAAAGAGAAGTTGACAGAGAAATTAGAGTTGAATGCAGAAATGATTTATTGGTTTTCTTCCCACAGCGAAGAGTTTGGGGCTTTTTTTTTTTTAAACTTAAAATATTTTCTTTGCTGAAAATCCAAATGTGTCATTCATTTTTGAGTTTCTAACACCTTTTCAAACTCTGCACCAGGAGTTCTGGAAATATTCTAAATTAAGAAAATCGGAGTCAAACTCTTGTGGGTTTTTTGTCAAGTGACTATTACTCAGACGTGACCTACCTGCCAAATACTTCATGATTTCCTCCCCTAAAACTGCATTTCTCAGTGCATGAGATCTCCTGCAAAAAACCCACCCACCCCAACTGCCCACAGCCTTCTGAATCCCTGAGACAATAACACAACTCAGATGTTTCAAAAAAGAACAGGCCTCTCCCAGCCCTCAGCATGGGGATTCCACCTTTTCCAGCCAAATATCACTGGTAGATCATCACCCAAATGAAGACCATCAGCCTGATTCTCTCAAGGATTTTTTTGGGCTGAATTTTGGCTTTGAATGGAGAGCAGACAGTAATGCATGGGGAAAAAAAGGCATCAGACCCTCTGAGATGTTTGTCTCTCCCTGTGCCTGTTTTCACACGAGGTTAGGAGCTGCTCTCTGTTGTGCTTATGGTTCTGCCCCTCTCCTTTTGCAGCAATCCCAAACTTCATCTGCTCATTCTTCCTCTCCTGGAGCACCCACCTCGTTGTTCCTCCTGGTTTTTGCAGGAGCTGGATCAGGCCCCAGAACAGGAGTAGGAACCAGGGGCTCAAAAACAAACACAATCACCTGTCAGGATGTGAGGTGAAAAGGAAAAGGGAAGTTTATTTGGGAATCTCAACTTACGTTGTTTATGAGATTTGGTCAAGGATTGGGGGATGAGTAGAACACCCCTCTGACCCCAGTGGTCTACTCAGAAGTCCATCAGTTTGTCCTTCCCCCTAGAAAGGAATGCATTATTTACCAAACATCAGTCTTTGTTTTTGTTACAAGCCTGAGAAAACTCCAGTAGAAATGAAAAACAATCAGAAGGCTGACAAATCAGGGCAACAGCTTTGGGTGGTGAATGATGACGTGTGGGAAATTGAACAACTCCATGGGCTGATTCCAGACCCAGGAATGAGCTCTGGAGCAGGAATCAGCCAAAGCAGCTGTGGGAGAGTGGGGAGCAAGGTCATGGTTAATGAACATTTCTGAGGAATAGGTTAATTTCTCTGAATTTTGGGAGATGTTGCACCGATCCGGGAACTCTCAGGGCACAGCTGGGAGGCCAGACATCAACCCAGGCACTTGCAAGGTTTTCCTCTTGATGCTTTTAACTTCCAGCAGCCCAGAAATGAAGAGCAAAGTACTTCGTTGTCATTGTTATTGCTGATTGACTTCAAACAGCAGCTGGAAACAGCAGCTAGGAAATAATCAGCTGTAAATTAGATCAGTACACATGCCTTGGTCCTGCTCTGCTGTGAGAATGTTGTAGAAGGAACAGTTAGAGAATCCAAGGTCTTTGATTAGGGCTGAAGAAATAAGAATAAATTGCCTAGATGTGCTTCAGAATATAGCAATGCACAAATATGTCATCTAGAAATATATTTAAAAATTCTTTGTATTTCCATGATCCTGCCGTTGAGGTAATTTTTTTTTTTCTTCCCCACAAGTTTTGTTAATGAAGCCACAAACCCATTGGAGTTTATCAGCTCTGTGAGTGATAGTGATGCCTTGGGAAGGCTGAGCTGGAACAGAGACTGCACAGAGCTGGAGAAGAAAGTAGAGATTTATTCAAAAGCCTTCAGGACCCACCTTGGGCAGGACAAGAGCCTGGCCAGGGCTACACCCAAGGGGGACCCAAAATGGTCACAAAATGGACAAACAGTCACCAGGTCTCACACTTTGATAAGTTTTGGTCCATTTGCATCTTGGGGTTGAATTGTCCAATTCCAGCTGCAGGCTGTGAGGTCCCATCCTTCCTGTTCCTCCCTTCAGCCACCCTTGTTTGTGCTTTTGGGGCTGAAAGTTGTCCTTGGTGTGCAGCAGGAGAAGGATTTGTTTTGTGTCCCTGCTGTGTGCAGAGCTGAGTGACACTGAGTGTGAGCTCAGAGCTGCACCCCTGGGCAGCACAGAACCTGAAATACAGGAAAGATAAAACTGAAGGCATCAGTGGGATTGCAGGAGCCTTGCTGGGCTGACCAGGGGAGACCTGCACTGCTGTGTCCCTGCTCACACCTCCTCCAGCTCCCTACCCAGGCCATGGGAAATGAAATTGGACAAACACATCAGAAATCTGGCTTAATGATGAGGATTTGGTTGGAGGAGCCCTCTGTCACATGTGGAAATGTGGCTTTTTCCTTCAGGAAGCCTTTTCCTGTTGGCTGATTCCCTGGGTTGAGATGTTTTGCTGTGCTGTTCCCAAGTCCCTGTCAGGACATGCTGTCACTCATTTCACCCCCTCTGCAGGCACTCTTTGAGAGGATAAAATTCTTCATCAAAGAAGGTTTTCCACTGAAAACTATCACAATTCCATCATTTATGATACAAATTCCTTTATTTCCCAAAGTTTTGTCCTTCAGAGTTACTGATTATTGTGTTTTCCAATAGAAAGGCGTGGTCAGCACCATAATTATCAGAGAATTCCAGAATGGGTTGGAAGGGGCATTAAAGATCATCTAGTTCCAACCAGGGAAACCTTCCACTATCCCAGATTGCTCCAAGTCCCAATGTCCAACCTGGCCTTGAACATTTCCAGGGATCCAGAGGCAGCCACAGCTTCTCTGGGAATTCCATCCCAGCCCCTCCCCACCCTCCCAGGGAAGAATTTTACTTTTTAGCAGGGATTTCATGAAAGCATCAACTCCATTTGTTTCTCTACAGTTTCCTATTAAAAAGCAAAATAATCAAGAAATCAAATATTTCCTGGAAAGTTATTTTTTAGCATTTGTTTCTTGCTCTCGCTGGAGAGGTAAAACAGCCTTGTTTCCAATTATGGAATAATTTGTGTAATATAACAGGATTTCTGGATTTATTGTCTCGTGTTTTGTTTAGCTCCTGACAAAAACAGTTTGTTGTGAGGGGAAATAAATGCACGCTGCTGTGGGCTGGATGGGGATTGTTTTTGGGGAATTTTTGCCTGCTGAATTCACATTTTGTGCACTGCTGATGATTTGCTCTTGAAGGATTTAGGACTGAGGTATTAGAATTGGTGGGAAATGAGCGTGAGGGGGTACTGGGGCACCTGGGAATTTAACAATGGGGTTTGCTCTGGTGAGGAGAAAAGATTGGCTGTTTTTTATTAAAAAGCCTTGTCCAGGTGGTGAGGCTGCATCTGCTCATATGCTGAATATTTCCTTTGCCTGACACAAAACTGACTTTCACAACCAACTTTTTTTTTTTTTTGCTTTTGCTCAATCCCATAAATACTGCATGTTTCTGAAATGGAAGCTGTTCCATGAAGCTAAAATTAGTTTAGACACTGTCATACTTTTGGAAGGAAATCTGAGTGCTGCTCAGTGGAAGTGACATTGGGTTGTGCTGGAGTGAATGACTGGATGATGGTTTAAATGCCCCTCTGGAACATGAATACAGACATTTTGATTAATGTCTTTGTCATGGGCAAAGATTATTTCGTTAATGATTTGCAGTTTCCTTTGCCTGGCTCCAGGAAATTGCCAAATCCCTGGGTGCAAGGGAGGAACCACACAGCTCGAAGCCATTGGGTTATTCATGTGTTGTCAGCACGTGCCCAAAGCTCCTCTGCATCAGGCTTGAAGCTCACGGGAGAATAAAGCTCATGAAATGCCAAAAATAAAAATATCTCGTATTCATGTTTTGATTTGCAGGGCTCAAAAGGCCAAGGTTATTCAGGAAGGCAAATGCCATAACTGCAAGCCTTGCCCCCTCTTCCTCTTTCTTCTCTCTGATTCACATGCTGAGTCTGGGGTCATGGTCTGGAATGTCCTTTTGGCCATGTGGGACCAGCTGTCCTGCCTGTGTCCCCTCCTAGTGTCCCACTCAGTGCCCTGGCCACTGTGGCAGCACAGAAATCAGAGAAGGGATTTCTCCCTTTGGCTCTGTGCTAGCCCTGCTCCTTTATCACCCACCCAAACCACAGCCCCCTGAGAGGGGAATGAACCCCCCCAGCCCCAAACAGCACAATGGGGTGAAGGAGGGGCCCTGGGGGGGACTTGGGGCAGCACTCCCAGTGGGGAGGGGACAAGGGGCTCAGGGGACAGTGCCACCAGCATCCTGCTGCTTCCCTCCAGGGGCTCAGCCAGAACAATAAAATTTTAGCTCTGTCGTGCTAAATGCCTTTATCAGCAGGGATCTTAACGCTCCCTTTTATCAGTGGGAGCAGCTGTGATAATGCTGCGTGCGTGAAAGAGCAGCCCCGCGCTCGCTGCCATTTTTAGTTTCAAAGCTCATTTTGGAACAAAACGTTTGGATGTTTACATGTGAAGATCTCTGTAAGCAAATTCATTTCTCCAGCCCTGTTGTGTGCAGCCTGTCCCCTTCTGTTCTAGATGCACTTTTTTATTTTTTTTCTTCTTCTTCTCCTCCCTCTTCATTCTCAGCTTTCAGAAAGACAGAAATGGAAGGAGCCATTCAAAGTTTAAACAACTTAAGCAGTTACTTTTAAATTATCTTAACATGTTCAAAAACCTTGCCAGATTTACCCTTTGGAAGGTAATAAAATAATTTTGAATAGAATGTGACCAGATAAAATGAATATGATTTTATTATTCATGAATACTTGAACCTGAATGCTTTAATGCCTACATCTCTCTATTATATTAAATAATGGGGAAACATAAAACTGTCACACTGGGGTTTGCAGATTGATTTTCCCTATGGATTTCCCTTATGCTTTCCTAAAGCTATCCCTGCTGCTGCTAATGGAACTATTCCTTGGATACCTTTTCCCTGGTAGTTGTGTTCTCCCTCTGTTGAATACTGCAAAGCCCCTTCCTGTCTGCTTGGAAGGTTATTCCTCTTTTCACAGTGAACACACAAAAAACTTCATGCATTCCTACCCACACGTGTGCTGTTGCATCTGCCTTCCTCTTTGGTGTTTCTCCTCTTTTACTTTTTCATATGTTCTCTGGGCATTTTTTCCTCCAGACATCCCACTTGAGGGTACAGTTTGGGAGTGATGTTCGAATATTTAGGTGAGAATCCCATTAAAGTTAATGAGACATGTGGTTAAAAGCCTGTGCACTGCGTTAATAATACCCTTTACTGTTTATTGTCTGCCTGAGAGGAAAGGTCACATTGGCTCCTTGCTCCTGGTCCTGGATCTTTACCTCCTCCTTTAGATCTTGGAGGTCACTGAAAGAGAGGAGTGAAAGGCACAGGGCCTTGCAAATCTTCTTTCTTCAGCTGCCCTCATTGTTCTGTAGCTCCAGTTCCTTTGGAAAAGGAGCTGTAGGAATTACAAACCTAGGCAGAGCTGTTCTCCCTGATAGCCAAAAGCACAGTGAGGGCAAGTTGCTGCTGAAGAAACACAACTGTGGTGTTTTGTGCAGAAAATTCCACCAGAACCAGGAGGAAATAGCAGATTTTCTGAGGAGGAATTTTATCCCACCATGTGCTTCCAGAGCCTGGCACTGCAGGATGCTGGGCACACTTTGCTCATCCCAAACTAGATAATACATATTAACAATAAATGTTTGCCCAGGCACTAAAGCACAGCACACACCTCCACCTGTGTCCTTGCCTGAAGAGTTTTGGTTGGAGACTCTGCTGCTGTAGCAGGAGGAGGAGATGAGCACAGGTCTGAGCTGAGATAGGAGAGAGAAAGGGGAAGAGCTGCAGCTTCAGAGATGAATCCCAGGGAGTGAGAATGAAATTCCAGCCCCTCCATCTGGGCTTGGGTTAGAGTAGCATCCAAATGATCAGGAAATTGGTATTTCTAAACACTGTTCTTAAATGCTCTAAAGAAAAAATGTTATTTAAGTTCCTTGTGCCTCCCTCTTCTCACGGGGATTATGATATTTAAGTCTTGGTAAACATGAGCTGAGAGCCTCAGGTGAAACATGCAGTAAATGCAATCTTTGTAACGCGAGCAAGAGTCCAGCTTTAGATCCTTCTTTTCATTCATTTATTAGCCCGAAGGTGATCTCTGTGCTCTGTTATGACAGAGTTTATGTGGCACAATGAGAAGTTCCCTATTCAATACAGTCCTCACCAACACTGCATTTCTTTCCTGTTTCTAAACCTCAGTAGAAGATGACATTAACCATTGTATTGAGCTGAAGAGCTGAAGTACAACAAGCTTAAAGACAGCTTTTGTACTAAAAGGAAAATAAGCCTGAGATTAAAACTCTGAATTTAAAAAAAAAAAAAATACATTGGGTGAAATGAAACATTAAAATTAAATGACTAGCATGGGTGGGTGAAGTTCAGTGTAAGTAGGAGTGTTTAAGATGAGAAGGCTTTTATCCAACAGTGAATTGGCAAATGATGTTGCTGATGTGGGATCCCACAGCTGACAGTTTGTTTCTGAGGGCTCTGTCCTAGTGTTGCTGTCCAATTGTGGAGAAAGAGGAATGTCACTCAGCTGTGCCTGCCATCAACCACGAGCCAGCCCTGTCTGTCCTCTCATCTTAGTGTGGGGAGAAACCCACAGCAGTTGGAAAGGCCTCAGAGACTGAGAATGAACAATATTTCCCATTTGGTGTCCCTTGAGGAAAAAGAATCTAAAACCATGGCCACATAAACCCAAATTCCTGATGGAAAGCATTTCCAGAGAGCAATGATTGCTAACTTTCCCTGGCAGCAAGGTGAGCTGGGATATTGGCCCGTGTGGACAGAAGTATTTTGCCCTTTAGGCAGGGAAAGCACGAATATTCCAGTGCAGACAGCAGGAACTAATTAATTGGTTAATAATGGTGTCATTAATATGCTTATTACTCATTTCCTCGGCGGTATCACACAGGTGCTCCAGCCTTAAATAGCTGCTGTGCTGGGGCTGTGCATGCCCAGAATGAGGAGTGTTCTGAGGGAAAATGGCTCTGTGGTGATGCCTTAGGATTTCAGCTTTTATATTTTCCATGTATTTGTTACCCTGCAGTTCTTTAGTGTAGAACTCTCAACTCCACACACAGTGTGAGCTGCTGCTTCCCCATTTTGGTCAGACACAACAATTCCTCTCCAGGCCTGGCAATCAAGGACACCTCACTGCCTCAGGCCTGAGAGATGGAAACAAAAGTGAGTTGGGGGCAGCAAACTTGGGGTAAATGACTTCATTAGCTGAAGCTGGAATTGGGAGATGAACCCCCGAAATGCAAATGGACCAAACTGATCAAAGTGTGAAAACCCGTGACCCGGGGTCCATTTTTGGGTGCAGCCCCTGGGGGGCTTTGTGTGCCCTAAATGTACCTGAAGGCCCTTCCATGAATAGAACAGCTTTTTATTCCCTGAATTCTGTCTGGCCTCTGTTTTTAGGTAGCCCCAAAAGGCATCAGTGGGATCCCTCTGAGGGCTCTGATCCTCCTCTCCCAGCAGGTTTCCAAGGACCCTCCCTGTGGCAAGGGTGATCCTGAACATCCTCACAGAGCTGTTGCCTTCCTCACTTTGGTCAATACCTGTGTGAAATGGTGTAAGTTAAATTGGGGTTTTTAGATAGAAAACAGATGTTTTTAAGATATTTTTCTCTGTTTCCAGACCCCAGAGTGAACACTGGCTGCTAACTTGAACATGGAGTGGCAAAATTCCCTGGTATTTCCTTATGCAGTAACATATAAGAGCAATTCTTTCACATCAATCAAGGTGATTTGGAAACCTGAGTCCTTATATAAAAAGGGATATGGGGAATTACAGCTGGGCAGGTGATGAATTGTGAACAAAATATTTATTTTCAGCACTTCCAGTCTATCACTGGAGCTTCATTTTTATTAGAATTTATATTTCTAAGCAAAGCCACAGTTTCTGATCATTCTGAAAGTTAAGTTTGATGTGTAACAGGTCATTGCAAGTGATCTTAACGTGCAAGAAGTTTGGAATTATCTGGAAGAAGCTGAGAATTGATATTTTTAGAGAGGGTGGAGATGGAAATGGAGATTGAAGGAAAAGTTTGGAACCAGGTGTATTAGAAATGTAAGAGACTGGTCTTAGTGAAAATTGAGGGCAGTTAGGATCTTGGTTATTCATGTGTCCATAATCCTTATCAGAAGCTAAAAAGGAGGTGCAGCCCTCTATTTTCAAAGGGTATCAATTAAATTTGTAGAGAAAACTGATCTTGGATTCTGGATATTTCCTTGACTTTGTGCCTTCACATTTACAGCTTTGTCTGGGGTCAGATTTGAGACTCCAGCAAAGAGATGTAACCAGGAGGGGGCTGGAGAAATTGCTGGAAATGGATTTACTGGGCACGTTTCTTAATTCCCTCAGTCTGCCTCTTTTCTCAAGTAGCAAAAAGGAGATTATTTTTGCCCTTTCTTCTCTGCTTCTTAATGAGTGTAAATCTGCTGCAATGGAAACTTTTCCTGCGTCCTGAAAAGTAAAATCAGGACACACCTGCTACCCAAGAATAATAATAATAACAATAATTGCATGACTACTATAAAAGAATTGTTGATGAGGCCTCAGTGGAGTTAGCAAGTGATGAGGATGCTCAAATGAGCAGCTCTATTTGCTCACAGATCCCTGTGCTCCCACTTCTGCACTTCAGCAGTTGTTGGAGCGTTCCATGGGAATTTGGGAAGCATTTTTTGGACTCACAAATGATAGCGAAAATGTCAGGAATGTTGAAAGACCTCCTCTCTCCTCAGCTGAGAAGACTGGGTATTGATTTATACGAGACTGCATCACATTCATTTAGATAGGTGTTCTGTGTGTTGTATTTTTTTTTTTTTTTCCTTCCCCAATCAATATTTTTTCCAATTTGGCTGCTGGTAACATCCAGGCTGGAGGCCAGCATTCCCATGTCAGCACAGCAGCTCAGCCTTTGCTTTAATTGTCAGGAGTATCTGGCCCTCTTTGCCTCCTGCTTGCCCCATCTGAGCCACATCCCCTGGCTGGCCAGAGGGAGTCTTAAATTTGATAAAGAAGTTGGTTAGAACACAGTCCTGCAGCTTAAATGCCATGACATTTCCTAGGTATTAACATAAGAACATTAAATTAAAATGATGCTCCTCAGGGACCTCGGCTCTGTGAGGCTGGGGAGGGTTCACTGGCTGATTCAGTGAGTCCCAGGGTTTGGGCTGATTGCATTCACAGTTCCCAGGGGTGCACACAACCAGGAGGCAAAATCTGCTCCCACATGCCCTGAGACAGCCCAGAATCACAGAATCACAGAATGAACTGGGTTGGAAAAGACCTTTGAGATCATCAAGTCCAACCTGTGACCTGACACCTCCTCATCAACAAAACCAGGCACCAAGTGCCACATCCAGTCTTCCTTTAAACACATCCAGAGATGATGACTTCACCACCTCCCCAGGCAGACCATTCCAGTGCCCAATCACTCTTTCAGTGAAGATTTTTTTTTTCTGACATCTAACCTAAACTTCTCTTGGTGCAGCTTGAGGCTGTGTCCTCTCATTCTGTCAGTTGCTGCCTGGAGAAAGAGACCAACCCCACCTGAGCACAGCCACCTTCAGGGAGTTGTAGAGAGTGATAAGGTCACCTCTGAGTCTCCTTTTCTCCAGGATAAACAACCCCAGCTCCCTCAGCCGTTCCTCACAGGGTTTGTGTTCCCAACCCCTCACCAGCCTCGTGGCCTCCTCTGGATGCGCTCAAGTGTCTTAATGTCCTTCCTAAACTGAGGGGCCAGAGCTGGACACAGCACTCAATGTCCTTCCTAAACTGAGGGGCCAGAGCTGGACACAGCACTCAATGTCCTTCCTAAACTGAGGGATCAGAACTGGACACAGCACTCAATGTCCTTCCTAAACTGAGGGGCCAGAGCTGGACACAGCACTCGAGGTGTGGCCTCACCAGTGCTGAGTACAGGGGCAGAATGACCTCCCTGCTCCTGCTGGCCACACCATTCATGAACCAGGGCAGGTGCCATTGGCCTTTTTGGCCACCTGAGCACACTGCTGGCTCATGTCCAGCTGCTGTCCTTCAGCACCCCCAGGTCCCTCTCTGCCTGGGCCTTGTCCAGCCACTCTGTCCCTGTCCTGTATCCCTGGAGGGACTGTTGTGGCCAAAATGCAGGACCCGGCTCCTGAGGGCTCTGCCTTGCCCTTGTTGCCTGGAGCCAAGGAATTGAGCTGAGTCAGGCTCCAAACAGCCAAAAGCCCATCGTGGATGGTGTAAATCTGCACTGCCCTCATTGCCTCTGGGGTAACTCTCACAATTTACATCAGCTCAGCTCTGCCCTACTGAGTCCTGAGCGGGCTGAAAATGAGTGTGGATGGGGAGCTGAAAGTGCATCTGAGCTCAATCCTCTGCTCAAAGCTCATTGCAATTAAACAAACACACTCCTGGCTTTCCTCT
Organism: Illadopsis cleaveri; assembly: GCA_013399915.1. Lineage (NCBI taxonomy): Eukaryota > Metazoa > Chordata > Aves > Passeriformes > Timaliidae > Illadopsis > Illadopsis cleaveri. Next base: position 38,631 of record VXBB01012521.1, read on the forward strand.
GCAGCCATTCCCACTCCAGAACCCCGAGCATTGGCTTTAGTTGTTATCCACATCATCCAAGTGCTGCTAAAGCTGGGATGGTGTTCCTGGAGTTATTATGAAATAGGATCTGTTGTTCTGCAGTAAATTGGAAACTATAACTCGGGCTTTGATTAATCTTTCTCTGAAACATGGAGGTCATCCCTAACTTCCAGATATTTCTATTCTCCCTGTATATTAATTTCTAGTAGCCTGGGGTTTAATACATATTTCTCTGTTTCATTTCCACAATTAATGGCTCTAAGACAACACAGATAAAAATGCAAATGAGCAACTCATCTTTATGCTTTTCAACTACGTATTTACAATTGCAGTTACAGTGAGCTTTTAAAACTGCCCGAACAGCTTTTCCTGCAGATATGAAAATTATGAAGTTACCCTTCTAAATTACAGATTTTAAAAATTGCTGTCATTTTAAATAGCCATATTTTTATGTTTATTGGAGCTCTTTTGAGTATAAATGCAACACAGTCTTTCTTTTTTGTAATGCAGAGACATACATGGTATTAGCATAAAGAGAAGTCCACAGACATATAAATATGTAGTTTTTTTCTTTTCTGCAATCTTCTCTGCTAAGATTTTAGAGTAGAGACCCATAAAAGTGAGCATTTCTTCCAATGGTTTTCTGTAAATTCTCTTCCCGGATGCACTGCTCTGACAACATCCTGGAATCAAATGTGAAAAAGAAAGTACAAGAAAATTGTGGATCTTGACAAAAACCACGGGGCTGTTACAGCTGCAGCATAATGGGGGCACTGGGAAATTAAAACTTCCCACTTTTCCCTGAGCTGCATTTCTACAGCTGGCAGTGAGAACTTAATTTCTGATTATGTGTTAGTTAAAGAGCTGATACAGTCGGGAAGAGGCTGTTCTAACAGGCAGATAAAGTTTCCATTCACCTTCTTGCAGCTAAACCAAGAGTTGAACTGGGGCAAATGGAATAAGGAGGCTGAATATGAACATTGCAAATCTGCTGCCTTGGGTGGGCTGGGTTTTAAAGGTTGTTTTTTTTTTCCCTGTCCTTTCTGACAAAGAATATTCTAAGGCTGAGATGGGTTTTTATTAAAGTAGTACCAGGTTAATTCTTCAACAGAACTTACAGCTTCATCTGAAATACAAGGAGAATGTCAGCCCTTACTCCTGGCAGGGGTTTGGAATGGGATAATCTGAGGGAGATATTGCAATGGTAATGCTGAAAGTTGAGTTGAAGGCAGAAAGAATGAAAGCACACTGGTAGTTTTTGGAGGTTTTTAATAGTCAGTTAAGGGGTAAGAAAAGAAATTATGGAATTGAAAAAAAAAAAAATGTTGGCTGGGGCAAACAGGATTTCCTCACAGCTCTCAGCAGGTTTTGGATAAAGAGAAAGAGGCAGGGAATATCCCTGCAGTGACATCCACTCCTGGGTGGAGAAGGGTCTCCAGCACTTCAGTGGAGGGAATCAAAGCCACTATTCAATCCTTTATTTCCTTCAAATATCGGTGGGAAATGGGATCAGAACTGGCATGGAGGCCTCAGGTAGACTGGCCTGATTTTAGGGTGTTTCCTCTCATTGCAGGAGGATATTTCCATGTAGCTTCCACTGTGTTTATGCTGGCAAGGATCACAGCCTGGAGTTTTGGGCTGGCATGGAGTTTTTGATCCCAGTTTTTCTGTGACTCCATTCATGTGTCAAGATGTCAGAGCTCTGTATGGTAATGAACAGAGATCTGCAGAGGGTTTTGGTACAGATTTCTCATCACTTTTGTGTCAGATTCAGCTGAGCACGGAAAGCTGCACTAAGCACAGGGATTACAGCCACAGTGAAGAGTCTAAATCTCTTCTCTCTTTTCTGATCACATCACTGTGACTGTAATTATATTTCTGAATTATGTCCTACTGCCAGCTCCTACCTGCCTAGAAGAGGGTATTTGTTTTATCCTTTTTGTTGAGCTGTTTTAGGCAGTGGGGTTGGCAATGTCCCCTGCTGCTCTACCTCACACTCAACACTTGACACCAATTAACAAATAATGGCACTTCCACTCATCTCTTACTTTTGTTATTTTATTTCCCTGTTGTTTGAAGGGTGGGAGGTGTGTTCTGAGCTCTTCCTCTTTCACCTGTGTTCTCAAAATAAAATACACTCCAGCCACACTTATCTGGGGGCTGTCTTTGGAGCACAAAGTTGTTTGTGTTGTTTGCCTTTGCAGCACAAAGTTGTTTGTGTTGTTTGTCTTTGCAGCACAAAGTTGTTTGTGTTGTTTGCCTTTGCAGCACAACTTCTGAGGGAGCACTGGCTGGATTTGTGGCCAATTCCTCCTGGTGTAGCAGTGCTGCAAGAGGCACCACCAGGGTCTGTGTGGAGGTGACGCCCTGGCAGCAGAGTTCTCCTGACACCCTCCAAAAATAAAGTATTTTTGGCATGGCAGGATTGAAGGGCCATCATTTGTCTGGTGTTTCTCACCAGGGTTCCTGTCCAGGACCTGGCCAGGCTCCAGGCTGTCCTGTGCTGAGATAAAGCCTGTTCCACTTGCTTGGACTAAGATTTATCCTGCTAAAATCAGGCTCCCTGCTGTTCATGATTAACTCAGATCCCTTTTCACCATCAAGGGATCCACATTTGAGAGTAATCTCTACTTTTTTGGAGTTTGGTAAAACCCTGGTTCTGGGGAATTCAGTTGGTGAGTTCTTGCTTATCAGGAGGAAAAAAGGGGAAAGGTGCTAAGCCCCAAATTTGTGGCAATTCACCCCAATAATAGAGATCTGCAGTAACTGCTGCAAGGTGGGAGAGAGAGGAAACAAACAATACGGACACTTTATTTTATTTTATTTTAAAATAAGGCTTTATCAATAAAGGAATCTTTGCTTTTTGTTTTGGAAGAATGGTTAGAGATGCTGAAAGTGATGCCTTATTATATTTACTGTGGTATCTACTGCATATTATGCTTTCCTTTCTATCTTTGGGTTTAACAGGGCCATCTGTCAAAAATATTGGTAATAGAGAAATACACAGGATAAGGCAAAAGTAATTACTCACTTTCCTTTGGTCTGATTTACAACAACTTAAGTCAAATAAAAGAGCAAATAATAAAGTTTCCAGGCAAAATCTGAGCGGTTTTGGTATCATCTTTCCCCGAGTTTGCTTTGCACAATATAATTAAATCTGCCCTTGGTAGATAAGGAACAACCCTGCTCTCTCCCATCCCACACATGGGCACAGTTTGCTCCCCTAAAGTTGTTTTGCAGAGTTTGGAGGAGGGATCATGTAGCTCTGGTTTCGTTCCTGAGGTGTTTTGGTTTTCTGAAATTCTTTTCCCAGGGAAGTTTCTGTAAACAGGAGAGATGTTTTTGTAACTGCAACTTTGTTTTCATTCTTTTCCCTAGCAGGGACTTCTTCTTGCTGTCCCTCTGCTCTGACCAATGTGAGTGAAGAGGTTTGTCTTTGTGTCACCAATCAAATTGGTCTGTGTAGAACAGTATAAAAGGGAGACACATCCCAAGAATAAAGGAGTCATTTTCAGCCTTCTGAATCTCGGAGTCTTTGTGTCGTTGTGGTGTAAAACAGAGTCAAGATCACTCTGCTGGTGCTGCTCCCAGCCCTGGGTCTGTGCTGCCCGAGAACCCCAGCCCTGGAGAGCAGCACAGCCCTCCCAGCTGTTCCTGCTGCCTTCCCCCCCTGTGTTTGCCATCCCCAAAGGCTGCCAGGCTTCTCGGGGATTTCTGCACGGGTTAATTATGTACAGGATGCTCAGCAGCCCTGCAAAGAGCTCCCAGTGTGTTTTTGTGATGCATTGGAATGGCTACCTAAAACAGAGGCTAGACGAGATTAAGAGAATAAAGTGGGTGTTTATTAAAGGTCTTCAATAGACACACCTTGGGAGGGGTACCTAGAACAGAGGCTGGACAAGATAAAGAGAGTAAAATCAGGTATTTATTAAAGGCCTTCAACAGATACACCTTGGGAGGGGTACCTAGAACAGAGGCTAGACAAGATTAAGAGAGTAAAATCAGGTATTTATTAAAGGCCTTCAATAGACACACCCCGGGCAGTCCAAAGCTACACCCAAGATGGAAAATGGTCACAAGTTTTTCAGACAATTATAAATTTGGCCTATTTACACATCAGGGGTTAATCCTCCAATTACAGCTTCAGGTAATGAAGTCATTTACTCCAAGTTTTCCTCCTCAATTCACTGTTGTTTGCATCTCTCAGGGCCCGAGACAATGAGGTATCCTTGAGTTTCAGGCCTGGAGAGGAATTGTTTTGTCTGAATAAAATGGGAGGACAGCAGCTGAGAGGCTGTGGAGGTTTAGAGTTATGCACTAAAGCAGCACAGGATCTGAAAAAATATGAAAGCTAAATCCTAAGGCATCGTGTGATTGCTGGGTTTTCTCTGGAATCTTTTTGAATGCAAGGATGGGAGGCAATTCTTTGTTCCTGGCTCCTGCTGCAAGATTCCAGGTTTTCCCAGGGATTTTTTACACATACAGAGCTCTGATATATTGCAACATGAATGGAGTCACAGAAAAACTGGGATCAAAAACTCCATGCCAGCCCAAAACTCCAGGCTGTGATCCTTGCCAGCATAAACACAGTGGAAGCTACATGGAAATATCCTCCTGCAATGAGAGGAAACACCCTAAAATCAGGCCAGTCTACCTGAGGCCTCCATGCCAGTTCTGATCCCATTTCCCACTGATATTTGAAGGAAATAAAGGATTTAATGGTGGCTTTGATTCCCTCCACTGAAGTGCTGGAGACCCTTCTCCACCCAGGAGTGGATGTCACTGCAGGGATATTCCCTGCCTCTTTCTCTTTATCCAAAACCTGCTGAGAGCTGAGAGAAAATTCTGTTTCCCTCAATTCTGTTTCTTTTTTTCACCTCCTTTATTTCTTTCCTGGTGCTGGTACAAGCAGAGTGCTCCCATTCAGTGCACTCACTGCAGAAGTTCAGATTCTGGAAGAGGAGGAATTTCCCTGGAGCAAACAACGGAGCAAAAACCAGATGATGTTTGCAGGCTGCTCTTGGCTTTGGCTGTGAGCTCTTTGGCACTGAGCTTTCCTGGGGCTGGGAGAGGATCTCCTGCAGCCCTGAGCTCTCCCCAAACCCAGCTCCTGGCACAGGTCAGGCACACGGTGCCCTCTGTGTGGGAAATTCAAGTTTTTAAACCCACACACCAAATTTAGGAGGAAATACCATCTCTTGGATTGCCTTTGGGAGAGAGGAGCTCTAGAATCAAGTCAGTGTTTCTGCTTGAATGCTGCCTCCAGCTTCTGCTCATTTGGGAATGTATTTGAATATTTGGGAGATATTTTGCCCACAAATTTGAGACAATAGGATGTAGCTACTAAAATGTACTTTAAATGCACCACCATTTATATAGTAAAAATGCCCCAGTTACAGAAATATTTAACAATAAATAGTCTTTGGGCATTGAGTAGAAAAATTCAAAGCCACTGAAACAACGAGAGATATTTCTATTTAGTGTTTTTTTTCTGTCAGTAGAACATGGTGGATACCATTTTAATGACCTTTCTTTGTAAATAACCTGATTACCTCAATGAACTGACTTTGTGAGCAGAACTGTTTTTGTCTGGGGGAGTGGAAGGGAAATCAGAACAGGAAAGAGAACATTAAGTTCATTTTGGGTACACACGTCTATCTGCAATTTTATTGCTCCATCCCAAATTTTTTTCTTTAATTTTGTGCAGCTTTGGGTCTCTACCCTCCTGCAATTGCTGTTTGCATTGCTTCTTTTCTTTCCTGACTTTCAATGGCTTTTTTTTTGTGTGTGTGTGTGTGTGTATTTCCACTAAAGTTTTTAGCTCATAAATTTGCAAAATATCATTACAATTTGGTAAGAGGAAGAAAGCTAATTTTCACTGTTTCTTTCTAAACAGACTTCAACCTCAAAAAAATGCCACAATTTGGGTCTTTGGTGGAGTCTGCTGGAGACATTGTGGCTTTTGCACAAATTATGTTGTTACCAGTGGCTTGACTCTTCAATAATTCCGTGGTGTTTTTATTCCATGTACCCTTTGGATGTGACAGATTGCAGTCCCTGTCAATAAAAGGGACATTTTATGGTGGTGTCCAGTTCTCTGACAATGGGATTTTTTTTTCTGTATGAGCACACTGGGTAATTTTTCAGTCAGTATCTGTAATAACAGTGAAAAAGAAACTGCGTCATTGGAATTATTGCAGGAACATCCTGGAGTCCGTGCCCACCCTTTTTTAATCTTTGTAAATGAAATTAGCTGAGGAGTTACTTCATTTGGGGGATTTTTTAAAATAAATATTCCTGCATTGGCGCATGGGAGGGTTTAATGGATCCATTATTAAAATCAGACCTCCTTACTTTTAAAATTTTCATGTTGAAATAAGTTCTGCCGCTGCTCGGGGACAATAAACCACCTGAGCACAACCAGCCTGTCTGTCAGGCAGAAAAGTGGGATAAGGCAAAATCACATCCAAAATTATATCAATATACCTACCCAAAAAAAAAAAAAAACATCATAGCAAGGGAAAGAAAATACTCTACAGTAAATTCCCTGTATAGATGTCATACTGGATTTAAGGATAAGCTTTATACCAATCTAAACACACTTAGGAATCAGATTTTGAGGTAAGATATTGTTTAATAATCTTAATAGAGATAAAATATTGCTATCTCATTAGGGCAAGGGTTATCTGAGCTAGTCTAGAATAAATAATTTTAAAATATTTCATTATATTAATATTTTTTTAAAAAAATTGTATAATTTGAAGCTATTTTTCAACAAATTAATTCTGGAGGGTTAGCCACTTTGTTTTTTTTCATTTCTACCATTGAAATATTGCCTGACATCATGTTTTATTCCTCCTGTGCCTGAAGATAACTGGGAATGGCTCCTGGAATCAGGCAGGCTTTGGTTCACTCCTGCTTTCACAGACTGGCACAGGGACATGGGACAGAGCTCAGTCTCCTGCTCTCTCCTGACGTGCCTGTGACAATAAAATTTCCTCTTCCATGATGAAAACCCCCTTTAAAATAAAAGACAACAGAGGCAAACAGAAATAACTCCATCACGAAAGCAGCAGCAGAAGATGTGCAGCAGCTGTTTGCTACCGAGTCAAACCAGCCTGAAAAAAACCCCCAATTTTTATGCCCACATGTAGCTCTTTTTAATTATCCTATCACTTTAATCACACCTGCTGGCTGACACCCCACTCTGTGCATTCCAGCCTTGCCACAGAGGAAAGTTGACTAGAGGGGATAAAATCTGATTTTTGAGTGCTGTTACCTATTGTTCCTGTGGTATTTAGGCTCTGTTGAGATGGTGCTGGGGAGGAAAAAAAAAAAAAAAAAAAGGAAAATATTTTTTTGCTTTTTTTGATGGGAGCT
>VXBB01012521.1:46060-92166 GCA_013399915.1 Illadopsis cleaveri
TATTTCTTTGCTCTTCTTGATGGGAGCTTGGTGAACTTAAAAGTGACAGGTCCGAAATCTAGAGACCCTTAAACCAATTTCTTACTCAAGCAACAAGAGAGAGATGTGACAATTAAACAGCTCGGTTGGTTTGGGTTGTTTGGTTGTTGTTGTTGTTGGGGTTTTGGGCGTTCTTTTTTCTCTTTTTTTTGCTCTAATCCACCAAATTCTCTCTTAAAGCTATTCCATTTTCTCTAAATCCCCAACAGATCATTCAGGCTTTAGGGACTTGGCTCAGGGCAAGCTACTTCCACTCTGTGTCTGTCTTTGTCATCTGCTGAGGGGGAATGAGAAAATTTTTCAGGGATTTTTGCTATCTTGAGAGGAAGTGGAAGTAGTGATGGACCTTATTGTTGCCATAACCTGCTTTAAAAATCATGATCAATCTGCTAAAATAAACCATTTTTTTCATATGTTAAAATCTAAACAGCACTGACAGAGCTGAGGACAACAGAGACAGAAACTCCTTTATTGCCACAGCTCCTGGAAAAAAAAAAAAAAGATTTTACAAAAGCTTTTATCTGATTGGCATTTTCACTCATGGAAAACTGAGTTCATTTTAATTTTTTATTTCTGTTTAGGGATAATTAATATATTAATTGTTAATTAATAATTCCTCTGTGGAAGTTTCTGGTGCTTTCAAAGCTCTGAGTGGAGTGAACCAGAGAAGGAATCAGGGAAACCCCAAATATTTGTGTAGTGCAAATGCACCAGTCTGCACCTCAGCCACAAAACCAGACCTGATATTTGCTTCTGGAAAATAGTTCTTGGATAACACTGGGATTTGAAGAGGGAGCTGGGATGCTCAGCTGGAAGCAGTGCTCATTTTAATGTTCTGATATCACATTCTCCGTTCCTTACATTCAGTATTTCTGCTGCAAACATCAATGCTATTACACCAAGAGTGAATAAAAGAAGGGAAAATCTTCATATGAAGCCAGAGAACCTAATTAAGGCAGATCATTAGGGAAGGGGTGGGGAAAGGAGAGTAAATAATTGGGGAGTTTTATTCAGAGCGCTGCTGTAGTTATTTGGCCTCAATTTATGGATTCAAAAAGTCTTTTAATTTTTTCCTTAGCAGTGAACTGATTTTTATTTTGATTTTTTGAACTTATTTTGACTGATTTTTCACTGTAGGGTCTCACTAAGATTGGGGTGGTGAGGAGAACACTCTTTTGTTGCAAACTAGAAAAGATTTCACCCTTTAAACAAGAAAGTGAGAGAGAACAGAGTGGACTGAAACTGCAAAGGAAATGAAGAGGTTCCTGAATTACATGAATGTATGGATAGATTTTAAGGGGTTTTTTATAAAAAATAAAGTTGCAGAGCAGTTGATGGCACCTCAGTTAATGTGCACAGGTCTTACTTGCACTTTGTTAAACAATTTCAGACTTGCCTGGATGTTTAAAAAGGAGCAGCTTCACAATATATAGAATTTATATTGGAATATATAGAAGGCTAAACGTTATAAACAGCTCGAAATGCTGCTGGGTTTTTCCTGGTGCAGTAACAGCTCCAATCTATAACTGGAATATTTCTGCACGAGGATACCCCTGTGGGATACTTCGGAATGTGTTTATTGGAAAAAAAATATTCTGGAAACAACACTGGGAGGGTTTTCAGTCAGCAGTGCAAAATCACTTCGTCCTTTCCTTCTGTTCCTGTGAAATCATCCCTGATAAACCACCGAATTTGGAATTTTAAGGATGAGATTTTTGGCTGTGTTTTAAGGCCTTGGCAGAGAATGGAAAGAAAAATGAAACACAAATGGAAGCATTGTGCCTCCATCCCTTCCGTGGTGCTGACATTGGTGTTTTCCATGATTCCATTAATTCAGAAGAGCCTCAGTTTCTCCCCACACTCCAGTTTTAGTGTCCATTTCCTGCTCAGGGCTCCTTATTCCTCTGCCCTTGCCCAACAGCAGAAAGGAGCCACTGGTTCACTGCAGCGAGTGGGACAACACAAAATGAGCAAAAGCTCCTCATTTTTCTTGGCTGTGCCACCTGCAGGGTTGGGAAGTCTGGATTTCTGAGCCAGAGCAGTGCTACAGACACACACCTGAGCTGAATCCCCAGGGCATCCCAAAAGGCTCAGTCCCATCCTGTTTGAATGTTTAACGATTCCATGAAATTAGCATAGATTTCCGCACGGAGTGAAGGGAATTAAAAATTGCCTCCAAAAATTACGGAGCAAATTAGCTGATCCTCTGAACATCCAGGCATAATTAGAAACCAATAACAGCTGGAAAACAAATGTCAGCCTCAGCTGGAGGTGTCAGGAGGAAGTCATCAGCCAGCACTCTTCTTCCTTCCCCCAGTCCAAACAGCAGATGAGGTTATCCCTAAAATAAACAGGGCCCAGCTGCTGCCCTCAAATTCAGGACAGGGAAGGTGAAAACTGGTGTGGAAGAGGCTCAGACTCAGGAGCTGTTGGGAAGATGGAAAATCAAGAAACTCTTTGGGACTGAAGGCCTTGCCTGGCTCTGTTCCCTCCTCCTTCTGGTGCCTTCAGTTTTATCTTTCCTGTNAAGGAAATTTTGGTGGAAGCACCATCTTGGGCCTCGTTCCTCCATGGAAATTCCAGCTCCACACCTGTGAGGGAAAGGAAGGAGCAAACTTTCTGCAGGTCACCTCAAGGGACTCGTGCTTTGGCACCTCCACAGCCTTTAAGGAACAGGTTCCACTGGTGAAAGAAAAGGAAATGCTGGAAGTGGAAACTTCAAAAATATCCCAGGGTAAAGAGGTGCTGAGGAATCATCTGATTTCTGGTGAGCAACTCAACAGCTCAAACCTTCAAACAGATTTAATGCAAATAGAAGTTTGACACAGAACTGAAGGGTAGGGTTCTTAGCATGGTTTGAAGAAAATAAAATATCTAATCACAGGTTTAATTTTTCAATAGAGAGTACTCATCTAAAGTTTTGATTTTAAATTAAATTTCACAGGCAGAAGTTTTGCACTGCTGGAAAAAAACACTCAACCAAAACCCATTTTTAACCCCAACTGAGTGAAAAAACCCCAAAACAGTCAACCCAAAGCTAGAGATGGAGGAAAAAAAACTGAGGTAGCAAGTTCAGTAAACTGCCTTTCCCTTGCCTGGTTTCTCTTCAGGATTTATTGATCCCCAGAAAAATTTAATTTAGGGGAAATTATGCTGGACTAAATAAACTTCACTTCCAAAAGCACAAATACTTCCACAGGTTTTTCTTTTTGTTATGATTTCAACAAGACTCCGGGAAAAANATTTTTTTTTCCTTCTTTTCTTGAATGTGAAGCTCTGTAGTTTTCCCCAGTGATGTATGAGCTTCATGGGGGCACAGTAAGGACAAATCAATGAGCCAGGTGTGCACAGTGAATCATCAGGGGCTTAAAACTGCCTCAAGATGTATTAACTCAGGGTGAGTTATGCATGAAAATCTCCATTCTCCTCAATATCCGTCAGCATGATTTCTGGATAATGGAAAATTACCAGTTCTGTAATCCTTACTTCATATAATGGAACTGGGGCCAAATTTATGAAGTCCCGTCGGGTTTGAATGCAATCCTTTGTGCCAAAAACTGGAGAGAACTTTAGAAAAATATCGACTGAGAAAAGCCTTGGTCTCCGTGTTCCAGAAACCAAAAACACAACTGGCACTTGACTGCAGCACTGAGGGAACAGACAAAAAAAAACCCCAAAAAACAAAACAAAACAAAACAAAACAAAACAAAACAATAACAAAACAAAACAAAAAACAAACAACAAACAAACAAACAAACAAAAAAAAGCCATATTCCACCAATCCTGATTCCTGTAGCAGGATGCCACACTCGGGTCCATATGTAGGAGGATCGGCCCCGCAGAAGGAACGAGGCAGGCAGCAGCAGGTGAAGGGAAAGCTAATGATACTTTATTTTAAATTCTTCTTCTACACCCTTTTTCTATCAACAATCCAGCTCCATATATACAGTTTGTACAGAGGCCAAGAGATTGGTCATTTAGGTCACCACCTCTTCAACCTGGATGGTGAACACCACCATCAATCAATTCTCCTCTCAGAGGAGAAATATGAAAACATCTCTAAAAATATACATTGTTTATGTTGAGCTGCGTGAGAATCTGCTTGTAAGATTCTAAACAAAGAAAACCAAGACAGCTGAGGGCAACAGATTCCTACATATTTAATTCCTGCACAAAGCTCAGGAAAACCTCATAGACACCTGTTTATATGTGCAATTAAATCAAATAAATTCTATGTATTTGGTGTAAGCTTCCTCTTACTTTCAGACTACAACAATTTTTTGCTCAGCAGTTTTCATAAAATCATGGAATCCCAGAGTGGTTTGGGTTGGAAGGACCTTAAAACCCATCCAGTGCCACCCCTGCCATGGCAGGGACACCTCCCACTGTCCCAGGCTGCTCCAAGCCCCAATGTCCAGCCTGGCCTTGGGCACTGCCAGGGATCCAGGGGCACCAGGGAATTCTTCACAGGGAACAATTCCTTTCCAATATCCAATCTAAATCTCCAAGTCTTCCAAGCTTTTCCACTCCTTCCTGAAATATCTTTTGCACTTGTCCTCCTCTGCTTTGCACTCAGGATGAAATTATTATTTTTTTTTAAAATGCTGTGATGTTTTTTCCCTGCAGGATAATCCTTTGTTATCCCAACAGCTCCTCAGGGAGCTGCTCTGCCCTCGGACAGGGAGGCCCCACAATCGCCTACAATTTCACTTCAGGAGTCCAGATCTGACTGCAACATTTTATTTTTTCTGTCCTTGAAGGAAAAGACAGCGCCATCTGCTCTGCTGCAAACCTCCTACCTCAGGAACTGTCAGAGTTCTGAAAATCAGGATAAAAAGGATTCCATTCAGTAGCCACCTAAAGGTTAAATTCAAGCCTATGTAAAGAAGAAGAAGTGCAAGAGAGATCCCTTGTCTTAAATCCATTTAAAGTCTTCCAAATGTGGCTGTAGCAGGACTTAATGCACGGAGCTCATAAAGCTCCAAAATAAAAGGGAATTTCACCACCTGTAGGAACCTGCATTTCTCAACTATTACATATCAGTGTGAGGGGAATTTTGTGGAAATCCTGAGCAGCAACAACACCTGAGGGAAAGAAGGAGCTGAATGAATGAAAGGAAAAGTTCCTAGGAGGCGACTCTTAGGCCACCACCAAACCTTGTCCCCAAATCCAAACGTTCTTTAACACTTCCAGGGATGGTGATTCCACCATGTCCTGATCAGTCTGCTGTAATTCCTGATCACTTTTTCCACACTTTTCAGTGAAATTTTTTTTTCCTAGCCAGCATTTTTCCTGTTAATGGAAAATTGGTGGAAAAGGGAGGGTGGAACTGTGTTGATGGCTGAATGTGATTCCCACATTGCTCAGGTCTGGAGGATGTGGCAACAGTGGAAGGACGGGATGGTTGGTCCTGGCTGTCCTTGGAAGAGTTCCAACTCTGCTGGGAACCTTTCTTGGAGTGTAACAGGGGAAAGGATAAATCCCTGTGGGCTGCAGTGCACCTATATTGCAAATTTAACCAACTTTTCCAACATCACAACGCCCGCCTTGAAGCTTCAAAGGAGGAAAAAAAAGCTGATTTAAGCTGCATGAAACAACAAAATTCACAGTGTTCATCATGACAGCAGAGAAATTTAGCATTTCTTTAAAACCCAGGAAAGTTAACACTATTCCCTGACTGAAGTTGGGTAAAACCCCCCGATTTTCATGAAGACACTCATTATAGTTGCATATATTAAATTATAATTTCAGGGAAAGTATGGCTGATGTAAGTGAAACCCAAAAGAAATCCTGCTCAGGGTGCAAAAGAACAACTGAAGTTTTTCTTAAAAATCAGCTTTTGTGTTCGTAATGTGATAAAAGAACCTGCTGGTGGCAAAAGTTTCTTTTTAAAATATGCAGATTCTAAAGTAATATTTTAAAGGCAAGAAGGAAGACTCAACGTGGAAGTTGTTCCAGCTCTTTGGAAACCAAACATCACCCATGAAACTGAGCAGACAATTTATAAATTTAGAGAAGAAGGAGTTTTACATGAAAATGGTATTTTTAGCTGGACTTTGGCATTAGAATGTTATGTTAAATTCTCAAAGTCCTTAAAATATGGAGAGTGCAAGAAAATATTAATCTGTTTACTTTAATTTTTCAAATATATGAGTCACAGTCACATATTTTTGTCTTTTGTGCCCATAATTTTAAGTAGCTTTAAGGATTTGTGACTAATACAGGGCATGACTGTCATTCTTTTTTTTTTTTTCTTCTCCTCAGTGTTAAATAAGTGTTTATATTTTTAAAGCTTGTTTTCAAAATTTGTTCTACATTTTCCCTGAGCTCTGCTCCGAGTATCTTTTTTCTGCAGTTGCTCAGTGTTTTATTTAAAGTCACCTAATAAAGAGCATCGAGTCGAGGTTCTCACACTGTAGGAATATTAGACTTTAAACAAATGTCTTTATCAGCCTTTTGCAGTCAGTGTTCGACTAAATGGATGAATATTTGACTCAGTGTTAAATGAAAAAAAAAATATTTGTTGAAGTGTTTATAATGTATTCCCTTTAATTCCCAAGTGCCATGAAAAAACAATTCAGGTTTCAAGAGAGCCAGGAATGAGACTCTGAAGAATATTATGCAAATATGAGCATAACTGTGAATCTTCTTCAATATTTGCAGTCCTTCTGCTTGTGATTTTAGCCACTGAGGGAAGAAATACAGCCTGGCCGTAGCCTTGGCTGCCTTCATCATTGTAAATCCTGCTAGGACAGAGGCAGTGATCCAACAATAAAACCTGCCTCTTCCTCTCACTTTTCCTGTGTGAATTATTAATAATTATTGTCAGTATTTATGATTCAGTTTGTCCTTAAAATAAGGGTGGTTCTCACTGCAGATCTGCTCCATCAGCTGTGGGAGGCCCTGGCTCAGGGCACTGGCCACAGATGGGTAAAACTCCAGATTTTTATCAAGATACTCATTCTAGTTGCATATATTAAATAATAGTTTCAGGTAAAGTATGGCTGAGGTAAGTGAAACCCAAAAGAAATCCTACACTGGGTGAAAAAGAAAAGCAGCACTGGTGCCTGGCACACCCTGAGTGCTGTGGAAACCCAAAAATCTCCTTTTCCAAAATCCTGTCTCTCCATTTGGCTGGAGCCAGGCTAGGAGGAGAACTGGCAGCGTTGCTCCATCAGTGCTTTGGGATCTGAAGGGTGTGCAGGTGGCTCTCAGGCCAGCCTGGTGTTGGCACCAGCAGGTTCTGGTTGGCTTCAATCCTGCCCAGATGAGGATTCTGGATATCCACAGCCTTGGCATCCCCACCCCGCTGCTGCTGGACACCTGAGCAGCACAGGAGGCATTTCTGAGCTCCTGCAGCAGAGCTGCAGATCCAGAGGTTCCAGAGATTATCCCCCAAATCCACATGGGGTGTGGAAGTGTTCACCTGTGTGCTCCTTGTGGAAGCCTGACTCTTCTGCAGGCACAAGGTTGCATCTTTTCCATGCCTACAAAACCAGGGAAAGTCCAATGGACTTCATGGTGGAAGCTCCAGGACACAAACTTTTCTCTTCTTCCTTTTCCTCCTCCTTGTCACAGCCTGAAGTGTTTCCTCAGCCATCAGGAAGAGGTGATCCCACTGGGAACAGCTTCTGGTGGAAGTGTTGATCTGCTGACTGTGGCTGTGACTCCTCCAAGATTTTCTCAGGCATCATTTCCCTCTCTCTTTTCCAAGCTCAGTGCACGGTGTCTGACTCAAGCTGCAGTTCTTCACTGAGAGCTGGTATCACCAAAATCACATTCCTGTGTCATTTCCCTCTCTCTTTTCCAAGCTCAGTGCACCGTGTGTGACTCAAGCTGCAGTTCTTCACTGAGAGCTGGTATCACCAAAATCACATTTCTGATGACTGTAGAATAAAAAAAGACCCCTTTTGAGTCCTTTTGTGTGTGTATTTTCTTGCATTAATGACCTGGAATATTGCAGATGAGCAGGACTTCCTGCATTCCAGAGTTACCTCAGTCAGGAGTAGCCTGTGAGCTGCCAGAAGAATGTAGGAATTTTAATGTGTAGATGTTTTAATTTTAATTTAACAAACCCCCACAGATTTGGCATTGTGTTACTCAAGTTTACACTGAGAGATAAATTTGCCTCGTCCATTTTAGATTTTAGATTTAAGACATAGACATTTTAGATTTTAGACTTGGGTTGTTTACCGGACTGCTACAAACATAAACAGAAAACTTTGACACGGTGATAGATCAGCAAATTTGATTCACTTTCCCCCCTTTCTCAGGGTATGAGCCCGTGCAATCATCACAGCTTTTGTGAAAACTCTTCTGAGCTTTCTCTGATCAAAAGGAGCCTGATGGCAGCTCCCAGTGGCTCTCAGGAGTGGAGAACCAGGAATGTGCATTTAAAACTGGCACAGGTGCCTTGCTCTCCCTCAACTGCTCCCTCTCCAAAACTAATTGTGCTGAAAAACTGCCATGGAATAGAATCATGGAATACCCTGAGCTGGTAGGGATCTCCAAGGATCTTCAATCCCAGCTCCTGGCCCTGAACAGGACACCCCAACAGTCCCCCCCCTGGGGCTCAGAGTTGCTTTTTTCCTTTTAAAATGCAGTTGGTGAGTCCTCACATCTCCTCAGTGGAATCTCTGGCCTTATTTCCCGTAAATGAGGATCATCATTCAGATGGTATCTGTGGTCTAGAGCAATTCTTCAGTGCCTTCCTCACCTGGCATGTTGTTTCCTGGCCTGCTTGATATTCTGCTGCCTCTTGGCATCACAAAGAACGTCTCATAACTTTATTTCTGTGGCCTGGAAAATTCAGACCTTGTCCCCCAGGATATTGAAGGTTCTTAAGCCATTGCAATCCAAATCTTCCTGATGAAGGGAAGCCGAGGGGCAGAGATTGATCTGCTGTCCCTGCTGCCAAGGACAGGACCCCAGGGAGTGGCTGGAGCTGTCTCAGGGCAGGTTTAGGTTGGATTTTAGGGAAAGGCTCTTCCCCCAGAGGGTGCTGGGCACTGCCCAGGCTCCCCAGGAAATGGGCACGAGGCTGCCAGAGCTCCAGGAGAGGTTGGACACCACTCCAGGGATGCCCAGGTGGGATTTGGGGGTCTGTGCAGGGACAGGAGCTGGACTGATGATCCTTTTGGGTTCTTTCCAGCTCAGGTTATTCCATGATTCCTCATTTCAAAGCACCAAAAGCTCAGGCATGACTTCATCTCTGAAACACATTATGAACTTGAGATGGGGTGGAGGGGAAGCCTGTGACAACAGAGAAATTAGCTCTGATTGCCCTTGAAGGCCCAGCTCACGCTGTGGTGGCACCTTGGGTCTGTCACTGCAGAGCAGCAGGTGGCAGGGGCTCCAAACAGCCACCAGAAACACTTCCAGCCCTTCAATCTGAAATCAGCTTCATTTTCTGTACACACACCTGGGCTGGAAACGCTGTGGTAGCACAGGGGAAGCACCTGTGAGGGGGAAGGAGAGGTGTTATGAAAGGCCTTGATATAACCTCAGCATCCAAAGTAATAATTATTTCATTTTATCCATGTGTGGAAATGATTTACCAGCAGGTCTTCAATAATAATAATAAAAAAAAAGCTGCTGCCTTTAGTGCACACACTTGTGTGTGCTTGCAAACAGAATGCTGCTGCCTCATGAGCTCACAATGCAAGGAGAACCTGTTACAAATTCAGTCAATGATCCAACAGGAAATTAAACCTTTTAAAAATGGATGAACCAATGGACCAAGTGTAATGGAAGAAAATGCACAAAATGGGAAGAGTGAGTCATTAACTTGATTTAAATATGATTTTTTTTTTTCTTTCTTTGGCGGTACGGCACCAAGGTCTGACATGATTTCCTCTTTCAGGGATGCAGCAAGATGGGAAAAGAATTGGAATTAAACACTGCAAAGATACAATTTTTTCTTTTAATTAGAAAAAAAACCCTCAGTGTCATACCAGGCAGAAGAAAAATACTAGGAAATATTTAAACCTGTGAATCTCAGTTTATTATGAAGTCACCCTTTTCTATGACCCTAAGGAGGAATGGATTCGTTCTTTCTCTATAATATTTAATTATATGCAAGGATAGGAAAGACAGAAGAAAATTCTTTTACTCTGAAACTAAAGAATTCAGAGGAAGGCAAAAATGCCAATTATTACACAGTTCCCACTCCCTGACCACAGCACTGGGATTGGATTTAAAGGAGGTCTGTCTGTCAGTGTGATTTAAGGATGATGGTGCTCTCACTACAAATAACATCCCACTGTTGAAAGAAAAAAATTCATTGTTATTTGCAGATGAGGTCCTTCCCATGAACACACACCTTGTGCACATCAAGTCATGAAAATTTCAGAGGTGGCGGTTTGGTGTAAGGAATTTGGGTTTGGTTTTTTTGGTGATTTTGTTTGTTTGTGTTGTTTGGTGTTTGTTTGTTTGGGGGGTTGTTTTCTGGGGGTTTGTTTGGTTGGTTGGTTGGTTGGTTTTTGGTTTTGTTTTGGTTTGGTTGTTTTGGTTTTTTTTTTAGTTAAGTTCCTTTGAAGTTTTCCCTTCCTTTTGTGATTTACACCCCATTTTCTCTGCCCATATCAATATCACCTTTGGGAAGTCTTTTCCTCCTCCATCAAAATTTTGCCTAATTTCTTTTTTAGGGAGGTAGGAGTGCAAGGGAGGAGCCAAAGCATCATCTGTGTGCTTTTGAGGGGAGTGGTCCTGGAACACAACTATTTCCTTGCTCAACATCTATAAGAGGGAGGGGGATGAAAATGGCAAAACAAAATAATTTCCTGAGCCACAATGGTCAGTGGAAGTTCCAGCAGAGGGAGAAAAGCTCATTGTGGGGATGTTCTCTGTGTATGATTTGTGATGTCCTCTTTGGCACTTATTGAGGTGAGAGACTGTGAAAAACACTTTTGTTTTAGTGGAGCTCCTCACATTTTGTCACACAAACCCAGACTAATAAAAGCATGATGGGAATAATTAGAAAATCACCCTTTAAGGGGAACTTTTTAGCCACCCCTTTGCCTCTAAAGCTGATAAATTCACAGCTAAGGAGCAGAGTGACGAGGGGCAGCAGAGTGAATCGAGGAATGGGAGTCCCTGGTAGTTCCTTTGGAAGTTTAATCCCCAAGGTTGTGTCCTGTTCCATCCCAGGCCACGTGAGGAGCAGGCACACACCCAGGGCTGCTTGGAGCTGCTGCTGTTGCCAATGGGATTATTCTGCAAATGAGGCACAGCCCTGCAGTCCCCAAGCCATAAACACTGGGATGCAGACAAATCCTATTAACAAATAACAGCATTTGTGCTCGCACTGCACCTCCTACTCACCACCTTCAAAATTTACCCCGTGCTGGCTGAACTGTTGTTCTGCATGAAATCAAGTGAATTAAAACCCATTTAAAAACCCAGCTAAAAACCCCCATTGGATTGCACTGAAGTGTGAATAATGATTCAACACCATGAGCTGTGGTTGCCATAAGAAACAAGTTTCATAATCTATAAAGTGTAGAAGAGACAGAAATGCCACGAGCAACATTAATCTACTGAAATGATAACCAAAATGAGATCTTGTTTTCAGTGCTGGAGTGGGTTTTTGGGGGGTATTTTCTCAGCTCCTATGATTTCTCAACAAATCAACAAAAGCAGCTGTAAACCTAAACAGTTTTCAGAAGCCTGAAGGCTCAATCTGACTGTATTATCCACCCTCTGTTAATAGTCATAAATGATTTGTTACTCTTGGAGAAAACCAAGAAAAACTACAAATAAAGGACTTTTATCTGAATCATAAGTCACTTCATATCACAGTCTGCTGTTGCACAGTCAAAAATACCACATAGAAGATGAAATTTGCTCTGAATATTTGCAGTGTTTAATATTTTAGGAGTCCTATAGCGTATCACTTTGGGAGAGCTGTGTATAAATGAGCATGAACACAGAAAATGTTTATTTTATTAATATAAAAAGTAGAGCAAGCAAGCAGAGTGGCACCGCTCCTAAGGACTGACTGGCTGAATTTTAAGCAGAAATCTCTGTTTTCCACACCTGATTTCTTGTTTGTGTGATGAGGATCAACCAGCACAGCCCCAGCAGGTCAGTGGGTGATCTGGGTGTGAAGGCAAAGCCCCGTGTGACACATTGTCAAGAGGAAAAAAAAAGGGCTGATGAACGCTGGGAGATGTAAACTTTGAAATGCAGTAAAAGTTGTCAGGAGGGAAGCAAAACTCAGGGTGTTTTGTGCAGGCTTTGACAGCCCTGGCTTGCAGGAACAGCTCGTGTCTGGATCTGCAGGGTGCTGGGAGCAGAGCAGAGTAACCCGGGCAGGGATGTGATGGACTGCCCAGCACATCCCCTTGGAAGGGTTTGCATAGGGAAAAAGATGGTTCTGGAGTAAAGGATAACACACTGAGCTCTCTTTTCTACATTTAATCAACACCTCTGGAGAGGAAGTGGAAGTGGAAATAGCCTTTGGAAGAGATATTTTTATGTTTGGATACAAATGGGTTTCTTGATGTTTTCCATCCTTCCTTCCAATGGCTTTGGACATTTGGTGTTGGCTTCCAGCAATTCTTGGGATAAAACACAACTGTCCAAATTTTCCTTTTACCTTAATAATTAAGAAATGGGTTGCAATTAGAAAATATTACTCTTCTCTGCATGCACTGATAAACTTAGGACACGGAATGTCTCAAACTCTCATTATGGGGATTTCAGGTAAATAAACACAGAGACACTCCATCAAATGCAGGAACAAACTGAGACTGAAGAAGTTAGGAACAGAACTTAATTTCATTTCCTTTATTTCATTTCCATTGCTTTCATGCTTGATTTCTTCTTTCCTTGCACAGTGGCATGTCCACACACACAGTCCCAGCAAAGTCACTGCATGAAGTGTGGCTTTGCTCTGCAGATCTGTGCAAAAATGTGGATCTGAAGTCAAGTGTGACATTCCAGGTGAGCCCATTCTGCTGTGTGCTCACATTTTATTATTGCCTGACTGGTACTTAAGCCTGCAAAGCAGCTGGTTAATGTTATATGGATTCATGGAAAGTGCTCCTCAGGATTATTTCTGTCAGATCCTGGGTAAAACCTCTCCTTCTGGAATGCATGCGGACCTTAAATAACTCCTGTTTGTGTTAGCTCCTCAAATGTTAATGCCAGGCTCTGTTCTGCTCACACCTGCACATCAGTTTTTGATGAGTAGGAGCCGACCACAATCATAACACTGTCCTGAATTTCCAGAGCTGGAACAAAATATTCAATTTTTTGGGTAGCTTATGTCTTCCTGCTTCGGTTTTGCTTTTTGCTTCTTTACCTTCCCCTCTTAATTCTTCATCTCCCTTCCTATAAGTGTGAAAACAGACTAAAAAAAAATATTTAGGGATGAGAAGTGCCCTCATCTGACTGTAAATTCCATAGAGTGGGCTTGGAAGAGCAAGATAAATAACATAAATTATGCTAAGGATATATTTAGGAGCTCGATTTTTAATGGTGTTCTTTTACAGACACCTGTCCTGATTAGTTTGCAAGATAAATAACACAATCAGATCTATCAAGGAACTAATTTTTATATGAAATGTGAACCTGGCTAGTTTGGACAGGCTGACAATATCAAGAAACTTGTGAGCTTTCATCTGCTAAAGGCTTTGTTGGTTATTTTATGTTCTTAATGTCCAGTTGTAATAATGTGAATCCTCCTACAGTTCTTCTGTGGGTCTACTCGACAGCAAATCATGCTCCTACTCAGGAGCTTGGAGAATCTAATTTATGTGTGTTCATTAGATGTTTGTCAAAAAACACAAACTTTATTCATGAAGCTTCGCTTTCGCCCGTGATTACTGTAGATGAACAGACTTTCATCATGTTGTAAGAAATAAATCCTTTTAAGGACTTAAAACCCATGCTCCTCAGATCCAAAATTATTAATTCTCCTCCTTAAGGAGGCAGAGCTTTCCTTAAGCTCGCGTGAATGCCACAGATAAATGATTGACATTGCCTCTTGCATAATTGCAGGGCCAGGTGAAATGCTTCCATATATATTTCACTGCTATAAAAGGTGTATGAATCCATACATTGCATTTTAAAGGTAAAAACAAATGAGGGCTGCAGCAGGCTGGCACAGAGTGAATTCTGCTTTGCATTTTGGAAGGGCTGTAAATCACTGGAGCTCTGCAGTCAGAGTTTATGATTTCCATCAAAGAGCACAAGGGACATATTTCACTGTAGCCTATCCATTATTCTGCACATACTTGAAAAGAGAAACTCAAACAAAGCTCTCATTAGGAAACATTGACAGAGGACCAGCAGAGAATTCATTTACTGGTACATGGTGATACAGCAAAGCAGGCAGCCAGGGCCATATATCAGAGTGCTGTGGGGATGGAGGGCTGAGGAGGAGATGTGCATCTAGACAGGGAATTTTGTACAGCTCTTCCAAGATTTCTGTTTGTTCTGATTTCTGGCAGCTTGAAAGCAAATGAAAATTGATAGCGGAGGTGTCAGGGAGCTGGGAGGGCTGGCTGCTCCTGCAGGAACCGTGGCACAGAAAGGACATTCCCAGGGCAGCCAAAAGCCAAAAATCAAAGTGGTGGGGCAGCTCAGCAAGGATTCGAGTCAGGAACAGGCCCAGGGATGAGATCCAGGGTCAGCCACATCCCCTGGTCAGCAGGCAGGGACAAAGGGAAGGTCCAGCTGGGACATCAGAGCCCAGGGCTGGGGACAGGATCAACAGCAGGACATGTGGGTGTCCAAGTGTGGCTCAGGGCAAGGCTGAGGAGTCACACCTGGGATGGGGCTGGGGAGGAGCCAGGTGACGCTGTTGTACGCTACAACAACACAGATTTCAGAAGGCTGAAAATGACTCCTTTATTCCTGGGATGTGTCTCCCTTTTATACTATCCTACACAGACCAATTGGATTGGTGAAACAAAGACAAACCTCTTCACTCACATTGGTCAGAGCAGAGGGACATCAAGAAGAAGTCCGTCCTGGGGAAAGGAATGAATAACAAAGGTACAGTTACCAAAACATTTCTCCTGTTTACAGAAAATTCCCTGGGAGAAGAATTTCAGAAAACCAAAACACCTCAGGCACAAAACCAGGGCTACAGCCAGGAGAGGCTGCCCAGGGCAGTTTAGTGCCCTGGGGACCCCAATAAAGAAATTTAAACCTCCTGAGGGACTGCTGGGTACCCAAGGGCCACTCTTCCTGCAGTAGAAGTGGTGAGTATTTTCATGGATACACACCCAAAGGGGTCTGTGCGTTTTACAAATGTTTTCTTGACTTATCTGCACCTATTTCATGTCTTCCCTGTCTCCCAGGGGTTGAGGCTGATGCTGCTCTTAGGGTTAAAATCCTGCTGGAGTAACAGTGTGGAAAGCACTGGCAGCATCTCATGGCTCAGCCAGAATAAATAGAGAACAGGCAAGAAAAATATTGTCTCAGCTGGGTTTCTGAGGGTTTGGGTGCTGGTGTGGTTTTGGGGGATTTTATTTTGTAGGTTTGAGAAAATTCAGAAAATGCAGCAAAAATCCGTGATGCATAATTTCTTTGGAAATAATTTTTTTAAATATGTCTTGCTGAATATTTTTTCTAGTTTTGCGGGTATTAATCAAAATATATGCAGCCTGAATAATATTTATACTTTTATTTACACTAAATGAAATTAATTTTGTAGTTCTTTTGACACTGGGATTTTTTGTGTGTTATTAGGATTCTGTGATGTGTTCATTTGGCTTCTTTATAGTAATGATCATTATTTAGGTTATTGCTGGAACCATATTCTGATACCTCCACACCTGGAGATACTGATAATGGGAAAATGGAGGTTGTGTAAGGATTTGTGGGAATAAATGCATGACTTTGACACAGCCTTCCCAAAGCAGCATGGACTGAGCCACTCTGCTTGTCTTTATGGGAAATAAATTAACTTTTCCCTGGTTTGGAATGGTGAGTGAGTTGGGGGAGAAGCTGGGGTAGAAACAGATACTCCAAGAGGCCAAATGTGTTAAGTTTGGTTATTCAGTCTTGCTGTAGCTCAGTTTTAATTGCTGCTATGAATCCAGATCTGCGTTAGAAATAGATCTGAAAGCTTTTCCATCAACGTGCTGAAAGGAACGTGCAAATAAACCACTCTAAAGGGCTTTATCTGCATCAGCAGCAACTGTTGCATTTTAGATCCATTTTAAATAAAATTTGCCTTCTGACATCTGTTTTTCTCCCAGCCAAGCCGTGGCTCTGTCAGGGGGTGAAATGATTAGTCCTGTGTCAGAGGTTGTGGATCAGGGTCTCTCCAGAGCAGCCCCGTGCTGCCAGTGGCCATTTCCAAAGGGAATTGGGAATATCAGCTGCCTTTAATTGTGTTGGCTGCCAGTGTGGTGCTTTTTGTTAAGGAAAAGGTCAAGAGAAGCTGAACTCATTTAACGTGGGCTGGAGTGAAGCACTGGCTTTGCACAAGGGCACGGAGTGAGAGGACAAAGGAGGGGAGAGTTAAATTGGATATTGGGAAGAAATTCTTTGCTAATGGGGTAGTGAGGCTCTTGATCAGTTTGCCTGGAGAGGTTGTGGCTGCCCCTGGATCCCTGGCAGTGTCCAAGGCCAGGCTGGACAGGGCTTGGAGCACCCTGGGATAGTGGAAGATGTCCCTGCCCATGGCACTGGATGAGCTTTAAGATGTTTTCCAGCCCAGACCATTCTGGGATTCCAGGATAAATTCCAGGAACCTGGAAAATGTTTCTTTGTCTGGCAAAAGCACTAGGGGGGTTCATGAAACTGAAGGCACAGGCTCATGGTACTTGTGCCTTAGTTTAAGGTTTTTCTGATCAAATTTTCCTTGGTGTAGGATCAGAGAATGGCTTTGCTGTCACATCCGTGGGTGTGAGGATGTTATTTGTCAGGATTTATGCCATGGAAAATTCAGCCCCTAAGTTAAATTGGTGTGTGATGGAAAGGAGGAAAAGAAGTGGGGGAGCCTCTGGCTGGTCTGGGAAGAGGACCTGGGTTGGGAGTGTTGATCCTGGGAATATTCTTGGTAATTTGTATTATAGACAATACGCGTGGTCTGAGGGCTACAGACTCAAAATTTATTGTCCACCCAATGTGGTATCACTGCTGTGACTATTCTGGTGATGAAGGCATGCACAGTTCCTTGTCCTTTTTTTCATTCCTTGAAATATAGGGACATATTCCTTGAAATTATAGGAACATAAACATGAAGATCCTAATTCTTTTTAAAAAATGCAATAGAATTTACAACTTTACATACTTTGAGAACATCTTAGTGTTCAAATTGCCTATTATTGAGGAAGGAATTAAAACTTATACCACAAGAAGACCTCGATCTTCAGGTTTAACATCCCTGTAGGTAGTGAGAAAATCTATTTTGACAAGAAATTGTCTCTCCCAACTCCTGTGGACTGAGGGAATGAGCTCGAAGTGCCACTTAGGACACTCCTGGCTGATTGCTGCCTCCTGAGTGACAGCAGAGGTGAGGGTGAGGGGCTGGAAAGGGAGAAGGAGTTCTGCTCACAGTGGTTTATGAATTTCAAATGATGGATGTTTCCAACCAGCGTTCGGTTCTTCATCAGTGAGAAGCACAGCTTGTTTATCACAGTCTTAAATGGATGGAAGGAAATATGTGCATATTAATGTGGGGGAGAAAAAAAAAAGGCACTTTATAAATGGCTGAGTGAAAATTTTCCGTAAGATTTTAATGAGGATAGATAATAACATGGAAGTGTTGAACCAAATTTGGTTTTCACTCACATCAGAAGGGACACTTAGTGACAGTCTCCATAGGCTTGTTCTTCTGAGGGGCAGTTGTGTTAAAGAGAAATCTCCAAATCTGCTGGATGGGGATGAAATGCAGCTCTGGCTGCTTTCTCAGCTGGTTGGCCTGGGATAATGGCACTTCTGGCCTAAGAAATATTTCCATTTACATGGAATGCTGACAGCTGAACGAGTTTCTCTTTACTAGCTCCAAACCACAACACCCCGAGCTTTAGTTTAATCTCAGGCCAGGCTGCCAAGTGACCTTTAGATCACGTTAGCATTTGAGCTGTTTTGCACTGTCTGTGAATAAAATCTTTGGTATCTTTATGGATTTAAGAAGTTACTGACCGCTGGTTCAGGCATATTTGCAGCATTTAAACAATGAGGTTATTTGCTGTTAGAAGCCAAGAAAGGGGAGCATGGCCCAAGTCAGCCAGGTCTCCACACCCTGAAAGGTGCTCAGGATCCTTCTCTGTTCCAGGTTTTACAGTCAGGCAATGCCACGGTTTTTGTGTGGTTTTCATAATAATAATAATAATAATAATAGTAATAGTAATAGTAATAGTGATGAAACTGCATGGCAGCCTGCTGGTGTCTTATTCACATCCCAGCCTGCCAGCTATATTTAATTTTTGCTGAAGATATTGGTCTCTGGGATATAAGAATTATGCTGGGTTAAGGTTTGGGTGTAGAAATCTTCCTGACTTTTAAACTGACCCCAAATCCCAGCCCTCTTCCTGGACCCTACGGTCAGAGAAAGGCTCAGTGTGAAGGAGATTAATGCTTAATGTGGTTTAATTGTAGAGTGGGATGCTGGAAGTTGGGGAATCTAAAGAAGCTGATCTCTCTGGGTTTTACCCACACTGCTGAGGGCCGGCCTGGCAGAAACACGGCTGTATAAATTAGTGAGATGTCATGATGGAGTGTGCCTTGAAAAATCAAAAAGGTGTTAATAAAGAAGGAAAATAATGCAAAAAACAAAACCAAAGCCGAGCACAGCACAGAGACAAACCCCTTGCTTGCTACAACACCTCCAAAAGTGTGGAGTTTCTTTGTTCTCTCTCTTTAATACTTAACAGCTTAGGTGGGCTTTTTGGCCCTTGGCTTTGGGTTACATTACACTGAGTCCAATCCACACTTCGGGGCTGGCTCCGAGCCAGTTACAATGAGGAACCCACAGAACTTCCCAGCTAAACTTCCTTACACATCCAAAGGTAAATTGAGACTCTCTCCCTGTTTGGAAGCACCTGCTGGAGGTGTAGGGATTCACAGCTCTCCATCAGGAGGAGAGGAGGGAGCAGGCTGGGAGCACCAGGCCTCTCCCTAATGGATATTAAAGTAGTTGGGGCCTGAAGCTCTCAGCTCCAGCATTTAATAGATGAGCAGTAGCTGCAGCTGTCATGCTCTATAGTGGAACAGCACTATTACTATTTTATTACCTTTGATTAGCTGAAATTGTATCTTATAGCCAGCAAGCCCTCTATAAATGCATTTACCAGCAGCTGTATTTCTGCCCAGGCCTGGCACCACGAGGAGCTGCTGCATTAGAGAGGCCCCATCCATCACACTTTAGATTTGAAGCAATATCCTCTCCCTAAATTAACGTCATCACCTCCTAACAGCTGTGGCCACCAGCTCGGGCATGGTTGATGAGCTTGTCAGTGTTTCCAATATAAATTCTGCCTTTAATAGATTTATTTGTAAGTTAGACCTACTTAGCTGTAAAAATCTGCTCTGGGTTGGTACTTGGCATGGAAGGGCTCTCCCTGGATGGTTTTCTTCACAGTCCTTCTGTGCTTGATTGAAAACTTTTTGCCAAATCCAGTCAAGCATAATAAACTTCTGGAAACAGTAATTAAGGGCCTTGATGGCTGCGTGGCTGTGGGTTTGGCCAAATGGTTTCTTCTGGAGGGGGGAGCAGGCAGAATCTATTTATTGCTGATGTGATCTTCTGTCTCCAAAGGGTGTTTGAATATTATCCTGCCCTAAATGGTTCATTGAGAAATGTAGGCCTCCAAAATATCAGCTCTGGTCCCTCCCCTGAGAAGGACAGAAAGTGGAACAAGAAAAATCTGTGTGGATGCAACAAAAATGTGGGGCTATGTGGTTTTTTTTGGTTTAATGTATGAAATCCTCGAGTTTAAAAACACTTCAGAAAGAAATCATCCCTTTATTTTGGGTATAGTGAATAATTTCAGCTTCTCTTTTCTCCCCTGGTTTCTTGGGTGATGCTGGACTTAGAAAACTCAACCTGTAGACATGCACTTTGATTTGGCTGGAAGAGAATTTTTGCTAAAATGCAGTTTCTCTGGAAAAAAAAATAAATATCTGGTTTTAGTCTTCAGTTGATACTCTCTCACTTGTTAACAGAAAACTTGTCCAACAATATCCTAAAATGAGAGCTGGTAACAACCACGCACTCAACATGTATTTATCAGCAGAAATTTAAATATGAACACATGATGACCAGATGTTTCCATTCTTAAAGCAAGATAAGACATCTTAGCAACCTTTGTGTTTGAAAAGCAGGTGATTCATCAGTTGTTTTTTGTGAGTTTTCATCTTGGTGAAATAATTTTTCAGGCAGAATTCATGTAACTGCACAGAGAAGCTCCAGTGGATGCAAACCAACCAGATTTGGTGTGGTCCTTGGTTTTTCCTCCTCTCTTCCTGATTTGTGTTTCTACTCTGCAGGTCACTGTGTGCCAGGAGTGATCCAGCTTTCCATGGAAATGGGAAAAACTGCCAAGGCAGCGCTCAGCTGAGCATCTCATTCCCATTTATCTACCTCTTGTAATCTGTAATTAGCTGCAGTTTCCTCAAATGCTCCTGGCACAAACATTTTCAGGTGTACTTTAAACTCCATCTCATTAAAACACCACGAGGAGCAGCACCTTGACACCCTTCCCATGTCACTGTGTGGCTGCAGCTGCTGTTTATTCCCTCACCAAAGTTTTCCTGGTGTGAGTGGCTTGGAGGGATGAGAAATATCTGAGTCTGACCTCTGAGATCAGCCTGATAAGGGTTTGGAGCAGTGCAAATCCAGCCTCCCTTCTGCTCCTTGGAGCTGCCTTTAATGTCTTCAAAACCTGTCAGCAGTGGAAGGAGGCATAATTCAAATAGTGCTGGAATAGGAGGGGAAAATGAAAAATGGGGAGCTCTGCACAGAGCAGTAACACCATGTGCTATCAGCTCTCTTGAAGCCTTGTAAACCTGTCAGAAACATTCTTGCTAATAGTCCATAATACCTTGTTGTAGAAGTAGTAATCAGTGATTTCTGAACCAAACTGGCAATTCAGAAATGAGTCATTGCTCGCATTGATTTTTATTTTTTTTTTATTTTTTTTTTTTTTTCAGTGGTGTCAGGCAGTAACAGCAGCAGCAGCAGCGTGCTCCCATCCCATTGTCACGGGCGCAATTCAGGTCTCAAACAATGAGGCACGACTCTGACCTATTGCTATGCAAATTCCCTTCCGACGTGTGGTGATAGTGCAGCAAAACATGTTTTGACTAAGATCTGGAGAAAAGGCTACCATTAGAAACCTGTGAGGGAGCCACTTAGGGCCGAAACTAATCATTTGTTAGGAATTGCTCACCGAAACCTGCTCTTAAAAATTTCTATTAACAACAGGCTTTGGGTGTAAGGAAACCTGTATTTTCTGTAAACATGACAGATGGGCAAGAACATTATGGGATGTGTTGGAGATAGGGAATGTTTGCAGCTGTTACGGATGTCTTCTCTGACTCTGGAGTGGCACTGAAGTACTGACGGCTCAACCCCGACTCAGAGGTTGGAAAAGCCCTCAGGATTCCCGAGTCCCATCCCCACCCTGACCCCAGCCCTGAGCACTGAGTGCCACCTCCAGGGATGGGCACTCCAAACCTCCCTGGGCAGTTCCAGTTCCTGGCCACCCTTCCCATGGAGAAATTCCTTCTGGTGTCCAGCCTGACCCTCCCCTGGTGCAGCTTGGGACCATTCCTTCTCCTCCTGTCCCTGTTCTGATGCCTTGGGAAGGCTGAGCTGGAACAGAGACTGCACAGAGCCAGAGAATAAAGTAGAGATTTATTCAAAGGCCTCCAGGATCCACCTTGGGAAGGACAAGAGCCTGGCCAGGGCTACACCCAAGGGGGACACAAAATGGTCACAAAAATGGACAAATGGTCACCAGGTCTCACACTTTGATAAGTTTTGGTCCATTTGCATCTTGGGGTTGAATTGTCCAATTCCAGCTGCAGGCTGTGAGGTCCCATCCTTCTTGTTCCTCCCTTCAGCCACCCTTGTTTGTGCTTTTGGGGCTGAAAGTTGTCCTTGGTGTGCAGCAGGAGAAGGATTTGTTTTGTGTCCCTGCTGTGTGCAGAGCTGTGTGACACTGACTGTGAGCTCAGAGCTGCACCCCTGGGCAGCACAGAACCTGAAATACAGGAAAGCTCAAACTCAAGGCATCATTTCCCTGGGAGAGGAGGCCTTGACCTTGCTCCACCCTCCTGTCAGGGAGGTGTGTGGAGCTCAGGAGTTTCCCCTGTGCCTCCTTTTCTCCTTTCCCAGCTCCCTCAGTCCCTGCCCACATCCCTGACTCTGCAGACCCCTCCCAGCTCTGTTCCTTTCTCTGGACCCTCCCCATCCCCTCAATGTCATTTCCCATCTCTGAAAAGCTCCATCCATCCCTTTGCAGGGTTTCCTTCTTTTCCTGTCAAAGACAAAATTTGAAATTTTACAGCCCCCAACTCTGAGCACTGACAGAATTGTGACTGTGAGTTCTATTGCAGGGCTATTCATGACTTTTGAATTCCAGAGTTCTATTCATGACTTTCGAATTCCAGAGTTCTATTCATGACATTTGTGCCTGAAAGGGAGAGATCCAGCTCAGGAATGAAGCCTTTGGGTCCTGGGCCTGGCAGAGGCTGAGGCCACGGATTATTCTGTGCCATGGTCACTCTCTCAGTGCTGTAGGGACAAGAGCAAGTTTAGCAATTCCATTACTGTTTGATTTTCTAACCATTTCCCTGTCTGGCAGAAGAGGTTAAACTCAAGACACAGAAACATTTTCTTTTGAAGGCTTGACAATGGTTTCATAAGAATTTCATGGTCACCACCACCATTTCTACTGAGAAAATCCAGTTGGTGTCAATATTTGCAGAGCTGAGAGTGGACCAGATATCAGAGATGGTTTAGGAAATGTTTGCAGTCCAAAACCAAACAGGAAACTCCCAGGCCTAACTCTGTAATGATAAAGGAAAACATTCCTCCAGATGCTTGCCAGGACAAAAGCGAAACAGAAAAAAATAAATGTTCATTTTTTTTTTCCCCTGGATAAAAGTGATTATGAAAATTTATAATAATTGCAAAATACAATCATTGGGTTTAAAAGCAACTGTCATGTGGACCTGCACTGAAAAGGGTATCATGAGGCTGCTTAATGAGAAAAAAAAAAAAAAAAGTTAATTTGCTTGGGATTAGTTTCTGGGCGAATAGATAACATCTGAAACTCCATTTTGAATTACAATACTCCCTCTGTCCTGTCTTTAGTGACTGTGGAAATGCACCTTCTCAGTATAACAAATGAGTTATTTCCTTTTTTCCACCCTGACACTGAACTGAAAACTATAAAAAAGTGGTAGAAGATGAAATAATTTTCTTATCATTTTCCTATTCAGGAGCCAGTGGATATTTATTTGGTATCCTGGAGATGATTAACACTTAGAGAGGGAGATCAAAAAAAATGACACGCAACTAAAAAAAAAAAAAAAAAATGAAAAGGAGGGTGTAGATATTAAGTCAGAAAATTTCTCCCCTTGAGATACTCCATGAAATTCCCATATCTTAACTCTAATTTCTTTAATATAAATTTTCAGACAGCTTGATCTTCCTGTGTGCAGAGGAATTACCTTTTATCAATACAGCCCATTAAGCTGTGTATATTGAGTTGTTCATACTGGTGATAGTTCCTAAACTTTCCAAACCATTTCTGGAATGGGTTTTCCATGAAATCCACCACCTGTGCATCTTACATGGATGGGGCCTGGAGATTTTAATTGGGTTTTGGTTTGGATCAGCTGGGTTCCTGACTCTTCAAGGCATCATTTGCTAATAGAACTCTGTTCCTGTGTTCTTCTGTTTCCTCTCGCTGCTGCGGCCACTGGAAGAAAATAAGGTTTGCTATCGTTGTAAAAGAATTAGGAATTAACTCCTCCCCAGTGTCCCCAGCACAGTTATCAGCTTTTTTCATGTCTTCTGCTTCCTCCTTCCCATGGCTGGGCTGCAAGGTGAGGAAAGCAGGAATTTGGTGTTCAGAGAGTGCTCAGACCCACAGAAATAAGGACATTAAATGCTGCCAGGGACCAACCCCCAGGGATCAATCCAGAAGCACCAAGGAGGAAAATGTAAATTCTGTTGAAACCTCTGTGTCTATCCCAGCACATCCAGCTGCACACAAGGCCTGGAATGATAAGCAGCAGAGAGGATTGGACCACAACGTGAAATTGCAACAAATTTGTCTAAAATATATGGTTTATATACAAAGGGATGCTCCCTTAAATCTGTAGGGAACGTCCTAATCACAGCTTCAGAATTCAAGGTGGAATATTTTTCATCTGATTCTCCTATTTCTTTTTTCCCTCTGAAATACAATTTCCTGATATAAGGAGGGGGCATCTCTCCACTCTTTGATTATTTTTTTGACTATTTATTTTTTTAATTAGCTTCTCTGTTTAATTAACTTTCCCAAATCACTCTCAGTAGCATCAGAATATTTGTGGAACAATCTGAACTCCCTCTGGTGGTCAGACAATACTTTTGGAGTCTTGCATATAAACCATCAGTTCAGGGCTTTTTTCAGGGAAGGGTGGTGGTATCAATGGTTACACACTCAGCTGCGAATTTTATAGTATCTCTCATCTATTTTTATGGTATTTTATTTTATGGTATTTCTCATCTAATTCGGTGATGAATTTGACATTTAAAAATTTCCTATGTCATAGAGAAAATTAGCTGAATCACTGTGAATAGAAATTAATTGCGTTCAAAAATTTTTATTACAATCTGTAACCCCTTTCAACTGGTAATTTCTTACACTTTAATCAGAATCCAAAGATAATTGGATTGAAATTATCAGATTCCTTCTGTGGGACCTCGTACTGCAGCTTGTACATAAGACAAGCACAATCCTTACTCGTTTCACACCATATTTCTGAAACAGGGTGAGGAACAAATACCACAATTTAGGTAAAAGGTTTCAAAAATCCAAAGGGGAAATGTCTGCTCAGTGTTGTGGATGGAGTGATCTGAGGGCAGCCCTGATGGGAAGGGCACGAACTGAGCTGGCAAAGGAAACGAGCTGGTTTTGCCTGGAATATGGATTTAGGAGGAGACATTGATCTTGATGCCTTGGGGTGACTACCTGAAACAGAAGCTGCACAAGATTAAGAGAATAAAATGGGTATTTATTGAAGGCCTTCAATAGATACACCTTGGGCAGGTCAAGGCCTCTGAGAGGCACTACACCCAAGATGGACAATGCTCATTTTTAAAAGTTTGGTCCATTTACATATCAGGGGTTAATCCTCCAATTACAGCTTCAGGTAATGGGTCATTTACCCCCAGTTTACTCCTCAAATTCACTTTTGTTTATACTTTCAGGGCCTGAGGCAGTGAGGTGTGCTGGGGCCCCAGGCCTGGAGGGGAATTGTTGTGTCTGACCAAAACAGGAGAAGGGTAGATGACAGGCTATGGAACTTCAGAGTTCTACACTAAAACAGCACAGGATATAAAAATATAAAATATATTTATAAAAATATAAAAGCTCAATCCCAAGGCCCCAATCTCCAGTACAGCCCTGAGCAGTGGTAGCAGAATTCCACAGCTGCTCCTTTGCTGTTCTGCCTCTCCCCCTGTGCAGGGTGAAATCTCCTCTCGAGTAACCCTGGGCTGAGGAGCAGAGTGGAAACACTGCACAGCTCCTGGAGAGTGACCAAAACAGCCCCAGCACATCAAACCCAGAGTGGGGCTGAAGTGCAAAATCAGCCCTGTCAGGGCTTGGTGTTGCTTAGGAAATGCTCAGGGTGTTGAGTTCAAGTGTTTTAAATATGCCTGAAATGAAAGTTCTTCCTAAACTTAAACTTCAGGGTTTGCATGACTGTACTGACCACTGCCTGTGCTGAGCAGACCTGGAGAGCTCAAACCAATCACACAATAAATTCATGAGCTGATCTGTTTAAATGTGACTTTGGCAACAATCTCTAAACGTGAGTTAAAGCACCCGAGTCAGTGAATGCCAGCCCTGTGTCTATTAACAGAGCAGGATCATTAAGTGTGTCATTGCCTATCAATATCACAGCCCGTGTTAACAGATAAAAAACCTTTCTGGGAATATCTTTATCCTCAGCCACGTTTTCAAGCCATTCCTGGGCGAGGGCTCCCTCTTCAGTCCTGCAGCAGAGATCAACATCCATTTCTCTTGGCAAATAAAGTTTATATGAATAATGGCAAACGCATTCATTGTGTTTTGCAAAGACATTTACTCCAGAAAAGCTGAACAAAATAATGTGCTGAACACTGGAAGCTTCATGGCAAACATCATTTGCAGCTCTTGGACTCTGTTTCTCCTTCTTGGGTTATTTTGTTTCGAGTGATTTGTCCCGGGTGGAATATCAGGTCTTTGATCTCTGGACTGATTATGTGAGGTTAGCAAAATAACTGAAATGGAGGAAAACACAGCTGATATAAGAAACAGAGCCACTGAACAGTGCAGGGTGTATTAAACTGGCAGTAAAACAATTAGGATGTGCACTCATGCAGTGAGCAAACACAAAAATATCTGCACACAGAAACATCTCGAGCAGTGTGAACAAAGCTGATTCCAAGCTCAGGATGATAATTTAGGCCATTCCATGAGCTCATCCCCTTGTTGTTTGACTAATATCAGCAGTTTGCTCCCGTAAGTACAAAATGATGTTGAATTCTAATGGCCACTTAAGTCATGGAAACAATATAATTAGAGTAATAAATACAACTTCATGTTTTCATAATTAGAGTCATAAATACAATGCCATGTTTCTATAATTTACCTGATTGTTATCTGAAATTTATTGTTGTTAGCCCCTAGCACCTGAGGGCCCAGGGAACAGGGGAGTGAACAAACAGAATGTACTGTCTGTCCTTAAAATTATCCTGATTCCAGAGGGGGAAGATGGGTGGGAAAGGGCTGGAAATGTCTGGGAAGGTTGTGGTGTCTGCAATGACAGCACAAGTGATGTGATCATAGAATCCCAGAGTGGTTTGGGTTGGGAAGGACTTTAAGGATCATCCCATTCCAGCAGGGACACCTTCCGCTGGAGCAGGTGGGTCCAGACCACTCCAGCCTGGGCAGCTGGAACGTGACAGGGGAGATAACAAGGAGAGTTTAGGGAAACTGCAGACTTGGTGAAATAAAGGATGTGCCCAAATCTACCAACATTTACACCCCTATTCCCTTTCAGCTTCTCTCCTGACTTTTTTTCCTGTGTGGACCCAGAGAATCCCCTGGCATTTCATCTCCCATAGTTACCATCCCTGTATTCCTCTGAAGAGTTGGATATTTGAACACATCCCCATGAGTTCCCAGGCTGTGGCCAGGGCACTCTATGGAAAACCACAGCAGCCCTTGTGGATATTTCAAAAAATAAGGGTCTAAAAGGAGAAAAGAGCCATGGGAATGCTGAATTCCCATCGATACTGGGATGAGACTGCTTCAGTTTTGTCTCTTTTTTAAACAGTGTTTTTAATGCAGTGTGAAGTCACTGCAAGCTGAGGGCTGGGACATTGTGGGCTGGTGTTTCTTTGTTTATAAACTGTGAGGAAAGGCAGGTGTGGGTGTGATGCCACACAGCTGCTCCAGAGGAGTTAAAAACCAGGTAAATGAACTCAGCATGTCCCCAGAGCTGCTGCTTCAATCCTTCTTTTAAAGGACAGATGTCCAGGGACACTGTCGCCCTCCACATCCCAGACCTGTGTCAGCAGACCTGATTCTGTTTATTGACACTCATTAGAGTGACATAAACAAGTAATGCTGTGTGTACAGAGAGTATAAAATTCACTTTGTAATATTCTAAATGTGCAGTCCCTTTTTTTTTTTTTCTTTTTTTTTTTTTTTTTGTGGTTGGTTTTCTTCCTTCAAGTTCACCTGTAAATCCTGTTCCTGTTCACTGAGACGTGTCTGGCACTCCTCATAAACACCCTAACATGATGTGGGGTTGAAAGTGGAACTTCCAGGGTAAATTCTAAATGCTCCACATGTGCTAAAAGTGCCCAGACTAATTCAGATAATTTATGAACAGGAAGCCTGCCAGCCGTGGTGTGCAATAGCTTGGCACCTGCTGCTGGGGAGTAACAAATTTATTAGGAAGTCCTGTGACTCTTTCTTTTTCCTTTTTGTGCTGAATAAATTATTTCTGTACATTAATAGGCATGTAAAGTTCTTCTATAGATTTTTATTCTTGGAAGTGACAGAAGAAAAATTCAAGTGTCCCACTCACCCATGCCTTGATGCCTTTGCCTCATCAGGAAATGATCCAGCAATGCTGCTGCTGATGCCAAAACTTTGTTCAGAGGGTGACACATTAGAGGATTTGGGGGTTTTATTTTGATTTATTTCCTTTTTTTGTTCATTAGCAGTTTGGTTTTTGCATTTTTGCACCATCAGAGAAACCCACTAATCTGTTTAAAGAAAATGATGACATCACTGTGCTTCAAGGCAGATAATTATCTGTGTTAATTATATAAGTGTGGAGTCATTGTCCCAGGGAGTCCCCCTGAAGTGTCCCATGGGGGTCACAGTCGGGAACAGAGCAGGCCAAGACATGAAAACAATTATTCCAACCAAAATTATCTACCAGCTGCTGGAAAACCAGTAAATAATTTACTCAGTGTGTACTATTTGAAAAGCTAAGCAGCAGCAAAGTAGCATGAAAACATTATTGTCAAAAAATTTA
The DNA here is from genome assembly GCA_013399915.1 of Illadopsis cleaveri. Lineage (NCBI taxonomy): Eukaryota > Metazoa > Chordata > Aves > Passeriformes > Timaliidae > Illadopsis > Illadopsis cleaveri. The sequence goes on from VXBB01012521.1 coordinate 74,825, forward strand.
TGAGATCAGTAGTGGGTGAGAAATTATTCATAGAAATCCTGTGGGATTCACTTCACCAGCTCTAGTTCAAGTTTTCTGAGCTTTTAAAATCATTGCCCTGGTTGATCAGGCTTTGATCACTGTTTATCTCAGGACAGGAGTGTGGGGATCCTTTCTGCTGGGGCACAGCTGAGCTGCAGCTCTGACATTTATGCTTCATTTCCTTGTTTTCCTTGGCACCACGGGCACAGAATTCCAGGAATTAATGTCCAAAATTCCCCCAGACCTGAGGTTTTCATAGATTTCCATTCTTAGAAGGTGGAGAATCCTATGGAAGGACAAGAGATTTTGGCTCTGCTTTAGGCAAAAACAAAAATAAAAGAATATTAACAATAAAAATGAAGATACTCAGTGCTGGGATCAGTTTTACCATGACCCTGATCTCACATCCCATATCTGGGAGCTGGAGAGAAAGGAACAACTGCAGATCCAAACTTGTGCAGCTGAATTAGGATCCATTTTCCATTTCTTTCTTATTTAATGTATTCAGATTGGTTGGTTTTGTTTTGTTTGGTTTTTTTTTTTTTTTTAATTTGTTTTCATGGGTTGTATTTTTTAGAGATTGTTTCAAATTAGTCAATCAGTATCTTGGGGCTGTCAAGAAATGCATCATGTCAGTGTTCCTTGTGTTGCAGGGGACATATTCATTTAGTTATAGTATTTTATTCCCCTTTTTTCTGTCTTTGAGACCAATGATAAAGAAATTGTGCACAATGACACCTCAGTGTTTTTCTGTGACAAACCTTTATTTTAAACCATGGCACAGAAACACAAATGGTGTACTTTGGTAGATGCAAAATAGGGGTAACACTTTAAATGGGTGGGTTAGACTGGCATTTAATTTGCATTTCAAAAGCACTTATTACTAGTTAATGAATCAATTGATTGCTCAAAGAGCACTTAGTGAGATTTATTGTCTTATCAGAGGGAAAGTCAGTAGCTAAAAAAGAGCTTGCAGCTGTCCCTGGGAGTGTCACTGTGTCTGTGCCCAGTGAGGAAAGGCTGGTAGAGGGGGCAGCTGTGGGCTGAATATTGACAGAAACTTCTTTTAAAAGAAGCCAGAGAGTTGTGCATAAATAAAACAGGAGCAGACACAGGTGTCTGAGTGCAGAATTCACCTGATGGTCCCCAGAGCAGAGATCCTGCTCACAACAGGTTTGTGTTCAGGCTGGTCCCAAAGAAAGGAGTCGAAGGGAATTTCTGCACAAACAACCCTAAAACACCAATATGGTCTTGGCAAAAAGAAACCCAACAAGGGCTGCAAAAGGTTTATCAGCTGTGCAATGTTTAAGCAAATGTCCAATATTTTATTTAGTACAAAGATTTATTGGTTGTAGAGAGCTTTTCTCAATATTCCAGTTCCCACTACCCATTGGGTTGTGTTGTCTCTTAAAAGTGTTCTGGTGGTTTTTCCTACCCATGTTTAAAAAAACCAAGTGAATTCCTTTCAAGGTCTGAAAAGTAATCTAACAAACATCCTGACTCTTGGTTTTAAACTCTTTCCTACTTTATATAACTTTAGAATTCCCTTCGAGTGTTCCTGAGACTAAAAAAGTCTGAAAGTTCCTGAGACTAAAAGTCAGCTGTGCCTCTTTCCTCTCTGTGATTGCTGCATCCCAGAAATCTGTTTAGGGAAAACTCCTCTCTCAGTTTTCTGTGTTTTCCTTCAAGAAATATGAGGCAGTCTGCCTTGCTTTCCTTTAGTAGAACTCAGCAGAAATGACAAAATAAATTAGAATTTTAGTTCTGTTTGAATTGCAGGCGCCTTCTTGTTCCTTTTGCCACATCTGCTGCCTCGGATTTCTGTTTCCTCTCGCTCTGCCATCTGTTTTTTAACAATAGCAAGATGATAATTTTCAATTTTCGGTGAAATAAAATGCCTCAGGTGTTAATTCATGCTCCACTGGTGTCATCCTCTGCATTATCAGTGCTAAATATGGATCATTGTCTGACTCTGCATCCTTTTTCATTAGGCAGTTTAGTATTCTGGCATGATTTGATTCACCTTATTGGACTGGAAATAATAGCCACAGTCTGATTTCTGTCTAAACCTCCACTGCAGGGAAAGCTGCCTGAATTTATGCATCCTCATTTGGATCCTGGAAATCTTGCTATAACCAAGTCCAGTGTTTCCAAACTGTGGACTTCATTTCAGTTTGGAACAGCTCATTTTCAGGGCAATGGAAACACCACTCCCCCTCCTTGCTCCTTCCTTATATTGCTCAAATGGAAATTCCAAGTTGTGCTGGGGAGCAGCAGACATAGTTTATTCTGTTTCTCACATGGGAAAATAACTCCTTTTATTGAGTGATTGCCACAATCTGCCCCCAATAATATTTTCTGTTAATGGTCTGTGTTTTGATGCACCTTCAGCTACGCTGTACGTTGTGCTGCAATTATTTTTCGTTCTGTGCTGCTGCAGAAGGGTTGTGAATAAATGATCCTGCCCATGGCAAGAGGGGTTGGAGTGAGATGTTCTTTGAGGTCCCTTCCAACCCAAACCATCCTGTGCTTCTGGGATTTGAAGCTTCCATTGATTTAGAAGCAACGAGTTGATTTCCATGCTATTAATTATAAGTTTTACAAATTTTGTTAAATATCCATACTCCTCCCTGCTTTCAGCTGCCTGAGATATGAAAATCCAGCTCAAAAGGGACAGAATGAAAATCCTGCAAATCCTCCTGCCTGGTCCTGCTGCAGCCTGAGATTCCAGAGATCCAAAGCATCCTGGATGATGTTCTTGATGACAAGATTTGATCCTCATTTTCCAAATTCACTGCAGGAAAAAGCTGTTTCCTCCACTCCAGCCCGTGCAAGGAATTCCTGGAGGACTCAGTTTCTTCAGGTAAAAGTGACAACCCCAAAACTGACCAACTTCAATAAAGCTCAGCTTCCAGCTCTGTTTTTAGGGCAGCTTTGACAGTCATTCCTTCGGGTGCATGAGAAGACCTTAAACACAACTAATTTCCAAGTGATTTTAGATTTTAAGAGCTGAATTCTGGTGGGACAACGAGCTGTAAAGGCAGAAATCTCATCTGCAGAGGAGAATCTCTGTTCCTGAAAAGTGAATTTCCAGGGAATTGCACGTAAGTTTGTGATATTGCATAATTTTTAAGGGATGCTGTAACAGACAACTCTGTTAATGCTGATCCAGACTGTTGTAACTCTTTTCACAGGAGGAATTCACTGTGCTAAATTTGGAACAAAGTGCCTTCCAGGAATGATTTGAATAGCCAAGATAAAGAGCCTGCTAGTTAATAAAAAAAAAAAAAGAAAAAAAAAAAAATCCAGAAAACTGTTGAACGTGAATGTCAACATTTTTAATGGATTGCATTTTTTATTGTGTGCTGCATGTTTCTGTCAGGGGGATATGATAATTATAAACAGGAACAATAACGAGGGTTTGAATATTCATGGGCAATTAAAATATGCCTCTGTGCATTTTGTTGGTGCCCGGTGGGAAATGTTGCTCGTTTTTTTTAGGAATAAGTGGTTCACAATCCTTGGTGAAAAATATGGGGTGGAAATCAAAACACCAAGCAGGGCACAGCACTAACAAAGTTCTGTTGATGATGGGCAAGGAAAAACAAACGTTACAACATTGATTAAAAACATGTTAATGTGTGGGCTTGTGTTCCTGCTGACAGTGGATCCTTAAAATCATGGAATATCCTGAGTTGACCCACCAGGATCAATGTGGAATAAAATTATTGCAGATTAGGTTTTGACAAGTGTTAAACTCAAGTCTAAATATTAAATATCTGTTTAGAATCAAAGAATAAATGCAAACATACCCAAACAAATATGGAAGAAAGGGGATGACCCAGCAGAAGGTAAGAAAATAAAAGGGAATATTAAAATAACTGGTGGATGTAAGTACTAAAAATCCTTGAAGCAGCACTTGAAGCTTTTCCCCGACAGTTTTATCTTGGCACAGCTGAAAGTTATTGGATCCATCACATTAAATGGACAGTTTGGCTTTTAGAGCTTGTCACATTAAGAGCAGATGATCAGTTTGCTGTTGAAGATGAATGAGCCCGTGTTTTTCAGGGATGCAGTTGCATTTTTCAGTGGGTTTTTCTAACACTGTGCTTATTTCTGAAACCTAAACAGGGATTGCTTCAGAATTTCTCCCTCTTTGGAAGTGTTTTTCTCAGGAGATCCTTTTTTTTTTTTCTGGTTTGGTGTTCAGGAAATATTGATGGCACGTCCATGTGCTGTGACACTGAGCTGTCACCAGCCCAATTTTGCTGTCAGGGACATCAGTGCCTAATGAGAACCTTTAGCAACTTCATCAGTGGCTTTTCAGGAGGGATCTCCTGGAAGGAAAGCAGCAGCAGCAGCAGGGACGTTTTTGCAGGAATTTTCCTGCGTCCTGGGCTATTGGAATGACACCTGGAGTTCTGCAAACAATTCCTGAATGGCAAAAAGGGCAAAGAAATAGGAGAATATTCGCAGCTTACTGTAAAACCAATAGAGAAGCATTGTAAGAGGGTTTTTTTTTTTGTTCAGGTAGCCAGTTGTATGAAAATGAGCATTTTTATGTCCTGTCCGGGCCTATATTTGGGATATTCAGTGCCTTTAGTGTGAGTCAAGAATAATAAGAAATATACCCAGGAACCTCCCTCCTGTGAGCTGTGGGGGGGGAAAAAACAACACAGGCAATGTAGATAGAAAAATTTAATCAACCCAAGGACTTCAGAGGGGTTTTAGTTTGCCAGGTCGTAATTTTTACTAGATGTCAGAAAAATGAGGGATTTGTATTAACAATGAGCAGTCAGTGTTCTGTTTTCAGCTTTCCTCCTTAATACAAACCATATAGAATTATTACCAAAAAAAATATAAGCCAAGTCCAAACCCTGATAAACTGTTTTAATTTTGTTCCCTCAAAAGGTTTCCATCATTTATAAATAATAAGCTTAAAAGCTGTGGCCATTTGCTGCACAGCTTCTGGGAAATGGTTTTCCAGCTCACCTTGCTTTGCCCACCACAGGCCTGAAATCATCTGCAGAGTCAAACCTCTCATAGCCCACTTCCAACTTTTCTCCTCAAGGAGAGCTCAGAGGAAACTCTCATTTTGTCAGCAAAAAAACGGCCTTGGCTCTCTGAGGAAAGAAACACAGAAAACTCACCAGGGACTAATTTCTTTAATATATTAAACTACATTTTTACATGCCAGTGTTCTTTGATGTCCCAGCATGCAGCAAATGATTATGGTTTCATTGTGGCTGTTTGCAAGATGACGAGTGATAAGGTAAGCTCTGTGCTTTCCAATTTTTATTCTTTTTTTTGCTTCTGCTTCGTGGGCCTTGATAAATAATTCATGGAGCAAAATTACTGTCCCAGAAAAAGGCAGTCTGTTTCATCAGCCCTTTCACACTTTATTGATTAACACATATAATTTTTTAATGTGCAACAGCGCTGGAGTTTTGAAGAATGGGGAGTTTGTTGCTCTCTTTCACAGAATGCTCCAGCAAGGACTTCAGGAAAACTGGGACAGCCATGAAAATGTTCTTCTAGGTCAAAGAAGAATAATAATAATACAGCTGGCAGTGGGAATGATGCTGTTATGGATACATTTTAGGTTTCACCAGGTAACAGGAGAACACATGTGAAATCATACCAAATGGAGAGAGGATGATAAAAAAGAAAATGGAATTGTTTTGAAGAGTTAAGTGCTGGGTGTGCAGCTCTGTAAATCCTCACTTTTCCTTTCCACTCAATAGCCTGATGCTGATCTTTGCTGGTTGCAGATTTGCCCAGGTGATGTGTAAAAGGAGCGGGATCTGCGATGGAAACAGGAGGGAAATGGAGAAAACACTTTCAATTCCTGCACATTTGCAACACTTAACAGGCACTTTATGACTCTGTCCTTAAAAGTCTTTTAAGGCAAAACCCCAAGAAACCATCAATTACTGAGCCCTGCTCCTAAACTTGTCCCTTAAACGCCTCCTGTGGGTTTGGGTTTTTTTTCCACCACATTTTCCAGTTCATTTGAGGCTCTGAGTCTCTAAAGAGGAAACTTTGCTCATCTTCAGAACATTTGAATTTCTCTTATTTACAGGTGGAGTTGTATTCCAGTTATTCCAGTGGCTCCAACTCTTCTCCCTGTCACCTGTGCTGTGGTTCCTCACCCCGCAAATCCTCCCGGAAGGTTTTCTCCTCACTTGGCCCAAAGTGCTGCTGGTTTTTAACAACAGAACAAACCCATCTCCCTTGGGCTGCCTGGCACTGAGCAAGGGGCAAGTTCTGAAAGGAAAAAAAAAATGTAACCTACTTTCAAATGTCTGCATTGGGTGAGAAATGATAACAGTTGTTCCTCCAGGTATTAATCTTGTTTTTCTTTTTTTTTTTTTTTTTTTATTCTGGTGGTTGGAACTTTTTTTAAAGGAAATTTTAAATACTTGGGAGTGACTGTTCACAGATTGGGTGTAAACCTGGCCGGGGATATTTCGATTAAGTGTTTCACCCAGAGAGAAAGGGAATTTTTAATAGGGAGCATTAAGTTTGTCAATTTTATCATGCAAAAATTAGAAATATTTTGGAAGTGTCAGAAGAAGTGTTCCTAGAGTTTTCAAAACCCAATCCATACCTGTTCTGGAGCTGTTTTTATTTAAAATTTGTACCCTTAATATGCTGTTGAAGCTTGTCGAGATTATCAAGAAAAACCTTGGAAGAGCTCAAATGCCTTTCTCTGATCCAACATTAGTTTTTATTCTTTCTTGCAGAATATTTTAGAACTTTTATCCTAGTATAAATACCATAATGCAAAATACACCAATATTTGAAAGATTTCTGTGTACAAACGCTTGAATTTATGAAATTACTGTAGTGATTCCACTTTGATTTACAAACATTCAGAACATGGATTAAGACCCTTTCTTTTCCTAAAGGAAGACCACTGATGGATTTAAAAACTGAGGGGTTTTCCAGTTGAAGATGGGATGTAAAGCATGGCTGGCCCAGCCCCTGTGGTGTCTTTGCAGCTCTCTGTTAATATCTCAGTTATGGAATCACTGCTGTAAATCTTTACATCAGCCAGCAGTAAATGGGCAAAGGATGAAATTTTTATGATGGCTGCTGTAAAAAATGGGTTATAGGAGTAATGATAGGGCAGTCCTGGAAGTTGTTTCTGCTTGAAAAAAGGGGAAGGTGTTCCTCTCGTTAATCCATTCCTGCTGGGAATGAGAAGGGAAGGATTTAAGAGGAAAGGCCACGTGCCTGAGGGCTGAAGCTGAGCAGGTAATGATTGTCCTCCAAGGGCAGCCACAATGTTGAATTTTTGCCAAGGTTCCCCTCACATCATGTTTGCAAACAGCTGGAAATAAGAACAGTGAGAAAGGCTTGAGGTGAGACAGGGAATGAAGATTGCACCAGATCTTTGGGGTGGGATCCTGGCAAGAGTTCATTCCCTGTAACAAAAAACAGTGATGGAAAGGGAAGGGACCTTAAATCCCGTCATGTGCCATGGCAGGGACAGCTCCTGGTGCCTTGGGAGGGCTGAGCTGGAACAGAGACTGCACAGAGCTGGAGAATAAAGTGGAGATTTATTCAAAGGCCTCCAGGATCCACCTTGGGCAGGACAAGAGCCTGGCCAGGGCTACACCCAAGGGGGACCCAAAATGGTNCAGCAACACTAAATTATCCTCTCTTTTTTCCTTTTTTTTCTTTTTTTTTTTTTTTTTTAATCCACTAAAAAAATGCTAAAAAAGTGCGTTATCTATGTATCGTTCTCTGTATTCTTAAGCAGACACTGAGCAAGGCTGTATTTTATTCCAGATGCATCTAGGCAAGATTCCAGTTAGGTATTTACTTAGAAGGAGGGCATTTTATTTACAAGGCCTTCAGGATGTGTTCTGCTTTATGAAAAGAAATTAATGCAATTTTGAAAACTGGAGAAAATAGCTGTAATTGCAGTGTGCATGTAATGGGATTCTTGTGACAAAGCACCTGTCAGGTGCTACAGAACCCTGTGGAAAAAGACATTTTCTGAAATGGATGGCTCCGTTGTGCTGTGTGCTTTTTACCCAATTCACCAACTCCAGCCCAGCTCTAAGACTGGGAATAACAATAATAACAGTAATAATATTCTAAATAAGGAATAAGGAGCAGCAGCTCTACATGTGCCTTGTTTATGTTGCATTTATGACTCCATGATCCATTGGTTTATGGCTTTGGCAGCTGTGATCACATCCTGTCTCTCTTCCTCATAAAATCTGTTCCCCTGACCAGCTGTTGGATTGCTGGTTTAGGATCTGTTATTCACATTATCCATTTATTATTGCAGTGGGGTGAGGGCTCTGCAGTTTGTGCTTCTGGGGCTTTTGGCAGCAATTAATTTCTGCACTGCAACTTCCTTTTTTAATCATGGCAGGACAACAAGCAGCAGACAAATGGCTTTTGCTGGTGAATATCTGTATTCCACTGCTGGCTTGGCAGGAGCTCCTCTCCTGATGCTGTTTTTTGGGACAAAGTGCTGCTGTTTTATAGTATCCTGTTAAATAAATCGGAGTTAGAAACAATTCTGAGGTGCTGTGCTAACTTTGATTACCTTACAATACCCAGAAGTGCTCCAGAACTTTGAAGAGCACAGACTGGATGCTCTGCACCACTTGTTCATTATTTTATGTAACTTTGAGCAGGCTCCAAAGGTGTAATAAAATGAAATGTGAATAAAATGCATTAAAGTAACAAATATTTGGTGTTGTGACACTCAGGATTGAAACATTTGGTGATTTTCTCAGGTTTCTCTTGCTGGGGAGCAGAGGCAGAATGGGCACAGGGCTCTCTGTGGTGGCTGCTGGCAAACCCTGCTCAGAATTCAGCTACAACTTCAGCTATTTCAAGGACAAGCTCAGCTTAAAAATGAACTTTTGGCACATAACCTTTGATCCAAAATACCGATTTATATCATTCCATATTGCAATAAGTTAGCTGCTACTCCATTTTCTTCATGCAGGAAAAAGCCAATCCTTTATTTTCACCACTCACTCTATACAGTTTTTACAGTGCACAGCTTTAATTTGTTAATTGTTTTCTTTCCAATTCCTCTACTGGTTAGTAAAAGGTATTCTACTTGTCCATCAAATCTAGCTATACTTGGATTTTTTACATATTTTCTTTACTGATTCTCATGGGACAAATCCTTTGTTATTGCAGGTGCATTTGTTTTTCAACCCAGGAATAAGTTGTTGTGCTAACGAGTTTTTATACCAAGATTGTATAAATAATAAAGTTTGTAATAAAGTAATAAAGATGGACTAACTTTGGCAATTTAGCAGAGCAGGCCTGATTTGATGAGAACTTTCTTTTATAGTTCTTTTACCTGTCATGACAGTTCCACCCACCGGAACATTCAGCCAGCCCAATTCATCACTGTCACAAACTTTTTAAAAATTGTCTTTAAAACTATTTCTGATATTTGGGATCCTGTTGATATTTCATTGGCAAGTTCAAATATGAATCTATTTCTGCTGACAGCTTTGACTTTGTTCTTCTTGTCCTGAAATTGGAAAATTTCTCCCCACGGTCCAGCAAAATTTATTGCAAGTGAGTAAAACATTTCTGATCTTTAAAATGCTGCTTCAACTCGGACTTAAGTGGGAACAAGGAATTTTTTTTCCCTTCCAAATCTTGTGTTGCAATGACAGTAAGATGCACCAATAGGATTTTTGGTTCAAAGATGATTTCCCTTTAAGTTTTGGATTGGTTTGGGGTTTAACAAATATAAACAAAATTTTTCAAGGAAGAAAAAAAAGGGGAAGTTACTTAAGAACAGGAAGAGTTATGGGACTGGGTTTGTGTGTTGTTTACATCTTCCTTTATTGGGAAATCAAAATAATAATTGAAATGAGATACATCTGCTGAAGAGGACCTGATTAAAAACCAAATATTGCACTTGATCAAATCCTAGAGCTTGACCTAAAGTTGGCCAGAAATTCTCTCATCAAAATGAGCATTATTCTCAAGAGGTTCCTTTTGAGCTTTAAGAAAATCTAACAAGTATTACAATATAATAACTAGTGTGTGTTTAAAGAAGGGAAATTTGTTTGAATATCTTGGTTAGAGACTAAAGCAGCTTTACAAGTCTGCTGTGAAAATCCTGACAAGGAATTTACTTGTTGAAATTATGGGACTTGATATTTTGAGTCACTGATGACATCCTAAGTCGAAACAGCTACTAATCCTTGGAAATAGTCTTAAAAAAATTATCTGACAAAATAACTAACAAGTAGTTATGGCTGTATATTTGACCTTCAAGTATTTTTTTTTTTTTATGCTCCTGGTCATTCAAGGAGCAGCCTTTAATTCTGGGATGGTTTACACAGAGGAAGAAAATTCAAGTTGTTGATCTACGTTGATAAAATCAGCATTGATGGCTGTTCTATTCCTTCTGTCACAAGTTTTGCTCACCACTTGTCACCTGGGAGTTGAGAAAGGACAATAAATATCTGTAGGAGATGGTTTCTTTGTAATTAAGTGGATTCAGAGGGCTCCATTTGATTGAGTAACTTTCTGAGCTTGCGGGTTTTTTTAGTTTTGTGTAGTCGTTGGGGTTTTTTTTTAATCCCAACACGATTTGACAAGATGAATTCTTACTTTGTAATTATGTCTGGGCTAAATTCGTTTTCCACTGATCATAATTCTTGGGGGAAATCTACTGTGTCAGAAGGAGTGTTCTGGTTAACAGATATAACTAGAGCTTGCTTTGAAATGTGTGAAATGTTTCAGTCCAAAAACAAATTAAGAGCATTGTGATTGCATATTCAAGCAACGTCTTTGGCATCACATTTCATAAAGAGTTCTAGTTTGAAACCCACTGTCACTTTCAAAAAGGAGATGTAAAAGAATGAAAAAACATCTCTGGCATCACACAATTATATCTAAATAACTAAATTTATCTTAAATACATGAAGATTGTAGTTTGCAATCTGTCACGGGCTCATCTCTGTAATGAGGGACGAATTTAGTTTGTGAAAAGCAAAAAGCTGGTGATGACCTGCTTTTATACAACGTCAGTGCTGGAAGTTTTCTGGCCTTAATTTGAATTTTGATGCAATCAAGTCCTGTCCTTTTCTCACCAGAGGCCTGACAGAAAATCTGTGACTCTGTCACCCTTCACCTCAGCTGGGGTGGCTTTCTGGGCATTCTTCTTCTCATCCTTTCTTCCAGAATCACTTCCTCTCATCTTTCTCTGCTGGAGCCTTGCCCTAAACCTAATTCTTCAGAACCTATCAAGAGGGGATTATTTTATATATTGATTTATGTATTGATGCTTGCACATGAATATTTTAGCAGATACAAATAGGAAAGGATTACATCCATTTTATCTCTGATTTAATTTTCTCCCACCACCCCAATCATTCTTGATGTCCTTTAGAATGTGTCAAGCAAGCAAACATAATTTTTCCATGGGTCAGAAACATCTCTAGGGAAGATTTATGTCTGAAGCCCTGGATATAAAAATATTTGCTGCATTTGGGGCCCAAGTGAGCAGCAGTGATGCCTTGAGTTTTATCTTTCATGTATTTCAGGTTCTGTGCTGCCCAGGGGTGCAGCTCTGAGCTCACAGTCAGTGTCACTCAGCTCTGCACACAGCAGGGACACAAAACAAATCCTTTTCCTGCTGCACACCAAGGACAACTTTCAGGCCCCAAAGCACAAACAAGGGTGGCTGAAGGGAGGAACAAGAAGGATGGGACCTCACAGCCTGGAGCTGGAATTGGACAATTCAACCCCAAGATGCAAATGGACCAAAACTTATCAAAGTGTGAGACCTGGTGACCGTTTGTCCATTTTGGGACCATTTTGGGTCCCCCTTGGGTGTAGCCCTGGCCAGGCTCTTGTCCTGCCCAAGGTGGATCCTGGAGGCCTTTTAATAAATCTCTACTTTATTCTCCAGCTCTGTCCAGTCTCTGCTCCAGCTCAGCCTTCCCAAGGCACCAGCAGCAGCTCTGCAGGTTCTCCAAAGCCATTCCCAGCTCCCTGCACTTCTCTGTCCAACTCTGCAAACTCCCAGAGCCCTTTTGTCTTGAGCAGGATGTGGTTTGGCAGCACATGTTTTATATCAGCTGTGAAGCCCTGTGGAGTGGTGATAACCTACTCAGCTGTCAGGGAACTCCTATTTCACTGGGCTTTTAGGTGACCATAACTGCTCATTCATAATTTATCAAATAGTGCTGGGGCTGGTTATGCAGGTTATATATGGACTCAGTATTTCCAGATAGGGTGTGAGATCTCAGTGCTTTAACCATGCAAAATGACAGGAAACCCATCATCATCTGGTTAATATTTTGCTGACACTGTGAAATGTTGGCATTTTTCACTGCCTGTGAAATCAGCAATCAAGAAAATCTCCGTTTTTCTCCCTCTTAATGAGACAGATCAATCAGTTCAGACTGGGAACAGCGTTCTGTACAGCAGAGAGAGAGAAAAAAATGTTCACAAAATAAATGGATGAGAAATTTCTTTGTGTTTTATAGTCCATCACACCCCAAAATTGAAATCTTTATGGCTGGTGGTGTGGGGAAAACAGCCAGTTGTGTTTGGGAGCTGAGGGTAAATCCTAAGAAGCAGAGTGCCCATATTTCCAGGAAAGGGAACATAAAGAGTCTCTGCCTTGAAACACCAACCACTTGCTTTAGACACACTTTATTTTTGAAGCTCTCAGCTCACACATTTTGAGATCTACTGTTTTCATCATTGTGTGAAGCAAAGAAGATTGTCAGTGTCTGGACAACATCTCCACAGTCGTGTCTCTCTTGATTAACGACTGAAACCTGCAGATGAATTGCTGAGTTTTGTCCTTGAGGACTGCAGGAGGAAGGTTGGCAGCAGAGAACTGTATTTCTTCCCCTTAGACACGTTCCTTGAGAAAACTGATCTTCTCCTGGAGTCACTGGAACAATATTTCTCTTCATGTTATCGCCCATTTCTGCCTTTTCCTTTGAATAGATGTGCCCAGCTCCCATTTGTCAAGGGGGAGGCAGAAACTGGGGGAGAGCTCTGAGGAAGGACCAGGCTCATCACCAGGTCCAGTAATCCCGCCAGCCATCAAACCCCCTGATTGGAATTTGGATCCAAAAATCCACAAATAGTAACTTTTTTAAGGTTTTTTTTTTTGGTTTTTTTTGGTTGGTTTTTTTTTTTTTGGGTTTTAGGTCTGAAGGTTTTGGGAGATTTAATGCTGCATGGTTATTTTCATAAGTTGAAAAGTGGCATAAGTTTATTATTGGTGATTTTTAAAATTGATTTGATTTATTTGATTTATTTTAAAAGTTGATGTGAATTTTGTAATTTGTTGATATTGGTTGAGAGTTATATGTTTTGTGGTTTAATTGTTTGTTTTGTGATTTTTTTTTTTATTATAGGTATTTATATGGTGACATTTTTCAGACTTTTGAGGTAGAGATTTTTAGTTTTGTGTTTTGAATCCAAAACAAAAAATCCAAAAATCTCTCAAAACCCTGAAGATTTATTGAAAACTAAAATCTCTGAAGCTTCCAGAATATTAGAAACTGGCACTGCAATGGCATGAAATGGGTAAAGTTCATGTAGCCTTCCCCATCCCATAAATTTATCCAAGGAATAGACCCTTCCTTGCAAACCTCAGTTAATCAGGGGGTTTTAACCACTGTCTCAATATTCTATGGGGTTGTTTTGGGTTTTTTAGGATGAATATAAATCATTCTCCCAATACAAGCAGATTTCAGTTAAATGTCACGTTCAGATGAATTATAATGATCAGTGAAAAAATACACGACAGGAAAGAAGTCTGGAGAGGAAAATTCATGTAATGGATTCATTCCAGGCTGGTGTTTTGCAATTAGATGACCAAGTAGGAAATAGGGAAGTTAACCTGTTCTTCATGAGGGAATAACTGGTGTTATTCCAAAAAACCAGGAGAGGTGGTAAACATAAATCACTGAATCCTCTCCATCCCACTCTTTAGTTGATGGCTCCCTGATTTTTCAGCCTTCTGATGTTTATATTCTTGGACCCGTGCTTTCTCACACATTCTAACGTAAACAAAGAGTGATGTCTTGTAAATTGTGCATTCCTTCCAGGGGGAAGGACAAATTGATGGACTTCTAGGTTGGCCAGTGGGGTCAAAGAGGTGTCAACCTCGTTCCCCAATCCCTGATCAAACTCCAAAGACTATACAAGTCAAAATCCCAAAAAAACTTCCTTCTTTCTCGTCCTCACAGCCTGACGGGGTGACTGTTGTTTTTTTGTGTCCATCTGGCGACAAGTTGATCCTTCCCAGAGGATCTTTCCCACCCTTGATCCCAGCCCCGGAAAATTCCCCAGGTTGTACTGACCTGCTCTGCATCCAGGTGATTGATCTCCACCACTCCCAGCACCACTTCTGGCCCTGTACCCATACCCAAAACCTCTCCCCTTTATTCCCCCTCATATTGGCATTAACAGCTAATTATTCTCCTGAATTCCATTCATCCTTAAAAAATATTCAAGTGCATGGCTGAGTGTGTTCAGAACCTCTTAAACCTTTTTTTTTTTTTTTAGCTTTTCTCTACATGTGGAGGGAGAATAAATAAGGAAACAAGTTTTTCATTTGGGCTTTAAAAATGTGACTCTCCTTTCCTGGGTCTGTCTGGGTGCTGTCCATGAGTTTCCAAGGCAGGAATTTCCTGGTTAATTCCCACAGAATTTGGATGTTATGGATTCTCCCACAGCAGAGCTGGGACTGACTTTGGCTAAATCTCAAATGCTCCTCAGCTCTGGGAAGGCAGAAAATCACTTCTGTGGATAATATTCTGCATGGTGACAGCTTATTTTCTTTTGATTTTTTGTTATAAATATTCCGCCAGAGATATTTAAGCATCTTCTCAAGGTTCAGTGGGTTCCATAATCCCATTATACAAGAATCATTACTTCGTAATAACCAGACAAGCAATAAAGAAATCAATACCTGCTCCAAAAGCACGGGCTGTGCTATGAAAATCTGCTTTTTCCTTCTCATAACACTAATAAGGATGGTGGAGCTGATTCTGGTAGCTCTGTCCTACACATCAATCACAACCTTTCTGTGAAAGATAAACTCACTGAAAGCTGCTCTGGAGTAGGAAGATGGGAAAGGGGAGTTGTGCTGGTGTAAAACCCTCCCTGTTTCATTTTTGCCCACATTTGAAGCAGCAGGTTGGTTATTTTTGCCTGCAGATGGTTCTGCAGTGCTAAAAATCCCTCAGTGAGAGGCTCCACCTTGGTTTCAGCTGGATTAAAGAGCATTCAGTTGATGCTGTTGTTCACCACAATGACACAGACTTTGACTTCAGAAGGCTGAAAATGACTCCTTTATTTTTGGGATTTATATACTATTCTACACAGGCCAATTGGATTGGTGACACAAAGACAAACCTCTTCACTCACATTGGTCAGAGCAGAGGGACAGCAAGAAGAAGTCTCTCCTAGGGAAATAATGTAAACAAATTTGCAGTTACAAAACACATCTCTTGTTTACAGAAAATTCCCTGGGAAAAGAATTTCAGAAAACCAAAACATCTCAGGCACGGACCAGGGCTACATTAAGTGAAAACAGATTGATCAGCATCTCAAAGACAGCAAAACATCCACCTGAGCAGCGGGAGTTTAAACGGCTGCACAGAGATCTGCAATGTCAGGAAAGAGAGCAAAGGAAATAAAAACAAGTTGGAAGGGACCCTAAATCCCATCTCATTCCCACCTTCCACTGTCCCAGGCTGCTCCAAACCCTGTCCAACCTTCCTTGGACGCTTCCAGGGATCCAGGGGCAGCCACAGCTGCTCTGGGCACCCTGTGCCAGGGCCTGCCCACCCTCACAGGGAACAATTCCTTCCCAATATCCAACCTAAATTTCTCCTCTTTTAGTTTATTTTTTTTCCCTTTTATCCTACTGTTACAAGCCATCATGTTTTTAGGGCTACATAATTTTAACTGCTTAATGATAGAATTAAAAGGCTGTAATTATTTTATTGTTAATTTTTTTTTTTTTGCTCTGTGTCATTCTTAATCAAAATTATTTCTTGCTTGAAACATTAACCATTAATTTATGGTTAATACTGAGAGGGATAAAGTTTTTTTCCCTTGTCAAAATAAAATTTGTTTCTAACAATAAAGAGATTGTCACTTCTCCTGTTTTCCCTTTGCCTCCTCTTTTGTTTCTCCCAAATTAATGTTTTCTGATACTGTGGTTAAATACAAAATGGAGCACACAGGAGAGAAAAATCAATCTCATTAATTACACGGCAGCTTTGTCCAGAATTCATTAACATTAATATCTTATTTTCCATTGTGCATTTTATAGGAGCATTTGCATTCACGGACATTCATCAACAAGTGGTGGCTGAGGTGGGACCCAGAACAAAAGGGACAGTGACCTTCTCATGGGTGACAGAATTCAGACAAAGAAATGGTGAAGTCACCATTTAATGACAGATTTCAGGCTCCCAGTTCCAAACTGGCACGAGATCCAAGCCCATGGCTCTGGCTTTGGGACAGAATTCCATGGGCTCATTTAGAGAACTCCTATTGGGATCCTTTGGATAAATTACCCTCAGCAAATATTACTCTTTTTGTCCTTTTTATTCAGGTTTTTTTGTGTGTGTGTGTGGTTCTTTTGTTTTCAGGGTTTTTGAGGGGTTTTTGTGGGTTTTGTTTGTTTGTTTTGTTTTGTTTTCATTTTAGGGGGTTTTTGTTATTGTTGTTGTTGTTTTGGGGGAGTTTTTTGTTTGGTTTTTTGGGTTTTTTTGGTTTGGTGTTTTTTGGGTTTTTGGGCGTTTATGGGGCTTGGTTTTTTTGCACTGATTTTGACCTTTCCTTTAAACACTCAGCCCTCGAGATTTTTAATTAGTACTTTTGTGAGATCAGTGCTCATGTGAATAGTGGTGGCAAAGGTCCAAACCCATTTTCCAGGTGCCCCAATCAGCAGGAGAGGAACCAACATTGCAATAAATAAAGTAAATTTGCACAGTAAATTCTCTCTGCCTTAGACCAGCCCAGAGCCAGAATGGGCAGTACGGACTGAATTTTGCTCTTTACAAAGCTGAGAACTTTTCTCAGGGGTGTTCTTGCAGATTTTCCTGATTTCAGGGACATCCTGTGGCACACGAGGCTGCTGTGGTCCCTTCCCAGGGCTCTGGGAAAAGCTGCCTGAGCACATCTCCCAGGGAACTTCCCAGCTCTGAGGGGAGGGACAAAAATGATCTGACAAAAATGATCTGACAAAGATGATCTGGAGGTTCTTCTCCACTGCTCCCAGGATCTGCAGCACGGATCCTCTGCTGGCTGAAATCCCAAGTTTAAAA
>VXBB01012523.1:0-102162 GCA_013399915.1 Illadopsis cleaveri
GTGATTCTGTGATTCTGTATCTTCCTCTTCCAGAATCTTTTGGTTTCAGTATGGAAAGTAACATGAACGTTTTTCCACTTAAGTTTTAATGCAAAAGAGTCAGATCTAGATCATTGCATAGTGACATTACTGATATGTCCAGAAGGAAGAGTACTAGTTCATATTTTCAACCTCCTATTTACCATTTGACCAAAAAGTACTACAATTATCTTCAGAGTTCACACATGCCATTGTTCTTGGGACATTTCTTTTTCTAAGCTGTGGGTATTTGTAATTAAAATTTTTATTTAAAAAGAAATTAACAGCTATTCTTGGTAGAGGAGCCTAAAGAGGGCTTATCTTTGTGCATCTTTAAGTACACCTTCAATTAATTTGGAGTTTCTCCAAAAAATATAAAGTAACAGTGACAGTCATTGCCAAATGTGGTAATGGAAAGTCTTGAAAGAGTCAACAAGTTTCAGGCTGAGGGAAATGGAGCTCTTCAAATATGTGAAAATGGATTAGTTGTCAAAAGAAGCAGGTATTTTTAAAGCAGTAAGTACCCTGCCTGTTACTTTTTAAAAGGAAAAATGTGTATCATAAGAATCTTCATGTTTCAATAGAAAAAACCCAAATGTTAACTTTGCAAGATTTGGAAGAAATTTCTCTCGTGAGTGGTTTATTCTATGTTCTGTTCTTAAGCCTTCTGATGAAGCATTCAATGATATCCTGTACCATAAACATGATGCTACACAGGGTTACTGGCAGTTTGATACTGGCAGCAACCTCCATGTTCAGAAATCTCTCCCTAGTAAAGAATGAATATTTGGGCAAATAAACATTTCTAAATATGCTTCTGGGTATCTCTTCAGCTTTTCAATGTTTTCTTTGAAGCTTATTGGAATGTTTGGACCCAGAGGAAAGATTCACTTTAGTCTGAGCAATGAATGACATCATGTATAGACATCAAGGGTTTGATCTTGAGCTTCAATGTATGTTAACACCTACAAAGATGAACGTATGTGTTTGCAACTTCACCCCATTGCTGAGGAACATAGTAAACCAACAAGTAGGTTGGATTTACAGTGTAGCCTTTTTGGGCAAGTAGTTGAAATCCATAATGGGAAACTTTGATTAAAGCCTGCATGGGTTTACAGTGTTACGATGGGTCAGTGCTAATTTAAAAATGAAGTCCATGCATGTTTTGTAAGTAGAAGGCCTGAAGCTCAACAGCAGTAAGGTATAATTCCCTCAACATAAGAAACGAAACATTGGAAAGATTGCAGAGCTTCATGTGTCATGTTAAAGCTCCATCTGCTACTGTTTGAGACAACTAGAAATAGTATTTGAGCGGCATGGAAGATAAAAAAAAGATAATCTAATTTTTTTTCTGTAATGCAGTGGATAAGGAACTAATCAGGTTTAGAGTAAGAGAGAAGAGACTTTAAAGAGAATATAAACAAAGCTTGTACTTTGTAGTGCACTTTGAAAAAATTCAGATAGCTGGGGATTCCTGTGCTAATAATTAAAGCACAGCATTTCAAATCCTTACATTTTTCTTCAGGTCTAAAAATCTACCTGAACTTTCTGCTGTACTCTTCACAGGGTATTTCCTTTCTCTGAGCTTTGATTTCAGAGGCTGCAGGTTGGAAGCTTAATTATCTAAGTTTTATAATGTGGCTTTTAGTCCACAGACAGAAGTTGGGGTTTTGGTACAAGAGGCTCTTGTTGTGTTGCCGTTGCCACCAGTGCTTCCACATTGCTCGCAATAAAAATGGAATGTTGAGAGTGTCACTGGATCTCAAATTTTGTTCTGAAACAATATGAGTCAACATAATTTTAGCATGCATGATTCATCTAGAGTAAGTACATAGATAATTGACATGAAAATTTTACATATATATATTTATAAATAGAATTTTTTCTAACTTCTGTTTAAATAAAGAACAGTAAATTTTTTCCTTGATTTCTAGCTATATGTGAATTTTGTTGGCTAACGTCACTATGTTTATTGGTAAGTTTTATGTAGAGGCCCAGAAGGAATATATCCACAAGACTTGTTTGCTTCTAGAAGCTTCCCCCATATCTAAAAGAGCTAATGTCATGCAGCTCCAAGATGTACCCACTGCTGGTCAGCGCTGAGTCCCTCAGTGACAGTGGTAGTGCCTCTGGGATAACAGATTTTGGAAGGGAGAAAAAACCCTGTACAACACCAATTACAGCCAGAGAGAGAAGTGAGAAAAAGCAGCGCTGCAGACACCAAGGTCTGTGGAGAAGGAGAGGCTGGAGGTGCTCCAGGTGCCAGAGCAGAGATTCCCCCACAGCCCCTGGTGCAGACCATAGAGGTCCATGGTGGAGCACAGATCCACCTGCAGCCCCTGGAGGACCCTACACCAGAGCAGGTAGATGCCTGAAAGAGGCTGGGAGCTTCTGGGAGGCCTTTGCTGGGTCAGGCTCCTGGCAGGACCTATGGCCTCATGGAGAGAGAAGCCCACACTGAAATGGGTTTGCCGGCAGGACTTGTGACCCTGTGGGGGACCCATGCTGGAGCAGTTTCAGAAGAACTGCAGTCTGGGGAAAGGACTTGGGTTGGAGAAGTTTGTGGAGGACTGTCTCCTGTGGGAGTGACCCCATGGAGGGGAGAGCATGAGCAGTTCTGCCACTGAAGAGGAAGGAGTGGCAAAGACAAGGTGATGAACTCATTGCAGCTCCCAGTCCCTGTCCCCTTGCCCCGCTGGTAGGGAGAGGTAGAGATGATCAGGAGTGGAGTAGAGCCTAGGAAGAAGGAAGGGGTGGGAAGGAGCTGTTTTAAGATGTGGGGGGTTTTTTCATTACCCTACTCTGATTTTGAATGTCAATATATTAATTTTCCCCAACTTAGGTCCGTTTTGCCTATGACAGTAACCGGTGATATCTCTCCTGGTCCCTATCTCTCCCTATGAGAATTTTGTTGTATTTCTCTCTCCTGCCCTGCTGAGGAGTGGAGTGATAGAGCAGCTTCATGGGAACGTGGCATCCAGCCACCACATTGATTGTAAAAAATTTAGGATCCAACACCCAAAAGCAAGACTGAAAAAATTGCAGTCTTATGGTGAATCAAGCAATAGATAAAAAGTCTCATGATGTTTAGATACCCAGAAAAAAAAAGTAAGGAGAAAAAGTGATTCCTCCCCCACCAGCTTTACAGTGCTGTTTCATGACAATGGATTTGGTAATTGCATCTTGCAGTGCTCTGGAGCATTAATATACCTATGGGCACAGAATATTAAACAGTAATTATTGAGGTTAGCCTGGCCTCAGGGTCGCTGCATCAGTATTTTGACCTGGTGGTACAACTTTCCCTGCTCTTTGGCCACAGCCTATTACTTGTCTGAGTACAGCTGCCTGACTGGATGTGTCTGCACTGTGATTTCACATATGGAACCCACACATTACCTGCAGCACAGGCCTGCCCCTCATTCCCGATTCTGCAGATGTGCAATGCTGTGGGTTATGCAGAGCAGCCACAGAGAAGCTCTTACACACCCACGAGCCAAGAGCTCCTTGCCTCAGGTCCCTTCTGGATTCCTGCCTCTGTCTTGAGCCCCTTGCCCATATTCCTCTCCCCACAGACCTTGTGATTTTGTGTTGGTTATCTGAGGGTTTATTTCCAAATGCAGGCAGTTTTAATGGGCAGGCATAATCATAGTAGATGTGACAATATGGTTAATAAGCCATGTCAGCTAACAAAAGAGAATTTTAAACGTTTTCTGTTTTCATTAGCAAATGAGACTACTTAGATGTGTTTCAATACAATTATATTTTACTACAGCTTCAGTTCTATTTTTATATTTGATGTTTGATGCCTGATGTGCACAAAACATTACAGTTTATTCTTGCAAATGAACCTATTGCAAGGTTTCTTATGTAGAAAATTTATAAAAGCCTTATTTGAGACCTATTTGTTTTTTCTTTGTTTGTTTTAAGTTCTACTTTGAGGCACATTTGTTCAGCTGGGGTTTCACCCTTCTCTTAGTTTGGTGCACTCAATCCCCAAAGTTCTTGGGTGTGTCTAGCAGAAATTCCACGGCATTTACAGACCAAAACCAGACAATAAAGGAGGTAATCTAGAAAAATAAGTACTGCAACTAATAGTTGATAAGTGGCTACCTATGGAAAATGCAGAAACTTTAGTCTAGAGTTCTTGGATTCAAAAGGACATAAGTTCCATTTTGCTTATGTTAGTAACAACTCTTTCAAGTAGAATTCCCCAGTGTGATCTTGCTAGTTCAATTACACTTCCTGGTTAATTTCTACCTATGTGATTCTTAATTTATTTATTTACTGCTTAAGATTGGTGAAGATACATTCTAACCACCCTTAAAACAAGATTTTTTTTTTTCCTGAAAATGACCACAGAAAGGTAGAACTCTTGACATCATAGTGGCAGGAAGTAAAAACAATCAGCTTAATGAGAAGGAAAATACACATGTTTAATACTGATGTGAGGTCATGATAACTCTCCAGATTTTGTGTTTGTGTGTGTGTACAGTCTGCAAAGAAAAAAAAGACTTGACATTAAAGCAAATATTGTTATAGTTGAAGCAAATCATTACTATATTATCTACCATTTCCTGGTGTAGGACTCCAAATTTGGTTGGGTATAATTTTGATAAATTCTAATTATTGTGAATGAAATTACTGATGTTGGATGTCTCTACAGGTTGGGAGTTTTTTAATTAGTCAGCTTAGTTGCTTGCTACTTCTCTCCTCACTGGAAACAGGAAAGATTCTGTTCTCCTTGTAGCAGCTGTGTGAAGAAGTGTGTGAAGATGAGTTTCCTGTCCCACCCATCCAGAGTCACAGAGTTACAAAAGCATATTGTAAAGTACTGTGGGGGACAAAATAAAGTTGCACAGCTTCTAACACTGAACTTTGGGATGCTGTCTTTCCAAACTTTTTTTTTCCAGTGTAGCTGTGGGAGGGTGAAGTGAAGGTGTGGGGAATGGCTGGTGTTGAAATCTAAACATTTATTACTAATAACTGTGTGGCTGTGTTCACATTTTCTTATGATCTGTGACTCACTGGTCATAAGCAGCAAAGTGTGAAGCCACTCAGCTATAGCAGTGGCCACATCTGCCATCTGCAGTGAGCAGGGTGGCCCAGTTGCACAGGCTGGGACAGACACAGAGAAGGAGCATCTTCCCATGCACAGAGCCAGGAGCTGTTCCTGTCACCTCTTCCACAGCACAACAGCCATTGTCTTTTCAGCTTCCACATGACCAATCTGCAGCTTTTGATCATTTTTATTTTCTGGGGTTGCTGTTCTTTTGGAGGCTTCCATCATCAGTAGAAAAGGGGTCCAGTTCTGCAGACCAGAGGTGTTTGCTGTCTCCATTTTGGGAGCATCATAGGTACACTGGTGCACATGCTGGGAAATGCACAGTCTTTGGAGGAGAAATGGCCTCAGCTAATAATAAGTGAACTAGGATACAGAGGTATTTATACTTTAGAGCGGTATATACAGATTAAAGCCTGCTGAATTTTGATTCAAAAGGTAAATATCTTGCATTAGATATAAAAAAATAGATAAAATAACATTTTCTATGGCTAAAATAACCTTTGAGCAAAGCCAGTTTTATAGGTTCAGTGTCTTTTACCTTCAAAGCAAAAGACAAAATGCCAGCACATTTTTAGGGGCCAGAATAGGTCAGAGTGGGCACAATTCTGGCCTTGCATGGGTGGCAAGTCAGAAACAAATCCAGTCATTTATGATTGATTTTTGAATGCTTCCCTAAAGTATTTAAAGGCCTTTGTTATCTGTATGTAGATGATTTCTTTTCTTCCTTTTTTATTATCCCTTTGTTAGTAGTTATTTGTTGAGGTATTGATAGAAGATCCTGTGTTGGTGCAAGAAATTGCTTTGTCACTATCAGAGATGGAAGCAGACAAAGAGAAAAATCAGGCAGAGAAAAACAGTTCTTTATCCTGGATTCCTTCTCCACTCTCCTGGATCTTGTCACATTCTGCCATCAGCTGATGAAGGTGGCAACAGAGAAGCCATGGCTAGCTAGATTAGTGCTGTTTTAGCTGTGATGGTTTCAGAGAGGTGCATTTTGTAGGGGGAAAAATGACTTCTTTTAAATAGGACACCTACTGTAGTTGGAAAAAAATGCAGAGAGAAGGAGAGTACCTGCATTTTCATTGTGAGAGCTGTTTGTCTGCATGTGAAGATGGGGAAGTGGGTTTACTTCCAAAAGTTAAGGCCATGCTGCTCCTCAAAGCTTGACAGGAGAAACTTTTTCTCAGTGAAAATACCAAAATTCAGTCAAAAGGAGTGGGCAGAATTCACTAATCAAAAAACCACAAAGACGCCTCCTTCTGCTGAGTTTTACACACTTAAATATTTTAACAGCCTTTTAATGAAAGGTAGTGCAATATAAGAAGCAGGACACAAGAGGTACAAGTTTTGTTCACCACCAGAGGTAGGAAAATATCAAAATTGCTCTAGCTCTGCTGATCTTTACAATGATAATGAAATAAGATCGGCAAGGGAAGTCAGTGCTATTTATGGAGTTATCAGCTGGAGGGGATGACAATTTGGAAGACAAAGAAGATAAGGACTGAGGTAATGGGGAGACTGCAAAGGGTAATGTTGAACTGCTGTCTTGGAGGCAGGTTATTGGTGAAAATTCCTCTTGTTCAGCTCCATACTGTTTGACACTTTCATTAATGATGTCAGTAGAAAACATAAGGAGGTGTCATTAAATCCAGGACATTGCAGTGCTGGCAGACAAAACTGATATGGAAAATAAATGGAATATCTTGCAGGAAGAACTCACAGTTCTAAGGATTAGAGCAGGAAAGAGGAGATAAGCATCAATAACACAAATCTTAGGGTTATGCATAATAACAGAAAATTCTCCTGTGGGCTTTGAGCTTATTACTTGGAAGCAACAGAGGAGAAGAAAGAACTGGGTGTAGAACTAACCATGGGATGATTGTAAACTGCCAACCTATCAGAACTGTGATGGGCAGAAAAGCCATTATTTCTTACTGTGAGTCAGGCAATGAGTTTTTAGATAGAGGGGAAATTGATGTCTGTATGTGGTTCTGGTAAGGCTTTACCTGCATTATTAAGTATAATTTGGAGATTTGTGTTCAGGTGAGATAAATTCAGCCTGGAATGGGGGCATAGATGATATACTGGCATGCTGGGGGGAAAAAAGGACACATTTTACAAAAGCAAATGAAATAGATTGGCTTGTTTATCCTAGCAAAAATGAAGGCTGAGAGAAGATAAGATTTTTCTCCATAAATACGCCAGAAAGATAAGCACAGAGAATGGAGGGAAGCTATTAAACTAAAGGCCAATTTTGGCAGCAGAACAAATGGATCTAATCACTATGAATAAATTTAATCTTGAAATTAATAGGGGATTTCTAAGAATCAGACAACAAAGTTCTGGAAGGGAAAGAGCAAACAGTAGAAAACTAATGGTTTCAAAGTGGGGCTTGATTAATTTATGCAAAGGATTTTTGGGATGTGATTGCTTGCAATAGCAAAGTTGGGTGTGTAGGATAGATGATATTTTAGTCACAGTTTTTTTTGTCTTAACTCTTTCTCTAACTTTCCTCTTAAAAATTCAGAATCTGTATCAAAAAGTCAGCAACATTTATTTTCAGCAGCTGAAAATCTAGACATCTTTAAGATATGTGAGCCATCACCCCTCAACTTACTTCAGTGGAAAATCTAATTTTCTGTCACAACTTTTTTTCATTGAAGTAAGAACTTTTTGAACTATAATCTGACATGTGGAACTTTCTTGACCAAACTAACAAACAGGTTAATCTTCTTCAGCCAAAAATTCCATGAAGCAAGGAGGTCTCTTTTCTTGGCAGTTTTTGTTTCCTGTTTGGATACTCAGTTTTCCACTAAAATAGAAATTATAGTAGTTAAGCTACTGCTGGTTGATCTTTTCTTTCAATTATGCACATGCATATGTACAAACACAAATATTTTCTGGTAATTAATAGGGGGTAAGATTACACTGAACCTTTTCACTTACCTTTTTTTCATGAAACCTGTAGGAACTTAGTATCTTGAAAATTCTGTCTCTGTATCAGATTTCATTAATACTCACCAATTGCTATAAAAGTCATCTAGAGCAGACAGATGGGCAGTCCAGATCACTGGCTGGCTGCATTTCGTTTGGGAACAGGACTAAGAGGACGTACCCATCTGAGGTGATTTACTTACAAATCCATGAGAAATAGCAGTAAATTGTCATTTTCCAGTATGAGAACTGAGTGGAAAGTTATGACAGAAAGTAAGACCTCAGATGCATGTGTAAGATCAGAAAGCATAACATTATCTTCATTTTAGAGAAGATGGTTAAGTCAGTCTAAACATTAATATAAACCTATATAGCTTATTTAATGTGGTACTTGGAGGTGATGTTTTTACATCTTCTTTGGATGTGATGAAATTCACAGTTCTTTACAGAATGAACTAGTAGAGGCTCAGATTCAGACTGAAACATCAGAAAGGTTAGTGATCTCTTTTCCTGTTATGCAGTGTTAAATACAATTAATATGTGGATTCCTCTCATAAAACAGCTTTTGCCAGACCTGTCAGAATTACTCCCATTACTTGATTGTCTCTCCATTCCTGGAGTGGGAGGTCATTTACAGTTAAAAGTGCACATTTATATTGTATGTACTGTTCCTTTCAGCCTCCATTGCTTCTCTTTGTTCCTCCATGTTTCCCCAGTTCTCAGTTTCTCAGTATTTCTCTTCTACCATTTGATGACAAGGGACATCCTTTGGTAGAAAACTAAAGCTAGACAGTGCAGCTTTAGTCTGAATTTTGCTTCTTTTTGGTTTTGTTTGACACAGTCACCTTTTAAAAATGTTTTATTGTTCTCTATTTTTCCCCTTTACATGATAAAAACAAACTGATGTGTGAGCTGATGATTATTCTGTACAGGCTCTTTATATGTATAAACTGGTTAACTGAGAGCAACATTTATAATAATAACACAGAGCTCTTTTTTAAAGACGCTAGAGTTTATTTTGGCTGTGCCCCATATGATTCTTTATATATGCACATGGCATCTTCCATGTATTATTTTGTCTTCTCCCATTTTCTTTGCTTTACTTCATAGGCAGGGAATGACACCTGATTTTAAAAGATTAAGAGCTATGTCTTCTAGGTCCTCGTTGTGTTTTTATCACATTCTCACAGCATAGATTCTCTTTGACCTGATTGTTTGATTGATAAAACACCCAATCTGATGTTAGAAGGACGCAAGGGTGTATCTTACTCCTTTGCACTCTGTACTGAAAAGTCAAAGCCTTTCTTTCTGGCATCTTCTTACACTATATGAGATGAAGCATCACAGACCAGATCAATATTTCTGTGGTCTTGCATCTGAAGGAGTGCAGTGATGGATCTTTAGGGAGGGAATACTAAAAGCAGAACAGTGCCCAGCTTCTGACACTTGGTGCTTTAGAAGTTTCCTGAGCTAGTGGTTGGATCCAGACCATGTGTTTACTGTCTGCTGATGGACTGCTCTCATAATTTATTAGATGGGGGAGGTTGTGTTAGGGTTGTGTCATACTGGGACCATCTAGAATAAATTTTTCATAAGTTATGAAATCTCTGTTTCAATAGTAATGATGTGTATGAGCTCTTCTTCTCCGTTTAAGCTTCCTCTCTGGCAGTCAGTCCTCTGCCCAATTTTTAGTCTAAAACAATGTTATTCATCTTTCTGCCAAAGACTATCCTTTCTAAATAAGACCAGTTAGCCTATTTCCCTTTATTTTCCCTTATGACATTACAGGCTTTCAACTGGCTGCCCTTTGTGAATGCTGTCTGTGTCAATGGAATGGGCAATCCTGAGCAACCATCAGCTATCGGGGTACAACACTTGTTTGCCTTGTATCTGTCACACCATTTAAGATGCCAAGAAATACTTTAAGTTGAATGCAGGTGTCCCACTGAAATTACCCTGATGGAGGTAGATTTCTGGACATAGATTGTTTACAGCAGAAAGAAAGTTAACTTTTCAAATGTATCCATGTGGTTTTAGTTTCAGGTTATATAAGGCTTTTGCACTGAAAGAAGGTTTGGGGGAGTTCCACTTGTCCATTAATGAATCATTCTAAAGTCAACCACAAAACATCATGAGAACATATTCCTTTTCTTACAAAACTCATTTGAAAACTAAAGCATCATCCTAATATTACTAAATTAAGGACTAGAGTGACCAATTCCATAATTGTTCTAAATCTAAAGGGGAAAAGAAATAAAAAGTGTTTCTGAATTTATTACAGTTTTCCTTTTATTCTCAGTTAGGCTTCTTTCTGTCATACTCCATGTTGATAGATAATTTTGCTTTTATTGCTGATATTTTCCATGTGGCTTACCAGTAAGCATTCAAGAAATTGACAATCATACTGGAAAGTTTAGTGTCTGTACAGGAGATCATTTGAGGCAGGGGATTGATTTAATTTGCAGAATAAGCAAAAGATGTGTATTAAATTATGAAAGAAAATTACTTAAGTCTTCAATGTTTTTTTTTGCATACTTAATCCTTTCCCCTTTGTATGGGTGCACAAAAAGAGTATCACAGACTGCCAGGCCATGGACATTTCTTCTTTAAAGCTTTCCACAAGGTCTCTTTCTTGCCATCAATTCAGTCATGACCTGTACTTTGCAGCATGGTGGCATGTAATTAAAAATTTACCAAGGAAAAAGAAATATGTTTTGTTTGGTATCTATTCCTTTCCCAGCCTGTTTGCACTTGGCTGCAGTCTCTAGCACTCTGCTCTACCGAATAGAACTGAGTATACAACTCACTAAACACAAATGAATGAAATGTTTCCTCAGTCTCTACATTTAGTCATGTTTCAATCATAAGAATGCATACAAATATAACAGAATTCCCTCCCTTACTCCTCCTTTCTTTAATTAAGCTGCTGAAGTACTACAAAACAGAGAGCAGTTTATGTAAAATGAGCAGCAGAGGAAATGCCTAACACTGTTGTTTTCCGTTTCCTTAGCTCTTGTGTCTATCTGGAAGATGTAACTTGTCCTGGCATGTCAGGTCATTCAGAAAAAGGCTCTTCTGGCAGACATTCAGCAAGCCTCCTTGTGTTACTGGATCCAGCCTCCCCATACCCTGGACAGAAAGGTAAGCAGCATATTCTTCCTCACACTGCACTAGTGGTAATGGGATTTGTCAGGCTTAGCCCTAAGAGGGTATCTGTTAATACTGTTTATATTCAGTTGGGTGGCAGTCCTGCACAATACTTGGAACAGCATCACTGATGACTGCAGGAACTGTAGTGGGTGTGTATTAGCATATGACATAAAAATAAATGGTGTCACATCAGTGATTAATTCAAAGTCTATGAGTTGGGTTAGCAATGAAACATAGCTAAAAATACACAAGAGAGGACTGATGGAGGTTGGAGATTAATTGGATTCAAAAGGCACAGGTGAAATCTTAAAGCATGTGGTATGCAAAAGGCTAGCAATCACAACCTGGCCTTGAAATATGCATTCTTCTGGCATGGTGAAACCATGAATTCCCACTACTTTCATTTGCCCTGTCTTCCAAAAAGAGAAGTATAGTCAATGAAATTTGCAGTGAGAAACATCCATGCCAGCCTGATGCCATATTATTGGTTCAAAAGCTACCTTTTAGGGTTACCAACATTATTCTTTGTCATATATGGCTTTCCTTTTTTTTTTTTTAAACATCCTGTATTTAATATATGGTGTTCAGGAGCTGTCCTTGCTTTATACATGCTAAGTTTTTGTACGGTTCTATGCAGCATCATCTTACACAGCTATTGTGTCTCTTCCAGGGATAGCTGCCTTACAGTGGTGAGCTAAGTGATCTCATGTGCAATATTGAATTAATAAGCAAAGAGAGATTCTTTGGGGCTTGTTGTGCCTTCTCTGTGCTTATATTGACATCTCTTTTCATGTTCCTTAGTACACTTCGTCCATCTCCCCTCGACTCCCTCTTGCATCCCTGGTGCGCCCTGTGCTCAATCCCTCACCACCAGGGAGTATCCTCAGCCTCTTCCTGAGGATAGGAAGTGCCCATGGTTTGCTGTCTAGCCAGGCAAGAAACACTGTGTTTTGCAGCAGGTTTGGAGCCGTGCACGTGCTGACTGCCTGGCTGTGAGTCTGGGAACCCAGCTGGCTGCTGCCTCCTGAGAGCTGAGCAAGCCAAACAAAACAGCCGGGGATCAAACCCTCCTTGCCTTTTCCCTGAGCAGGGAGTTCTCCTCACTAGCTGAATGCTGATTTTGCAAAACTGGAAGGAACGTTTTACCCTCGAGACCTCTGTTCTTATGTCAAATGTATTTAAAATTAGTCAGGGTTCAAATGTTGTTGGAGATAAACCAGCTAAGGGAATGAGGCTAAACCATTTCCTGTGTGACACACCACTAGATTTTTTCTGAGTTTAAAAATGAAAAATAGATGTTACCATGACACTCTATTGTCTCATTTCGGGTCACTCATAGTTGTAGTGTAAGGAGGGGTGGGAAGGAGATCACATACACTGCCGCTGTGACTTGCAAGTTTCTGAGCACATATTGTTGTTCCTGGAGCAGTGTCCTACACACTGTCTTTCCTTACACTGGAGATGATTGTAAAGGAAGTCCTAGGGTCAGTACTGCTCCCAGAGACTGTCAACAGCACCAGAGCAGACTTGTTCCACCACTACGTGGTTTGCATCCTGTCCTGGCACAAGCAGGACAGTGATTCTGCACTGTATGGATGACATCCACTGGCCCAAACAAAGTGATACCCTGATGATCCCCCAGAAAAAAAGCCTAGTGCTGTGTCGTCAGAGCTGCCTGCTCACTGCTGAGCAGGAGCCTTCACAGCACTGAAATGCAAATTCTGGCAGTCCATAGCCCATGTCCCTGCACTCTGCAGCCATTTGGTGGGCACCTAGGCCTTGAGACCAGCTGTGCAGCCTCCTTGGGCCAGCCAGGGTCTGCTTCATCCAACAGACTGGTTTCCATTCCTTCCCACAGACGTCTTCATTTCTAACCAGATCCTGCAGCACTGAAGTCTTCAAGGGGAACTGAGCAACCAGTTGAAAAGAATTGATCCTCCAAACATTTGGAGGTCTCTTACTGTCTAAATTCAGAATGGTTTCTTTGCCACAGAATGGCAGCAACTCTGTTTTTCGTTTTCAGATGTCTCCTCTACTCTGTAAATCATTTAGTGGCTGCTGCATGCATTCTGAATCAGTTTTTGCTGATTTACTGTCAGTGGGTATTAGCTAACTTATCAAACTCACACACAGGAGGCAATCAATACAACCAACAGAGGCAACGATAAGGTGGTCATGCATGTTATTCCAGAGTAATATGTAAAAATGGAACAAATCCTGTAAAACCTCCTTACATAGGAAAAGGAGAGGGACTCAGGATGTCACAGCCTGCACTGAGGGACCCACCGGTGCCATGAGTGGTGTGGTTGCCCACCCAAAACAGGGCAAGGCCTGTGTGAAGGAAAACTGTTTGTGTGATGCCAAGGGAGCTGTGTGCTCTGCAGCACCTGCCGTGGCCTGGCTGGTTGAGAGCCAAGGCACATGGGCTGTGCCATGAAGGGCACAGGCTTAACCAGGCCAGACTCACTGCGCAGTAAGTCCTTGTGCAGACCAGACTAACAGAGGTCTAGGCCTTTCAGAATGATGAAATTCCCTGTATTTGAAACCTCAGTGCCCAGCTTTACTATATTGCCTTTGTTTATAGGTTGAACTATTTCTCGGGAAGACACTGCTCATGTCTGCCCATCTACTTCCAAGGCAATTGCTGACCACTGATTTTTAATATGTTTTATATTCCTTGTGCTTGAAAGAGTTGTTCTCTGGGCAATAAATCAATTGTCTAGAGCAGAGCCAAAGCGTTCCTCAGTAGACCTATCTGCAAGCTGCCACTAACCCAAATTACGTTAACCCTTAGTTAAGAGAAGGAAGTCAATCCTCAAAAATTATGGCTTTTTTCCCTCTTTGATCTTTCCCTTTCCTGCTATACATGCAACAAGAGTTCTCCTTGATCTGCAGTGGAATTAGTGTGCTTTTTTAGCACTCCTGGACTTCAAAGTGCCTGTGACACTTTTGAAATATGACTTAAACTGTTTGGAAAACTACCACTTGTTCCTTTTTGAAAATTAGGATTATTTTTATATAAATATGCAAAAAGTTCTGAGGCTCCTTCATACCAAGAACCAATGGGTCTTACACAGGAGTTGTAAGGGGATGAGTGTAGTTCTTTGCATTTGTGGGGAGGCAAACTGATTTTCCAGACAAGTAATCTAGAGAAACAATTATTTGTATGTATTTGAAAAATGTGACTATCTGTAAATATTCATATTTTATTTGCAGCTGATTGAATGTTGAGAATGCTGTCTGATTTATAAATAGGGTACTGCCTCTAAGTCTGCTGCTGATACAGTTTAATTATGCCTGTGCTCAATGAGAAATGTTTTTCTGCTGTGACTTTCAATGAATTATTAAAACATAAAACTAAAGTAAATGAAAACACACAGAATTGCAAATCTGCAATGATTTAGTAGGAAGAGCTGCCAGTCTTTATGACAGCAAGCACAGAATTGATGTTCATTATATTTTAGGAATGACATGTTAAGTCTAACAAGTCAGAGGAGTTCAGCAAATGAAAGAAATTTGGAAATTCTGGGAGTGAAATAGAGGATTGGCAGCTTTGATGGCATGCAAGACCAGGTTTATGGGGCTTTGGGCAACCTTGTTTAGTGGAAGGTGTCCCTGCCCAAGGCAGGGCTGTGTGATCTCTAAGGGCCCTTCCAACCAAAGCCATTCTACGGTTCTATATGACTCTGTTTCCACATTAAAACTCATGGAGAAAAAGTTTAGTTAACTAAAGGAGAAAATACAGATACATCTCAGGAGTTTCTAAGCATCATCAAGTTTACAATTGAAAACACTGCAAAATTTTGATAAATAATAAGTGGGCCAGAATAAGGTAATTAAATATGATTCTTCTCCTCCTGTAAAACAGAGCTTGGTCTCAGTAGTTTTATGCCCACTTTCTACTTCCTGGCTTTTACATGGGGCACTGTGTATTAATAAGGTACTGGCAAGATGTAGATATATTTTTTTATATTATTCAGTGCTGATTAGCTGGAAGTTGAGCACAGAACACTGCATTCTAATTGAACAACCTGGATTGAAGATACAAATAAAAGGGCCTTCAATGTGTCTAGTTTGGCCCAGGCAGACTTGTGATTCCTATTATTACTTTAATGCCAGTATGAAGAGTACAGAGTTTTTGGGGTTTTTTTTTGTTTTGTCACTATTTCTTTCACCATATATTTCACTTGCACTGAAATTAAAAATACATAAACTGTGTGACTTTCTCCAGAACTCATCTAATCTCTGACAGCTGATGCACAAGGCCCTGTGTATTTATGCCTGTTATATATAAGTAATCAGTAAAATGCATGTTGTTGGAGAAGCTACCTAAAGGAGTGGTTCAGAAGTAGATTATCAGTTCACCTTTCAAAAGGTGACTCTTCTCAGCACCCATGCTTTTCTTCCCACTTTAGGCTTCCAGAGGCTTTCATTTCCCCTAAGCTGGACAAATGGGGACCCCAAGATAGGATGCTGAACCGTTCCATTCAAAAGAGAGAAGCACTGGGCAGCAGGCTGTGAAGTCCTGTAAGTACATCAGGATATTCCCAAGTGATTTTGAGAGGATCTGTTGGGGTTTGGCACATAGGTGAAGTGGCAGCTTTGAGATAATGTTTGTACTTTCTCAGGGTTACTTTAAGGGGAAGGGTAAGCCAGTGGCAGGCGTGGAAACTCCAGCAGAGAGGAGGAGGCTGGGATGTGGCCAGGTGTCTAGACAGTGGCCTGGCTCCTTCTTTTGCTGCACAGCCTCCCCATGGTCTCCCATGGGCAAGGCTGCAAGGCTCATGATGGAGAAGGGCATGGAAAACAGCACCAGTCCGCAGGCTGATTAAGACTGTGGATGTTAATGGATCTTGCTCCTAAACTATTTTCCAAAATTCTGGTTGCAGTTCTATTGATGGGTGCAGAACTGCTGTGGGCATTTGGATATGAAGTGTCCAACAACAGTCCTAGCTAGAGAGGGACGCTTTGTGAGAAAGGCTCCTCTCATAAATATTTCTATAAATACTTTAGTTTTAGAAGAAGATGTGACAGTTATTAAAAAATAATAAATGTAAACATACAATTATGACTATAGATTCTGTCTTTTGCAAATTCTTATTCATCCACGGTCTAATGGTGAGAACATAGATCCTGTATTAAACTGCTTGTGATTCTGAATCTTGTGCTGACTGCATTACAACTTAGACACAGCCTTTTAGAATTTACCAGGTAGTGAAATCAAACGTCTTCTACACAACCCCCTAATGCCTATTCTGTTTTTAAAATAGACAGCATAAATTATTTAGTTTAATGTACTCCTAAGGTTCCTGCCAGCCCAGTAAGTGTACAAGGAAATACCTGCAAGCTGCAGGCTCTTTTGCGGAAATACTACAGAATTTGTGAACAAAACTGTATGAACCAGACTTTAATAAATAATCCTGAATTTATTTACAAGACTGATTTAGCTGTCCACAGGGCCTGACATACTGGTTGAAATGTTTTTTAATGTTTAACCTCCTTAAGGTTTTGGAGTTTCATAGTTCAGATGTTTGCAATACTGTACATAATCTAGAGGGGTTTTAAAATTATATGAATAGAAGATGTTACAAGTGTTTTGGCTTTGCTAGATTCAGAGTGCATGTAAGTCCTACATGATGCTAAGAAGAAATATTTTCTCTATATAGGGTAAAGTTCTGAAACACAAAAGAAGAATTATTATTGAATATTGCCATAAATAAGTATATCAGATATAGATGTTTACTGTATGTCTAATAAATATTTAATATAGACTTAGTATGGCCATTTCCATACAAATGCATCACAATTTAAACCTAACTCTTGTTCTGAGGTCACCTTTTGCATGTGGATGGTATGAATTTACAGACCTTTTATTCAGAATATTATGAATATGCCTGTAAGCTATTTTGCAAAGTGAGAAAAAGAACATTTTCAGTGGTTTAGCAGGATAACATTACAGGTAGTACAAGCCGTGCTGCTGAGTAGGAAATGTGCCACTTGGTTTCCTTATGAGGAGAAATGATTGATGGTGGGATGCCAAGCAACAAAACCAACACTTTTTTGGTACTTCAGCAGAAAAATGAGATAAACGTCACTCATATGAGTGATAAATTGTAGTGGAAATAATGTGCAGTACATCAGAGAATGAATGAATGTGATGTGCTATTCTGTGACTTCAATATGGCTTGTAAAACAATTTGTGACAAAACATAAGTTCAAACAGAGTTGGACTTAATTTTATATTTTTAACTCTGTATTCATATGTAAATGTTCAGTATTTTATTGTTTTTATTCCCAGATAAGTTAATGCTTCTGAGACCTTTCTCTTGCACACAATATCTTGAGATTGAGCACAAATGCCAATGAAGAAGAAAATTAAAAAAAGAATTGGTCTTTTTCTAGTCTATTTTCACTAAGAAACAGACTACACTTGACATAACCCCACAGCCCAGTTTATGTGTGTCCTTTCTACTGGGTGTGTAGCCTGTTGTGAAGCCTCCTAGAACCGTATGTTCCACTCTGTCAAAAGGCTGGGCTGGCATGTGGGCAGCATCCAGGTCTGCCATTTCATATGCCCAGGTATGGAAAAGTGCATCAGAGCAGCCTTAAGAAACCCGAGGAAAGCCTCTCCTCTCACCAAGGAGAGAGCTGTGAGCAGAACAGCTGATCCAGGAAGCCGCGCATTGCAAGCGGTGTGGGTTTGTGTCATGCTGTGGGTGCAGACTGCCTGTAACCCAGGTAACAGTGCGTGGGTAAGGCCAGACTGAGGGGTCTGGAGGCCACTTGCAGCCCGGAGTTGGAGTAGAGTTTCAGCACAGCCCAGTGATGATGAAATCTGACTCAGGGTCACACTGTTGTATCCCCAGTTCTGCAATTAACTCATCATCTCACTTAGCTTCTTCCTGCTTCTGCTGCCTTATTGTAACTTAAGTATCAGCAGCTACCACAAAGTGGTTACTGTATTAATTTGTGGATTTTTCTAAAGCATTGTAAAGACACATGTAAGATGAAAAATATTAAATCTAAAATTTACCTTTAGTTCTTAAATGCCACCTTCACAATTTTTATCATGCTGGTCATCACAGTACAGAGGAAGCATAGCTTGTAAATCTGGTTGTAGAAGATGCCAAGAATGTCAATACAGAAAGAAGTTCAAAAATGGTAGAGCTTATCTGGGCTGATGACACCCTGCACAAAATTACATATTTAAATTATACTTTTTTTAGGCTGTGTCACCATATGTGCCAGCATGCCCTGAGAGGTCAGCTCACTGGGCATGACTGTAGCCTAAGAAACCTCTTAGATGACATCCCTGTTCTCAGAGACAAGTACTTCATAATTGGACTATCTCAAGGGAAAAAAAAAAAAAAAAAAAAAAAGGAGGAGCAAGAATTAAAGAAAAACCCTGCAGCTAATGCCAGGTTTGCATTATGTTTGCAAAAGTGCTTCAGGGGGCCAGAGTCCTCTGTCAGTGCATATTGGTAAGTAAAGGTAAGTACATGTCTGTAAAGGGAATGATAGACTGAAAGTGCCTTGAGCTGTGTGTTCTGCCAGTCTTCAGGCAA
Source organism: Illadopsis cleaveri (assembly GCA_013399915.1). Taxonomy (NCBI): domain Eukaryota; kingdom Metazoa; phylum Chordata; class Aves; order Passeriformes; family Timaliidae; genus Illadopsis; species Illadopsis cleaveri. The sequence continues at coordinate 18,730 of VXBB01012523.1, forward strand.
TTTTTGGTGGATGAAGAATGTGCACAGAGTCTCCTGCAAAAGCCAGCATACAGAGAAAGAAAACTTTGAAAATGTTTCTTGCTTCTAATCCCAGCACTATGTCTAAGGGAAAAACAAACAGATAATCTCATTTTCAGGATGTAAATCCACTTCTTTAATGATTAATCTTAGGTAGTGAGGGTTGTTTACCCTTCAAATTTTATTTATTTAAGATTTAAATGAAACCTGTTAATAAGCTGCAGACATGTGACCTGTTGGAAGTTAGGAAAAGAGAGAAAGAGCACACAACAGTTTAGGAGATGACACTATATCAACCACTCCTTTCAGAAAGCACAACTTTTTGACCATGTCACAAGGATCTCCTTCCTCAAAACTTGTGTGCAGCAAGGCATGCCCTTCTGCTGACTCCCTGTGTGACTCTGTTAGCACCAGCAGACAGATGGGTTTATAAGTAGTCCCCCAGCACATTGCTTTTGCTTTTGGTCATCTTGTTTCCCAGCAAAACAGAGCCTCAGCAGGAAACACAGGAAAACACTGTTAAGGTTCAGGCAGAAGCTTATGTCGAGGCTGGAAGCTGTAGTTATTAGCCAGTAATCCATAAAAGTTGAGAAGGTGCTCGTCTGCCCTTCCCTGCTGTTTAACTGCACACCAGTTGCAGGCATGCGGAGCTACACCAGTTTGGGGTTTCTCTTACCTGGCTGGTAGCTGCTGGAAAGTAACCCCATCATAGGCTTATTGTACAGGCTGGTTTCCTTCTTTTATCTACCTAGTTTGTTGGGTGTTGTCTAAGCCACTGTATTTTATCTCAGACTGCCCTGAGCAGCATTTAAGCTTTCTAGCATTTTTATGTATTATAAATAGTTGCACACAGGACATTCATAGCACATTTACTCCTAGATTTAGAAGGAGTTTTCTCTGAACACAATAAGAGAAGAGATAATTGTAATCCTAGAGCAGATTATTTTAGTAGACTTAAGTTTTAAGGTCCTGCTGTCCCCACCTCAGATTGTTTCAGTCTGTGGGTTCAGGAGTCTCAGTGTCCTTCTGCCCTGAACTCATTTGGGAGTTAGGACCAAGAGTGGTGGCTTGTCATAGTAACTCTTGATTGCCATCCTAGTTTATCAGCAAGGACTGAATCAAACCTGATTTATCTGCACCAAGAAGGTGAGTTCAGCTGCAGAACCTATACTCATGCAGTTCATGCCATGTACATCCTGCTACTCCTGGAGTCACAAGGATGTTGAGTAAAGAATAAAGCCATGGTACATTTCAGGAGCATCTACCTTGTGCCAGAGAAGGAATTCCAGATCATTGACTCTGCTGGGATAATGAGAGAGATCTGCAAGTCCTAATGCTGTACACCCTGATCAGATACTGTTTTGTGCCTCTTGAACCTGCAACTTGTCAACAACAAGAAAATATTTCAGTACCCTAAAATATTTTGTAGAGTTATACTATTACACTTCTTCAAAGAAGTTAATGTAAGTGTATTAAGTTATAAGCAGTTACACAAAGTCCTTTTACACTTTAAAATGAAACATCCAAGACACTGACATATCCTAGAAAATGTGTGTACACATATGAATGCCCTTTTATTTTTTTAATAGTACTGAGTTTTCTTAAGTTGCCTGTTCTCCTCCTGCGCTTTGACGCTTTACTCTGTCCCTCCATCAACTTGTGGCCACACCCACTTTCCTATAACTTGAAATGCTGCTTTTCTGTGCTTCAGATACAAAGGAAGCTGAGAGCAAAACCTCACCTACTGGAGGGAGGCAGATGTGAGGGTGCCCAGAGAGCAGTGAATGTGGGGACGGCTGCAGTATGGGAACTGGGCATGGTTTCAGGGACCCCTGCAGCATGGGGACTGCTGCAGCATGCCTGTCACATCTGCATCAACCTGCCCTGCACAGGCTGCTACAGAAACTGGCAGAAAAGGCAGCTGCAAGTTGCCAGAGAAAAGGCTTTAATTAAGAATTGCTCCTGCCCTTTCCACTCCTCTGGTGTTTTTTCATCCCTGCTTTATCAGTTATTACCAGTTAATGTTTCATTTTCTGGTTTTGTTTTACCAAAGCCAAGAAGCACCTTCTAGACAACAACTGCCAATTAGTTATAATGAAAGCAGATATTCAGCTTCCAGCTTGCCTGCATTTGGAGGGCTATAGCAGGAGTTAATTCAATTGCTTTCTTATCTTCTGAACTATTCTTGCTACGTGCATTTGTGGTTGCCAGGTGCTCCTGGGGTGAGCAGGCCCTGCCCTTCCTGTCCCTCTCTCCCTTTTTCCCTCTGACAAGGAGCTGCAGCTAGGTGGATGGATGGCAAAAAACTACTGAGTCTGGGGAAGAAGCAGAAAATAGTTATAATGTAAATCTTTCTGGAAATATATATATGCATTTTCATCAGACTAAAATTAATTAATGTTAATGTGAACTGTTTGAGAATAGCCCATCTCACTACAGTCACCTGTATCTGAGAAGACTCCCCTGATCATCAAGAGGTGCTTCAAAGGGATGACTTGTTTCAGACTCCTGGGTTTGGATGAGATGTTTTGTGTCCTGGAAGTCCCTCTTTCTCTCCCCAGGGACTCAGGGGAGGTGCTGACATTGTCAAAATCTGCATTTGGTCAAGTGAATCCTCTTACTTTCCTGATTTTGCTGTCTTCATGTTACATAAGGTTGAGCTGCAGCAGGAGAAAGGCTGTGGACAGCAGTCTGCATCCATCCTTAGTGGCTTACCTAGGCCCTAGCAGTGTCTCTGAGCAAGAGGCAGAAGCACTGGGTGCAGCAAAAATGTTACCTTACAGAAGACAGTAAAGGACTCCCGCAGCAACTACTGTCTTAAAAGTAGATGTTGGAAGCAGGATGAAAGAGGACAATGTCAGAATGTGGGCTTAGCACAACGGTGCCATCCTGTTCTTCCCTTCCCCCAGACTTTTTCTTTGTTCCCAGATTTGGCATATGAAACTAGGTCAAGGCTCTTTGCCAAACATGTTTTAGAAGCTCCAGTCTGTGAGCATGACAAAGCATGTTTGGGTGGTGGGGGCAGTGGGGGCACTAGGGTTTGGGGGTTTTTCTCACATAATGTGGAAAATCGATTCTATTTGGGATTAAAATGTGTTTTAACTGTTTCTTGGGAAATGGTGCTGCAAGTCTTTAATCTGTTTCTGGGCTGATCTAGATGCAGTGGTATATTCTTCTTTTCTCTCTGAAGAAGTCAGGTGTGACATCCTAGAAGATCGACAAAGTGCTGGGACTCCTCTGCAAACATGGCTACAGAGAAGTCACCCTTAGTGTCCTGCAGTGAGGTGGAGAACAGCATCTGTGACAGGCAGCTCAGTCCTTGACCACCAAAATCAGTGAAGATGACGCACCTCTGGACAGTGTATGTGCTTCTGCCCTGGGAGGAAACCCTGCTCACCCTGCTGTTCTCACTCTGCTGGTATCGTTTACGGGTTGTGATGTAAAGCAGAGGAAATGGGGAGTGTGAATACCAGTCTCACCCTGGAAAGGATCTGGTTTCCTCAGGTACAGTTCGTGCTTATCATTCTTGTGCAAAAGTTAGAAGGTCACAGCTGGTTAAACAAACCCTGCCCAATTATAATTTCCGTGCTCACAACACAGAGTAGTTAACCTTTCATTACTCCTTTCCACCCAAATCAAAGGTCTAATTTTTTCATTCAATTTTACTTTGTTCTTTCTTCAGCATAAAAGAAAAAGGAAAACATTAAAACCCTGTAAAACTCACTTCAAAAAGATCTGAACTTAATCTCCAAGATTAACTGATGTCTTATTTCAGAATGTACTAACTGCACATTGTACTTCATGTATATGAAGACAAGAAATGGCATATTGTATATAAAAACAGGAAAATGCATTATTCATGTAATAAATGTTGGGTTTTTTCATATCTTCTGGCAAAAAAAGTGGGCTGCCTACTAGTGATCACACATCGTATTTTAAAATAATGATGCAGATTTTCAATGTGTGTCAGTTGCATTGCCCGGCCTGTCTCCTGTCCCAGCCAGAAAAACCGCGTTCCTGGAGGAAGAGACCCTGAATGCCCTCAGCACAGCAGCTCACATACTTGCTTTATAAATTAGATGCTTTAAGAAAGTTTCTTCCAAATGTCACTCAAATTCAGCAGGTTTTGAAGGTCAAACCCTTACCTTATACCCTACACATTATAGCTAAATCATGTTATGTCTAAAATAAACTTGCTTCAATTCTGAAAGACAAACCTTATGTTCAAGTAAAAGTTTAAATAAAATAAAACAAAAAAAAGGATTTCTGGGAAAGGACAGGCACAAAGAAGCCTCAAGACACTATATACTTCTAGCTCCTTGCAATAACTCCTAACCTCAAACACGCTCTGCTTTCTAAGTACAGGCACACATTCCTTAACTTGTGGATAATGACTCATGCTAACAAAGTGCTGGTCATGTACAAAACACTTCAAGAGAAGGTCAGTATTTGTTAATGCTAAAAGAGAATTTGTTCTAGGCACTAAGACATCCTCAGCTTTTCACATGCATTACAATATGGCTTACAACTCAACATAGGGAAAAAACAATTACAGTGACAATCTGAATGCAGTCAATGTGAGACACAGATGAAGGGTTTTGATGCAGCTATGAAAGACATGCCAAAGGAGGCACGGCATTGCTCTAACACATTTCCCTCCACACCTTTCTCCTTGGCACCAGCCAGGTCATGGCCACCTCAGCCTGAAAAAAAGGCTGCATTTACTGCTCCACTTAGGGTTATGAAACCCACAAAGCCTAGAGCTCCAGGGACACTGGAACCACCATAGGCATGCCAAGGGAAGCACGGCACTGCCCCAGCATTGTTCCCTCCACACCTTTCTGCTTGAAACTAGGCACAGCAAAAGTCTGCTTTTACTGCTTCACTAAGGGTTAAAGTTAAGAAACCCACAAAACCTGAAGCTCCAGGAACACAGCAACTACAAAAGACATGCCAGGGTAGCACAGCACTGGCCCAAAGTTGTTGCCTCCCCATCTTTCTGCTTGGAACCTGCCTCAGCCAAAGACTGCTTTTACTGCTCTGCTTAGGGTTAAAAAACTCACAAAGCCTAGAGCCCCAGGGACACTGGAACTTCAAAATGCACACCAAGAACAGCACAGCACTGCCCCAACAATGCTCCCACCACACCTTTCTCCTTGGCATCAGCCATGTGCTGGCCACCTCAGTCTCATCATGCTCCTTTTACTGCTCCACTTAGGGTTAGTGTTATGCTTAGTTTGGTCTTAGGGTTTGATTTATGCTTTAAGAAAACCACAAAGCCTAGAGCTCCAGGGACACTGGAATTTTAAAAGCAGAAGTTGATTCTACAAATACTCATCATGCTCAATGGCCAGCACAAGGTAAAGTAGGGGCATGGAGCTCACTTCTAGTCTCAGGAGGCAATAACAGCTATGCTGAGTCTCCGGAATCACCATAAGCAATCTCTTGTGTGCAGGACTGGGACATGCTGAGGCCAAGGCTTGTTGCAGCAGCCCTCTTGTCAGAGGGTAGAAATGAGTCAAGACACAGACTGCCTGTTTATCACATCATGAAAAGGGTTCTAGTTTATTCCTCTTCACAGTTTGGCTATCCTGACTCCAACTATTCACTGGTTCTGGCTGCAGCAAGCTCCTATTTTAGGTTTCCCTTGCAGCCTCTGACTGCTGGTTATTTCCTACTAAACCATGACTGCATGTATTAGTTTGCAGACAGAATGCAGGCTTTTACCCAGCTAGACTATGACTGCAGGTTCCAACAGGCTCTAACTGCAGACCCAGACTGACCTCACAACAGCAATTCTCTCCCCAGGAGCCTTCCTCTTCACGATTCTCGCTTTTGTTATCTTCCATAATGAGTCCTTTATCAGCTAACCCACTCCCTTTTATCACACTTATCTTTATTGGCTATAGCTTTGACCCATCAGGGGCAAGGCTGTATTGGGTAATTAACACAGCTGTTACTTATCAGGGGCGAGGTCAGCTGTATTCCTTTCTCCTACAAAGGCTCTCCTACAACTGTCCAGTACCAGGACGATGCAGAAGCTGTTGCTCATTCCACACAGAGAAATTGCATCCCTGACTTCCAGCCCTCCTGCAACCCAGTCCCGCTCTGTCCTGGAGCTGTTCCCTTAACTGAGTTCATAAATTAGTTAGAGGCAAATGCAATGGGCCGCCAGGACTGAAATAGGTGTCTTCCATTCTGGTAGTAATGCATGGGAGATAGCCCTGGGATACAGATACCTGCAGACCAGAACGGAGCAAATCTGATACGAGCTCTTTACGCTAACACACAAATTTTCTGTGGCGGATTCAGACTTGTCAATTTAAAATGCCTTGGCCTTACAGGGTCATACCCACCAAGCATTGCTTCTCCCCTGAGCCATTGCATGATTAAAGTGTTTTCTAGTGCCTGTGCGCACAGATTGCACCCTCACTGTGTCATCTTGCTCTTTCACTTCCTTTCTCGTGGTTTCTGGGGACAAGGTTTTTAAAAGGCTATGTTCCATTTTCTGCTTTCAAGAAGGACCTCTCTGATGGCAATCTTCCAAATTTCTATTCTTGACTGCTCGAAGTTGAGCTAAGTGGGAGGGTTAAGAAGAATTCTGGTACAATTCATCTAACGGGCTTCCCAAATTTCCATTTATTAGAGTTCTGTACTTAACATTGTTTATGGAACCTGAAATACAGGGGTGGGTCACATGACTGAGAAGAATGCACCTGTAATACAACATCAGCAAACAGGCTGAACAGATATTGAAAGAGGGGAAAAAACAACTGCATTGAAACAGAAGGTAACCCTCGAGCCTTTAGAGAAAAACAAAAATACTTAGCTAATAATATGCAAAAATAAAGAAAGTCAGAAATTAAGAAAACAAAAGGAAAGTAAAAGGGAAGAAAAATGCATGGACAAGGCAGAGACTTTTCTTATTTTTTTGTCTTTTTAGTCACTCTGGAATATTCTTGCATCCTTATGGCTCACAAAATTCTTTGTAGAGAAGAATTGCAGTGATACTCTCAGTCCCCAGCTTCAGTCGGCCCCATTCTGCCTTTAATGTTGCTTCCACAGTATCAGAAAAGAACTCAGCAACTTAAATGACATGACCAGATCATGGACCCTCAGCAAATGTTTGCATGCCTTTTTGCCATCCTCCAACCAGTTAATACTTGAGTCAAGAATTTCTGTCACATTCTTCTGGAAGTCACAAGGAAATGTTTTCTTTGTTTAGTACCATCTCATGAGATGCACAGTGAGACAAGACATGTGACAGGCTATTGTGCAATTGCAGCCTTACACCAGGATTGTTCAGAGCACAGCACAGGGAAAAAGGCTGCAGTGGGTACTCATACACAACAGAGATGGGGATAAAATTGCACAGAAGTTAAATATTTTGTTTTATTGCTGCTTTCCTCAAGTGGATCACTTCAACAGCATCTCTGCTTGGTCGCTGTGAAAAGTGTTGTTACAGAAATTGTTGTGGTGCATAATTAGGGTTTTTCAAAGTTGTATATGTTTTTTGTTTATTTGTTGGTTTGGTATATCCCTTTCAACCCCCCCATCCCCAATTCCCTGTGGTATCACGNAGCACGGGATTTTCCCTGGAATAAAACCTCTTCAAACCACGCCAAGAGTCCGCTCTTCCTTCCATGCATCAGACCACGCTACAAGCTTGAGATTGAAACCCGCCAAGTTTTCCTTTTTTGCTGGTCAAAGGGCTACTGCTGGCCGGTAAGCAGCTCTGGACAATTGCATAAGAAATCTGCCTTTCCACTCATTTTACTTTAAAAATTGATCATAGCATTTGTTTCTCATCACAAACAGTTTGAATCTTTCCCCATTCTTTGAATCAAATCTTTGTGTAGTTTCTGGTAGACTCAGATGCCCCTAGGAGCCATTCCTCACAAACACATCCAGAATAGAAGTACTTGGTGAAGTACAGCCTGGAAGTACCTTTCCTCTCCTTCACTTAGTTTTAGACAGTGACCAGCCCGTTCCTCTTCCCTTTGTGCTGAGTAGCTCTTGACAAGAAAGAGCTGGTCCTTTGGTGGAGTATGGGGTCTCTGCTTTCTCCAGAAGTCTGGAGATGCCAGCAGGTCCTCAAAGGGCATCTGCCACTAGGGCTTCTCTTGAGACTACTCAGGATTTATGAGACAACACTGTTCCCTTTGCTTCTTATCTGCTGACCAGGAGTAGGTGAGGGCACAACTCCAATCTAGGTCACTTATGTTCACAGAGATTTGGTTGCAAATATTAAGAGAAATCCTACACAGAAGCTGTACAGCCCCAAACAAACTGACCTGTCAGAGACACCAGCTTGCTCTGAGCTAACAAGGCCTGACAGTCAGTGTGCTCCTCCACAGCATGGCCATGGCTGCAGGACATCCCCCAGCAGAAAATGCATCACCACCAGCTCTGCATGAGCAACTCTTCAGGCTGCACAGGCACAGCTGGGGAGGAAGGCAAGGTCTCTGAAGGTCTGCTGTCAGAGCTTCACCAGTAATAGCAAACCTCATAACTCTCAGCACAGGGGCATTTGTGTTACAAACACAAAGGGGTTTCAAGTTTTTAGCACCATGGTTCTAAAACACATATGTCCATGCATGAAAATTTTCTAGCTCTAGCACACTATAAAAATGCTAGGTATAGGTCTATCATCAATAAAAATGCTTTGTTCTGCCTGAAGAAAGATCAGATGTGATGAAAATGGTAGAAGGGGCTTTTGGACAGAAAAAGGAGAGATTTTTTTCACTTAAGTCCTTTTAAAAACAAAGACAGGAAAAAAGATAGTCCTGGTTTACTTTTCTCCTGTGTAGTCCAATCTTGTCTTCATGTCTTTGGACATAAGTACAAGGCTACTGTCTCACTGTACTTGTATCTTGTAATTTAAATTAATTGCATTGTTGATAGTGACTAGAAAAAAAATCCTCCATCCATTAGGATTATCCTCCAAGAAAAATGCATGTATGCCTAAAAAAATAGAGATGACTCTTCGTAAATAAGAACAACATTCAATTAGTTATGAGAGTCCTATCTAATATGATGAGGAAAAGACAACTCAGAGGCCACACTGATATTAGATATGTGGTACACTCTGCTCTGACTTTGAAAGTAGGCCATGTATGAGAAAAGAGAGAAGCATCTGTTATCAATCCTTGGGGGGAAAAAAAAAAAAAATTAATTCCAGAATATTTGTTTACCAAGATGCTGGACTACTTCTGCTTCCATGGAATAGCTCCCACATCTTTACTTAGCTACTGTCAATCATCTATTGTTGGTCCTACCTCAGAGGCATCAGGACATCTTATTCATCAAAGACATCCAAATTTTGCACGCCAGTATAAATCCTGTTTCTCAGATATGCTAAATAGGTACTATGTGTCATTGGACTTAAATCAAGGCAGAAAATTGTATTCCTATAAATCATTGTTTCGGAAAGGCATTATTAGAAATGAAATCATAGTATCTAGCATTGGATAATTAGCAGAATGGCATGAAAATGAAGAAACATGAAGTGAGAATGATTACTTAAAGCTGCCTATTACCTTGGAACATATTAGTATTGTCAGCAAGACTCATCTTTACTTTCCCTAACAAGACACCAGCTTTTTTTGCCAGTGTCATTTCAAGGTGCCTCTCGAGCACACAGGTATTTAATTTGGCATTATATAACTTCATGTGATGCTATATCTGAGAAAACCACTCCACCTAAATATCTTGCACATAACCATGACAGACATGTTGATCAATCAAAACTGCTGCCAAGTGGTAACAGAGCTCAAAAGGGTAATTAACCAAAACTGAAAGTTAGTAGAAGTGCCAACATCTGTCATGAAGAATAATTCCATTTTGGTGACATCAGTGTGATTACATTCTGTCTCAATTTTTATTATTTTCTCTGTACACTTCTGTAGAGAGTGCTTTCTAGAACTCCTGATGGAGAATCAAGTTAATAAGCTGTGATCGTGGGAATTTTTTAATTAGCTGTTAATGGTTAGGCTCTTTGCCCCATGGTAGGGAAGCAGTAAGCAGCAGAGAGGACATTGTTTTCTGAGGAGCTCAAGGCAAATGAAGGAAGGAAGAGTGCCTCTGAGGGTAGGCTCTACTCACCCTGCAGCTTTGAGGATCCAGGAGCTGTGGGAGTCATAGCTGTGAAGCAAATGTGCTCTGAATCACAGAGTTACTCGGTAGAGGCAGTGCATGGTGCAGCCTGTCTGCAACACTCTGGTAGGCTGAAACATACCCTGAGGACTAAAATGTCTCGCAGTACAGGAATCAAACTGTTTGTATAAAATAAAGAAGTAACGTGACTTCAAAACTCTCCAAATGGTCTATAACAAAATTACCTGCACTTCAATTTAACCCAACATGGTGGCAACTAAGAGGGATAGTGGCAGACTTGATTGAAATAAATAGACACAAATATTAGTGATCTAGATATATGTTTGAGAGCACCTCTGACTGGGGACATTTACAACAAAACATATGTGTGAGAGGTATGTTCACAGAGAGGAATGTTACTGTAGCTAATAGACTGGATAATAATTCAGAAGCTCCACTGTAGGAGACTGTCCCATCTTCCCAACATTCTACTACCTCCTATTCCTGATATTAGGATAATTTCCTACACAAAGTGGGAGAGCCAATAAAGCCTTCCAAAGTTTTCAAAAGTGCTTGTGAAACTTTGGAAATTAAATGTCAGGATTCTTGGAGTTGCAGTCCAGAGCCAGGTTTAGCAGGAGTACTCCACACTGATTTTCATGAGACCTGGACTCACACAGCAATGCGGGGAACATCAGTACCCAGCTAAACCATCAAAGTGCTCTTCCAATACAGTTGTACAAGAGCTTCCAATACCCAGCTGACTCCTCATGCTTAGACTTCATTGTGCTGTGCAATGGAACACATAAAGCTTTTACTGCACTCTATGCATATTGTAAATATATTACTCAAACAAGCTTAGATATGGCTTTGTCATTTCATTGCATCCTCTTTGTCACTCTCAAGCCTTCTCTACTTCATTCTCACGCTTTTCAAAAAAAGAGTCCCTGTTCAACCAGTTCTTGCAATATAAAAAGCAATCTTCACTGAAACTTTTTCTGTAGCTGCACATCCTCCTTTGGAAGGCAACTCTAAGGCAAGGATCTTGTTCTTTGTTTTTGTCAAACACACACAAGCACTTTTAATAGTGACATGGAGTTTGTATCAGTTGCAGGACTAGCAAGGAAATTACAGGGGCAAATAACAGCTTCTGGGATTGAACTCGGCAGAGAAGTTCAAATGAGGTCAAATGTGATTTAGTGTTGCACTAAGTACTGGTGTGAAGAAAATGGAAACTGTGCTGGCAATAAGGAACAAGATGAAGCATCTGATATTTGCATTTTGTCTTACTTCCTATTAACACACAAGTCCTTATTTGAGGAAAACATGTCCCTCACTAATTGCCTTTATAGTACTTTAAGCAGGGAAAAATAGAAATACAAGCACAAGGTAGTTTTATTTCCTTGCAAATCTCCAGAAAAATCCTCAGTCTAGAATTACATACAACTCCACTGGATAGCACAAGCAGGACCTTACTGGGTCAGAGCAAAGGTCCATCAGCTCAGACTCCTGCCTCCCACAGTGATCAAAAGCAGACTCGTGAGAAGATTACAAAAATCTCCAGAACAAGCATATGATAGTATTTCCCACTGATGTTCTCACGGTCCCCTCAGGCATTTCCTCCACCAGAGGTGATTGATTGCTAAATGTTTAATAACCCTTGGTAGATTTGTCTTCCATGAGCCTGTGCAGGCTCCCTCCAAGTCTGATGAACTTTTCCCACCCGCTGTATGATGCAGCATGAAATCCTACATCCTAATTACAGACTATGTGCAAGAAACACTTTGTTGTTGTTGTTGTTGTTGTTGTTGTTGTTGAGAGCTGGTTACCTGCTGTTCACCTCTGCTCCCTATACTGGAAAAGACTGCAAGCAAACACTCCTTGTTTATCCCCTGCCCTTGACTGACAATTTTACAGGGCTCCCAGTTGTACCTCTTGTTCCACCCAGCAACACTTCACCATCCATGTGGCTCCTTTGGGAACCTTTCTGAGTTCTCTCTCCTTCCTCAGGTGGTGACCACAACTCTGTAGGCTTATCAACACAGATTTATCCAGTGGTGAAGTGGTGTTCTTTTTTTTTTTTTGCCTAGAGGGAATCAATATGCTTTTCTTTTTATCACCACTGAGCTAAATTTTTGACAGAATTATCTGTTGTAATTCTAAGATTTTGCTATTGCTTGGTCAATGCATTGGCATTTAATGGTCAAGTTAGAGGCTGTAATTTTATACATTGGGATTGGTTTCTTTCCCCCAGGGGCATCATTTTACCAACTGATCTCTTCCTTTGAAAAAGAATTTGACTTTTTGAAGGATGTCTTCTTGCTTTAATAATCTGTTTAATCCTGCTGTTTAGCAACCTCTCACCCTTTCTTAAGGCTTTCTTCACATGTAGTATGCATTTCTTGAATGCTTTCAGTATGTCCCCACAGGGTCTCCATGCTATCTGCAAGGACTGAATTCCCCCAGCTAAGCCTTCTGATTTTTTTTTGAGCAAGTATTCTCCTTTTTATGTAGTCTCTTATTTTGAAATTGGTATAAGTAGGTAAATTCTTTACCTGCTTTATTAAGCATACTTTGATAGAAGAGATTATAAAACTGGACATAGATTCCACAGAAAAACAAAAAGATTAACTCATAAGTCAACCTCTGTGGCAGCCACCAACCTCCCTGATGTAGTAAACTATGAATCAGAATATAAAGGTGGTATAATGCTCAGCTAATAGGACGGCTGTACTCAGACATGATGTGTTGAGATTCCTCAGTGAGACATGTAAGGATCTTCAGCACTTTTAGTTAAATAAAATTAATGCTCTTAAGGGAAAGGAAAATGTCTATGCTTACAAGGCACATATCATGATCTTGGAAGAGACACCATGGACAAAATTTAAATACACCTTTCCTATGTTTTTTTCTCTCTTTGTGAACAACTGAAAACAGAGCCTCTTTATCAAAAAAGGTGCCAGTCATTCCCAACAAGTTTTAATTCCTACCATAATTGATGCCTAATTGCTGCATCGAACTGTAGAAAGACCACTTCTCTGTGAATGGCTAACAGCTGGGATACTCTGCTGAGATCCAGTGGATTCTGGAAGCTGTAATAATTTTCTGTATGTCTTGAAGTTCAGTCCCTGCAATCTCAAGAAGAGTAAGCATATCAGGTAAGGTGTCAGAAACTCCACATAAAAATATGTCAGTTTCGTAAACTCCAGAGGTTTTGTACTTCAGGACTTTCTCAATTTTTCATCCTCCCCTGTGATGCAGAAGAAGAATGTGTTTACAACCCCCTCAACATTACAAAACCAGAACTTACTATTTTAAGAATAGACATCATAGCAGGTGGAGAATTATGAGGATGTAGTAAAGTCAGGGAGGAAAATGCATAGTAATGAAAGCAACTCAAAGGAGTGGTTCTTTCATTAGTTTTTCCCATTAAAAAGTTAAACATTATAAAATCCAAGCAAGGATGGTGGTAAATCCTACTGACCATGATATTAAGCTTAGGTTTGTCAGACACAAGCAGAATCATGTCCAGAGATGGCATTTTACTTACTCCAAAGACCTAAACTAGATACTACATGAGTAGGGATGAGAGGGACAACATTTCCAACAGTTTTTTAATGAAATACTATGGTAGCTCAATCCTGCAAGGTACAGAATATTTTCCTGCTGAGGCTCTGAAGTTTTTTATTCCCTCTAAGCATAGGAAAAACTTCTCAAAGCAATGGGTCTCTGCATGTCATTACCCTTACAAGAGCACCTGCTCTTATTTGGTGCTTGTAGGAAGTGTGCACAGGGCTTGACGGCCTCCCAAGACAGCCCTGGAAGATGTGATTTAACTCGGAACTATCTGTTATAGAAACCCAATGTTCTCTCTGTCAGACTGAAGGGCCTGCCATCATTCAGGGAAGTTAAATGGTCTGATTTGGAGGAGAGGGAAATTATTCCTCAGCAGCAGCAACCAAAAAGATCTCTTGGTAACGAGCAACAGAATAAAACTCTCTACAAAATGTGTTACAGAGACAGCAGAGTATTGCCCTTATTGCCTGTTTTAAAAGTGTAGTAGCTAGGCACACATAGATGTGTCTGAAATTGAAGTACACTATACATAATATTCCTCCTACATCTGGTTACGTGGTTTCTCGCTGATCATTGAGCTCAGCCTTTTCGGTTGTTTCAAAGCTCATTATGCATGCTAATTTACGTGAGCTTTCTCAGTCATATACAAATGAAGTTACTGATATGCACTCGATTGCACAATGAGGACACACCACAGAACAGGAAGGGCTTTTTGTCAAAGAAATAAACCCACTTCAAACATCAAATATTCATAAGCACAGTAGCAAAATAAAAGCTGTAACAAGTATTTACTATTCACTAACTCCTTTCTTCCTTCCAAAATGAAAATTCAAGAAGATAAATTCAGAACTGATAATAAAAGTTGTACTTACATAAAAAGAAAAATACATAAAGAATAAAATCTGGAGATATTAAAAGACCAAGCGGGCCTTTTATATATTTTAACCAATTATTGCAGAATTTATTGTTTTTATCAAATTGTTGTGATAAATTTTTCATTTTTTAACAGATGCCAGGACAAAAGGAAAGCTGTTCAGAGAAACTTTTTACTCTTGCATTGTATGTGAGCAGCACCAAATGTACAGATAAATAAAGAGGGGCATTTCCTGTTTACAGGAAAACAGTCCAGACACACAGCACTCACACCCACCCAGAGAAGATGGTATACATAAAATGCCATGTTTTGAAATTCCAGCTCATTATACTGTGAGAATACTGCGAAAATGCCAAAAGAGCACTTCAGTACTTGGGACAGGATTATCTGATGTGACCTTGGTTGCCTAATTATCATACATCAAGTTTAATTGGGCTCCTGCAATCTCAGGCACCTCCAAAGTGACTTCCATCTCACTCACAATCAACACATTCTAGCTGAAGGTATCTTTATAAGAATGTCCTGCAAAGGTGTCCAGTGACAGCAGAGGTACCAAACCAGTGGTGAGATGCCCGTAGTTACACACCACCTCCCTGCTAACTGCCAAAGGAAAAGCAGGCAAATCCCAGTCCTGGAGTAGTTTGACTTAAATAATAAGCCAAAGCTCTTAGGGAAACCAGTACTATCTGTCTCCATGCAGGATGACACACACCTCAGCTGTTTCACACTTTGGAAAGGAAAGGAAATGACACATTTACTATAGTAACCCCAGCCTGCCATTTCAAATCTTCTGGTAAAGAGAAAGTCATCACAGGCTGATCAGATGGTTTAACAGGTACTTGCTCAAGATGGAAGAACAATTTTTGGACCATGTTTTCTATTCCCTGCAAGAGCAGTCCACACAGGCCTGGTGGGTGCATTGCTTTTCTGTGAGATCATGACAGATCTGTGATGCTGTGGACATGTTCTGGAAACACAACTGCCTTTCACAAGTAAAATGCAGAAGGGAAAAGAAAAGAAAAGAAAAAAGGAAAGGAATTTCATCTTGACTCTATTCTTCACTTGACATCAATCTCCTCCTTTTTTCCCTTTCTCACTATCAGCATTTTACACTCTTTTGCACCTGCAACCACCTGCTTAAGCACTCAGTATTGGTCACTTTTCAATCCTCTTGGTCACTCCCCAGTTTGGGGTCAGAGGTTCTGGATTTAAGACACAAAAGAAGTTTGGGGAATTTCCTAATTGAGCAAAAGCCAGGATATATGAAACCACATGGTAAAATGCATCCACATTCCTATGCTTAGGTGGGGAACTCTGAGAGCAGCCTGCAGACAAGACAAAGGCATAAATAAAACCTTGCAGATGACTGTCCCTAAGTAAACCCACCAAATAGCAAATATTTTTGCTTCTTGGGTCACAGCTGCTCCCAGAGACCAAATAAGATCTTGCTGGGATGGCACTGGGGATCCCAGAGCAAGTTCAGCCACTGGGTTTTGTTGAGGCTCCGGATATCACTCCCAGCTGTCACTGTTCCTTCTACTGTCACAGCTTCTGGTTAAGAAACTGCTTCCCCAGTGTCTCTTACAACTGCTTTCTTCAGTGTTTACATTTACTCAAACAGACACAGCCAGCCTTCCCCCACAGTCCTTTCCCCCAGCTCCCACAATGCCAGGGCCCACCAGGTACCTCATGCCTCCAGTTCCCTATCTTACATGTTTCTGCAGAAGTAAGTCAAGAGGTCAAAAAGGGCCTAACCTAAAAATTCAGTGTGCATAGGGACAGGGACAATACTATACAAACTGATGGGCTTGAAAAAATTTGGAAAATAGGAAATATTTGGGTGGCTAGGTTTTGGTTTACTCACACATGACATTTAACCAAAAGGACCCTTCATTTCCATTTACTTTCATTTCCACCTAAAAATCAAGAGGACCAAAGCTTTGTCCTTTTTGGGAGGCAAAGTGTTCCTGGAGTTCTAGGCCTTGTGGTTTTTTCAACCCTAACCCTATGCAGAGCAGTAAAAACAGCCTTTTGCTGAGGCTGAGGTGGCCAGCACACGGCTGGTGCCAAGGAGCAAGGTGTGGAGGTGTCTTGGGGATGGCTTTTTTCCCATAACCATTTTTGGTTGTGTTTTTGTGTCTGGAATGGTCACTGCCTCCCCTCTCCTGGCTCTGGGAATACCACAATGACTGAGGGCAGCCCGGGATCCTCTGGGGCTTAGGGGCCAGGGGCTGCTCTTCCTTCCCACGGGGGGTGATGGACCCAACTGCCATGCGGCATGGTGTGTCTGACTGGACATCCTCTTGCCTTGTGGTTTTTGCCTTTTTCCCTCTCGGTTGTTTTTTCCCTTTGGCACTGTGACTAGGTCTTGCAGGCTTGCTTCTCTCCTCTGCCTCATGGGAACCTAGAGCTGGTGCATGCTGTGCCAGGACTCAGGAGCCAGGAGCACCCCCTCACCTGCTGGGCTGTTCTCTCTGCTCAGCAGCCCGACCCCAGTGTTGCCTTTTTACCTACCTGGAAATGAAACTGAGGATACTTTTAGTAAGGAGGTAATATAAGAGTGGATCTTTATTTGAAGGCCTTCAGGAACAGTTAAGGAAAGATGCCCACAAAAGCTCATCCTCACAAGGATGAGTACGTTTTTATAGGCTTTAGGAAATTAACATAATAGATGAAAAGCACCAATTAGGACAAGTGGTGATGCAATCCTCCCCCAGGTTAAGCCCTTTCTCTGGAGTCCCCCCCTCGGCACTAGCTATACTTTGTCCATGAAATGTATCTTGAAGAGTTGTACTTGGCCTTGGTTCCCAGGAAAAACCAAGACAGCACGAGGCCTTGTACCCCCAGGGCTTGGAGTTCTGGGGTTTGTTTTGTCTTTCTGCCTAGGGAAAGGCCACGGAAAATTACTGGGAGGACTAGTCATTAATACAATAGGCTACAAAGCTACAAATATATGTGTGAAGAATACAGAGAAAATATAAAAGGAAAAAAAGGAAAAACCTAAATGGCATCACCAGGACCAACCATCGCTGGTGAGCTGTGCAAAGGAGCAATCCCCTGCCCAGCCCTGCTGTTCTCTGATGCTGCTTCGGGGTTTCTGTCAGGACCCCCAGCTGCTTCTGCTTCTGCCACTAATTCGTTTTGGGGTTAGTGCTACAATTCAATTTGCAGCCCCTGAGGCTCTGCTCACCTCTGCTGTTCCAGCCGCCGCTCTGAGGTTCCTGCTACAGTCCATTTAACCACCTGGAGCGGCACTGAGACTGGCTGCTCCCCAGAGTTTGCAAAGGAAGCCACTTTCTCCCTGAGTTGCCATTACCGCACTGTGTGAGGCAGCCGAGCCCGCGCCACAGCGCCCCCTGCAGGCATGGAGGAATCACCACACCCGCTCTGCCTGGCCGGGAGCCCCCAGCGCCCCTGGTGGCTGTGACCAGAACTGCACCGAAGGGGAGGAGCCGGCGGCCGAGAGAAGGCTGTCGCTGGGATTGTGGTTCTGTTTGTTCTTGCTGCCGTTGTTGTTGTTTGTTTGCCTTGTTATATGTATATATACTAGTAAAGAACTGTTATTCCTTTCCTATATATTTACCTGAAAGCCTCGTAAATTCATAACTGTATTAATTTGGAGGGAAGGGGGTTATATTTTCCATTTCAGGAAACTTCCCACCTTCCTTGGCAGACACCTGTCTTTTAAACCAAGGCAGGAGAGAGCAATGTTGGGGCAGTGCTGTGGTACCCTTGGTGTCTTTTGTTGTTCCAGTTTCCCTGCAGCTCAAGGCTTTATGGATTTTTCACACCCTAATCCTAAGTGGAGCAATAAAAGCAGCCTTTTCCAGAGGCTGAAGTGGCCATTACATGGCTGATGCCAAGGAGCAATTTGTGGAGGGAGCAATGTTGGAGCAGTGCTATGCTCTTTCACAGCAGGCAATCTCCTAAATATGCTGGATTAAAAAATTCTTCTCTTTCCCTCCTCCAAACCCCCATCCATCTCCTTTCACAGATAAGAGCTCTCTAATTCCCTCCCTGTGCTCTGTGCTGACCTTTGTGTCATGTCACCAAGTGTTTAAAATGCTGCTTGATTAAAGAAATAAACTGAATTGAGGGATATGGCTTGCTAATGTCTCCTCCATTTCCAAGAGCACAATGATTGTCTGCCTTGGCACTCAGAAGCACTTAGCAAAGCCATGATCAGATATCAAGGAGAGCAGGGATAGGAGTTGGATGGAGCTTCTTGGCCTATTTGATCAACAGTGTAAGAACAAACATCTTCTTACCAGTGACCAAATTTCCCTGTCTTATATGTTTGACCACTTGTTTTCTTCCCCACGGTTTTAGTTTTGTGTTGTTATAAACTTGGAGAGACTGAACTATGTGGTAAGGCAGGACAGCAAAGAAGAGACAGGTGATCCTGTCCTGCTTGTAGGTCGAGTGGGCCTGATGCAGAGAGGTGAGACTTAATCACATTCTACATGGATTAGGAACAGAGACAAAGAAAACTCAAGGTCCAAGGTCAGTGAATGCAAACAGTAATTTTGAGAGGGAATGTCTGAAATGTTCACATCTCAGTGATTCTAGTGCAGGTATCCTGTGCCCAGCCATGAAAGCACAGTCAAACAGGCATGGACGAGGAGGTTTTGATAAGTTAAGTTCAGCAGGGGCCCATGGGGGCCTGTCAGGAGGGGATGTCTGGCTAATGTGGGTGACCCTGGAGGCTCTGCAATGTCACCTCTGTCATGTGGCATCAGGTGTAGGTCCAAAGCAACAGCTGAACCTGCCCCTGTCCAGAGTGTTTGTGGTACAGCACTAGGCATAGAGTCACTCACAAATAATATTAACTTTGATATTCTATTGGAAAATTCTGTATTTTAGAGAAGAATGGAAAGAGAATTATTTTGGTTTGTTCTGCTACCTTTTGCTAGCAAGTTGCTTTATAAAGAGCATAGAGATACAGTAAAAGCTACATATTAAACTTGATTCTAGCTTCACAAGCTTCTGGAAAGCCCCCAAATCCACATGACCCATGATGTGCTGAAGAAAATTAATCAGGAGATGACTCTAGTGACATCTGAAAGAGCCAGACAAGAGTAGTTCTCCCCTCTGGTCAGGAGAATTAAAATATCCTCTCTGAGGAATATGGGAGCTCAATTCTTGTGTGGGGAAAGTAGCCTTGCTGCATAAAGGCAGCAAAGCCTTGTCCTCTGTGTGGGTGCATTTGCTGTCAGCTCCCCACTGGAGTTTGCAGGCAGGCTGAATTGGACTGATAGAAAATTACTTCTATACTCCTTTGTCTTGGAGTGTTAATATCTTAGGCCTAGCAGAACAATTTAAATGTCAGAATTATTAGTATGTTAGGTATATTATATTGGTACAATTACTGCATGGATGTGGGCAATTTGAGTATTCATGGACACAAATAGTAAAACAAAGAAAAAGAGGAAATAAAAGGTAAGAAAAATATGCCCTACTGCCACTGCTTGTGGTTGCAGGAAGCAATAATTAGTGTATATAAATGCTCAGTTCCTGACAAAAGCCATACTTTTCTCAATATTTACAGAGAACTCCAATATACAACTGTGGGCCAGGTCATTATTGACAGAACTGGTCTGCAATGAAATTGCATTTTGGCTTTGATACCAGAATGAATTTGATATTGCTGCTCAACACAGGCTTTCCAATCTGTTTGCAATGACATCTATTTTTTTGCCGTAAACATTTTTGGAAAGCTGAGAAGCACTAAGCTATAAAGCATACCCAGTGTCAAATCCCAGGGATTACTCAAGGATCAATATTTTGTGACAGTGATAGCCACTGATGTGTGATTTTATTCTGAATTTTTTGTTTGTTTCTTTTGTTTTCTCCCTCTGTCCCTGCAGAGCTCTGGAAACACAGGGTAAAGCAAGAAAATTTCTCAGTTATACACCCACAGATAGCTGAAACAGTTGTTCAAAGGTTGATGGATAACCACCAAGAATCAGATACAGAGGTAAATACTCTGCATTTCTAGCTAGGCAACAGCTAAATCGTGTTTACAGCTTTATTTCTTAAAACTCTTGTCAATCAGTGACCTACAAGAGAAACACATTTCTTAAGCTCATGAGCTTAGATGTAGATTATGTTGGTTTGTAATAGCAGCATTGGCAGCAAACTTATGCAGTGCCCAGCTGCCTTCTGACAGGTTTATTTCAGCTCTCAGGACTGTAATAATGTGAGGATGAGTTAGGGCTGGAGGCTTATATGCAACCGCAATGCAGGACTTTATTCACAGAGTCAGTAGTGGGAACACTTCTTCCTGAGTCATTGCTATATCAGGGGTCAGTCATGATGTTAGAAAGCAGAATTAGTTTCTTTCAGGGAGATTTGAAACAAAAAATTATGTAAATATGACCACTTCTGGTAAAAACCACATTTTTCAGCGAGAGAAGGGATGTTGGGGTCCAGCTGCAATCCAGGCAGCTTCTGTTCTGGTGATTTAATTTTGCTACTGAAAATTCTCTTTTAGCTTCAATTGGAAAAAACAACATTATACAGTTGCAGCTAGAACCAGTCAAAAAAGAGGACAAATCGGTTTTCCATTAGTTCAGTGAAACTGTAGGTTGGGCATAAACTTTTACACTGAATGATTTGATTTTGCTTCATTTTGGTATTGCAGAAGCACTTTATTTACAACAAAGTGGCCATATTTCATTTTGATGCATATTGTATATAGCAGCTCTTGTGACTCAGGCCACCCACAGGGTTTCTTATTTTGTTTTCCTGGGTTATTTTTGAAAAAGTAATTTACAGCCATGTTTCACTGTAGTGGGCTGTGACATCACGGCCAGAGAGTGCAGCAACTTTAAACCCCATTCCATGATTTATGAAAATATTCTTCAGCAGCAGCAACACTTATTTTACCAAAATTAAACACTATGCACAGAACATTGATCCTACTCTCTGGGAACAGGAGAAGGTGGTTTCTCTGGGTGGGAGGCAGTTGCTAAGTAAAATTGAAGCCAAGCTGTCTGGCTGGGAAGTTGTTGAAGCGGAGCTGGGCTGCACAGGCACAGTCACTGTGCATCTTTGTGCTTTGCCTCAGGAGCTGCAAACAGTGGAAGAAGGTGGCAGCCCAAGTGACACAGCTCTGGCACAGGCTGTTCCATCAAGGGGCAGCACTCAGGGTCTCAGCTGGGACAGAGTCCCACTGAACAGACACGTCTTGACAGCCTTTGAGAAGGAAGGCACAGAGGCTCTGGGGCTGTTGCTTAGTCATGCCAGAAGGACATGATGAAACTATCACCAACTATCTTTGGTGAAACAAAGATAATATGAAGGCAGAGGTGGCCTGCTGCTCCATGGTTCATGCACACAATGGATTTTACACTGGTAACCTTCTAACTTGAACTTCTACTCCCAGGTCTCTTTTTTTACAAGGTGTCTTCCCACAGCAGTTCAATCCTGTGCACTGACTGAGACACAAAACAGAAGTGGGTCAGGCACTGCAGGGTCAGTACAAGATTTTCTGCCTTATGGCTGCAGAGCCAACTCCCCTGGAGTTCTGAGCTTGATTTTGCAGCTTTAGTTGTGTGTTTTAGGATAGCAGCTATGTGTGGGTGGAATTTTGAAAAGAAGTAAACCCAGCCAATAAATCAGAAATGCTGTCTTGTGGAATCATGACATCCATGTAATCTGTTAGCTGCCTTGGAGGCCGGGCTCCATTAATGCAAACTCCACTGCTACAGGCATGTCAGCTTCTACAGAAACCTACACTGGGGACAAGACTGCTTGGGTTTCAAGGATGTTTGCAGAGCAGTGTTAGAACACCTGCACTTTTTATTTCATTCCTGGGCTCCTACTCTAATCTGGCCTCATTACTGACTACATGATTTCAATTCTTCTCTGGGATTCTTATAAGGACTTTTTTGCCTCATTTTCTCATGCCTTTTTTTTTTTTTTTCCTTTTTTTTTTTTCCTCCTATGTCCTTTTCTGTACAGTCTGTTTGGCAACATTCCTTCTTGCCTGATTTCACTGTCCTGTTCCATATGTTTGAGAAGGCTCAAGTGAGAGAGAAAATGAGAAATGCATGTGAGGTTTCAGCTGGAATGGATGGAAAGATATGGGAGGAGTCACTTGGACTTTCCTGTAGCCTGTGGGCAGTGGAGTCTCCCCCCACTCCCTCCACTTTGCTGGCCCACCACCACCAAATCTCTGTGTCACCTGAGGTGTACTCAAAGGAAGTGGCCTATGGTCACGGCTGCTTAATGTCACTGGACTCTGCTTCAACCTCAGAAGAGATATCCCCCTCCCAGCTCCAAGTCTCACTATCCTACAGCAATCAACAGAGGCCACTGCAGGTCTGAAGAGCAAGCTCAGATGCTCCATGGAGCTGTTAGAAGCCACAAGAAATGTTCAGGCATGATCAGCTAAAATGCGATGGCAGACAGTTGAAAAACTAAAAAGTATCTAAAGAACATATATAAACCCTGTGGGTTGTTGTGTTATCTCCAGTAGAGTCTTAGGATTCAACAAGCTTTTTGCTGGTTTTGGAAAAAAGAAACCCAAATCAGGGGAAACCTAGTGCTGCTCTGAATAAAGATCACCAGAATTTTTAAGCAGGCCTAAAATACATGTGTTTTCCGCCAGCATTCATTTTTCAGAAATCTCTTAGTAATGTTCATTAGAAGACAAAAAGCCCCAAAACCCAACAACAACAACCAAAAAGAAGAAGAAGAAAAAAACCCACAAAACCAAAAAACAAAACAAAACAAAACAAACAAAAAAAACCAACAAAAAAAAACCCCACAGAAAATTTCAGCAAGAATCCAGTGTAGTTATTAGCATTTAATGCTTAGATCTGGCATGTAGAGGTGCCAGGCAACCTTGAAAGCAGACTGTGCTGCTGGCTGAACCCACAGTCTGCAGCTGTGCCTCTTTTTTATCTGAGTGACATAATATGCCAGGAATGACTTCTAGCTTTCTTGTATTGTGTTCATTTGCTTGAGAATGCTGTTCAGTGGTATGAGAACGACCAAACATTTATACCTAGCAATGACCTACCTATGTGAAATTACAATACTGTCATTTAAATCTGTTTAAGCTCTATCACATACCTGCCTACTTGTGCTAATCTGTGTGCCCTTTCTGAGGGCAGCTTGATTGTCAAATACCAACAAATGGAACACACAATTGTTTTTATCTTATATTAAATGGTTTGTATGTACAAGCTTATCAGAAAGAGCATATTTGTTCTGGTAAGTGCATTACCTCACTGCTTGCTGAAAGAAGCCTGGTCATAGTTGTTCTGACTTTCTCTCAGGAGGCAGGGGAC
Source organism: Illadopsis cleaveri (assembly GCA_013399915.1). Classification (NCBI taxonomy): domain Eukaryota; kingdom Metazoa; phylum Chordata; class Aves; order Passeriformes; family Timaliidae; genus Illadopsis; species Illadopsis cleaveri. The sequence continues at coordinate 42,592 of VXBB01012523.1, forward strand.
ATCATGCTATGGGAGGCCAGGCTCACTAATGCAGTAGAACCAGGCATAGGATCTTCTCCTAAAATTTGATTTCCTAATCATGCTCCCCAATCTTTCTGCTCCTCTGTCTTCGGCACACATTTCATTCTGTCAAGTCTCATACCCTCATATCTGCCAGTGAATAGATCTTTCTTTCCTGATGATCAGAAACAGGCATTTTAAGATTATGTATGAAACTTACACATTTCACAGAATCACAGTATCACAGAATGGGTAAGGTTGGAAAGAGCCACAGTGGGTCACCTAGTCCAACTTCCTGGCTCAAGCAGCTGCCACCTTCAAATATTGGTCATGAACTTCCTACTGCTTCCAGGGAGTCAGTGTTTCTGTTCAACAAACAGAGAAGAACAAAATTGATTATTTCATATCATCAAAGGATTTTTTTCACCAAGCCACTCAGTTAGGAAAATATTCTTGCTCTAAATAAATAGGTATCAGAGAGCATATTCTGGGCTCTGGATCGTTTACTCCTAGGCTGTGGTATTTGCTCATCTCTAGCTTTGCTCATTCACTTTCTCTGCTGTGATAGATTCTGGGGCTGTGCCATGGGATGATTATGGAAATAACTGCTCTCAGAGCCTGGCTCAGTGACTGAGAGGAAGAAAATCTTGGTCTCAAAAAGCAGGTTAGAAAAGTAAGGGATGAATATGAATCTCTAGTGCAGAACCTTTTCATGACTTGTGTCCATCTAAAAGTACAAAATAAGAGGGGGTACTCAATCAGTGTTTCTGTTCTGCTGTATAACTCACCACAAGTGTAGCACTCAAAGGAATAAATTGCTGCAGTGTGCCAGGTGGATGAATGTGTGAGTCATTTGTCTCCTGCTGCTAGAAGCATCTTGTAAAAACGTCTGGTGGAAAAATAATGTACCTTCTCTGGGAGAGATGTATTCTCGATGGAACAGGTACCACATTAGAGAGAGTGATGGAAGCTCCTTTTAGTTACAGCAGAGGGAATATTTTGGTTATACCTCAGCTTGTAATATTCTGCATTATTTTTCTTGGAAACTTTATGTCTGCTGCATAATTACATTGCTCACTCTAACAATGCCTTTGTTTTCACTGATTTCTTTGGGGTTGCATATGTCATTACTTTGCAAAAGTAAGACATCCCAGTGTAGTCTATAAAAACTGACCTGATTGGGACCATAGAGCGATTACCTGCGTCAGATCCTCAGAGTTTTGATTTGATGGCACATGAGCCCATTAATGTCAATAGTGACCCTAGGAATATTGGGATTACTTTTGGAGTCCTAAGAGTGAATCCAGTTTTCACCAGAGAGCCTGATTTTTCACCGTGGTGCTGCTTCTTCCATTAAATACATGCATCCCAGGACTGCCAGTGGATTGCCTGCAAATGACACAATTGAAATTCCACTTTTTTAGTGCCTGGAGGCAAGAAGAATATTGCTCTGTCTTCCTGATACATTGATTCTAGGAAAAGAGTAAAGAAGAAAGACCATCTGGTTGTAGTTGAGAGACTTTTGAAATCTTCTGAACGTCGTTTTCCCATATGAGCACACTCCATCTCTTACAGGGTGGGTTTGTAATTGCAGGGAAAGGCAGATATCTATTGCCTTAGCACTGAGCAATGAGTGTTTGAAATCAGCAGTGAAGTGGGAAGGGACGAGTCGACAGTGTGATTGATCTGAAGGAAAAGTTTGGCTCCACTGAAAATAATGGTGACTTGAAAGAACATTTTTCTAAAGCAAGGAAATACATCTGTGTGTCAGTAAACAAGGATAAGGATAATATGCTGGTTGAGCCCGCTGAAGATAGCTGCTGTTACTGTGTTCTGTCTGGGACATGGTTTGGATGAAGAGCTGGAGGTGATCCATTACTAGACTCAGTGGATTCATGACTTCCTGTCATGAATCCTTGTGTGCTTATGCTCCAAATGCAAAAATATTGGGCCCTTAGAACCTGAATAACTACATGTATTTGATCTGGATTGGGTCCTAACTTAAAAACTCTGCTTTCAGACTGTTCTAAATGAAACCACCACCATGCTTTCTACACAGGTGAACATCAGAGAGGTTGAACTTGGATCTGAGGAAGCATAAATGTGAACACACATTCAGTCATAATGTCAGTGTTTTCATGTACTGCCCTTGTCCCTTTTCTGGGCAGGGGAAAAAGAGTGTGGTATTTCAGTGACCCTGATAAATGTGTTGATGGGAGTTTTATCTTCTTGTTGTACAGGCTGGTCACATAAAAGATGGTGGGCCGAATCCTCTTTCACACTAGTAGTTATTTAGAATAAAAAATATATTCAGCTTTATGTTTTGAATAAGAGCCTCCAAAACTGACCTTCCGGGAATTATAAACTAAAGCCTGGAAAGTTATATCCAAGCTGCAACTTCCAGATCAATTCCTTTTATAGTCAAACATATTCCTCCTCAGCAAAGTTCAATTCGTACTGAAATTATGGTAGTCAGACAGTGAATACAAATGAGATCAAATGGATAATGGCTATGTACTTCTGTCTAAAGCAAATAGGTCTGCAGCTCTCTCAAGCAGAGAAGCTTGCAAAGCAATGCCATCAGGGTGAGAAGGGCTTTCAGCACTCTGGGAGGTGGAGACAGCCAGAAGTAAATGAGGAACCAGTGGCAATGGAAGAAGAGGTCAGTGTGTGAGAAGGCTGCAGGGAGAGCTCTGTGCTTGGAGGAGACAGTGTGCAGGTGCAGTGGACACAAAGAGTGGGGAGCTCAGGTGCAGTCAGAGGGCTGTGGTTTGAGCAGAGCCAAACCACAAAGTGGGAACTTGGTGGACTGCTGCACACCATGGCCAGGGCTGCTTGCAGGGTGCTTAAGAAGGATCAACAGGGAGGGAGACGAGTGAGGATTGTATTCTGTTCTAAGGGGTTCATTCCCTGCACAAAGCTTGTGAGTGAGTGTGGGGAGGCACTACGGACAGCCTATGAGTTAAGGTCAGAGGAGGGAGGAAAGTTAGTGGAGATTAATGACTGCAGTGGGGAATCTGTGATAGTCTGCCTGGTCAAGAGAACAAATTAGATGGATTTGTCTATAGAGGCATAGGGAAAAGTGGTTTTGATTTGGTGTCCTGGTGTTCATCTGGAAATGTACCAGAAGAGGAAAACAGCATTGTGAAAGCTGAGGCAGTTCCTGGGTAGCATTAGTGATAATATTTTAAAAGCAAATGCTAGAGGAGCCGACTCTGGTAAATCCCTACTTCTGCTGCTCACAAACAAGGAAAAGCATGTGAGGCTCTATTGGCTGTGAAATTATTTCAGGATCAGGAGAAAGGTTGTAAAATTATGCTGCAGAGTTAGGACTTGGGACTTACTCCCCTTCAGGAGAGTGGACTGTGACTTATTTAGAGAATTGATGGGCAGAATCCCTGAAACACTGCCAAGAGAGGAAAAGTGCAGAGGAAAACTGGTTGATTTTTAAATAAAACTGAGAAGATTTTGTAACCAGCTACCCTGTTATGCAAGAAGACCAAGGAGTTTAGCAGAAATTTGGCCTTGCTTGCCTTAGCAAGGAGCTTCTTGAGGAACTGAAATACAAAAAGGGAGATTGTAAATAGTAGAATAGAAACATGGGCAGGCCACAGAGCTGGAGTATTGAAGTCCACACCCGAAGTGGTGAAATTAGAAGGCCAAAGCCCAGCTGCAGATAAAATTAACATGGGGCGCAAAGGCTAAGAAGGTAAATGGACACTGAATGTTAGACCTTCTCTGCAGAGACACTTCTGCCATGAGGGCCAGAACCTCTAGCAGTCCTCTGGAACCTCTGTATGAGTTTTCAGCAGGAAGTCATGGAATCATAGAATGTTAAGGGGTTGGAAGGGACCTTAAACACCATCTAGTCCCAATCCCCTCTGCCATGGGCAGAGACACTCTCCACTAGACCAGGTTGCTGAAGGCCTTATCCAGCCTGGCCTTGAGCACTGCCAGGTTGCCACAGCTTCTCTGGGCAAGTCTATTTGGAACAATGAAGAAGAAAACCTGGTGACTGTACTTTTCATGAATCCACTAATTTTGTTTTTACTGAGGACACTGTAATTAGGGTGGACCAAGTATACGAATATAGTGTGAACCATAATCCCCATTTGGCATAATAGTGTTCATTACCATTAAGAGGGCTTCATTTTGGAGGGGTTCACTGCTTGCTTTTTTGGATTCAATTTCTTCAATTTTTTCCCATTCACATTTCCTGTTTCCCCAGAGACCCAGTAATGGAAATTTATTGCCAAAGGCTACACTGTTTTATACTTTAAATTTGACCATTTGAAAGTTAAAAAGTAATATAAAGAGTTGCATGCTTTTACAATCATATTTACTTCCAAACCACATTGCTTGCTGGGGAAATAATCCTTTTGGGTCTAGTCTTACCAATGTCTTCTTCAGCAGGAGGAGCAGCTGCAGCTCATGCAGGATGAACATATCAGGCTTAGCAAGCTGCTGTGTAAGCTAAAGGCTCTGAACTGTTGGAATCAAAACCCTCAGAAGACATAGACCTCTGCTAAGTCCAGAGATGCTGAGAAGATGGTATTTCCTTACCATTTCATCTGTTACTATGTTTAATTTTTTGCAAAACTCACGGTCAGGTTGGAGAGGCTCATGGAATACTGCTGAGCCTATAGGAGCTCTTGGTAACTGCAGATTTTGGGTAAAAATTCTAAATTTCCCCCCACACTGTATTATGGGTATCATGGTGGTCTTCAAATGGGAAGAATGTGAAACAAATCTCTGATGCTTGTTTGAAGCAAGAGTTTAGGAAATATGTGTAGCCTATAATATTCCTAATTCTGTCATTGACTCAGAAGATGAATTATGTCACTACATCAAAATTTACTATTTTATAACTGACCAGAAGGTATGAAAGACAAGACAGGCAGACATGAAGTGAAAATGAACTCGATTGTTGTTTGGGAAGTGGTGGCGTGTCTTTTATTTTTTAAATTGGTATCTGCTTAAACAAAGCAGAACACAGTATGAGGTTTATAAATTTAATTAAAGAAATACAAGATTAAGGATGAAAATTACTAAATTAAACTGAAGTGAAGATGGATGGAGAGAAAAGTGCCTCACTGCTTTAAATGAAGCTGATTAGGTCTGAACAAACAGGGTATTGATTGTTATAGAGGCTAATTAGCTGCACATGTCAAACAAAGGAAAGCAGAATGGATCATATTTGTTAACTTAAAAAGGGTGAAAACAAAATGGGCTTTATGTGCTTGTTAATTTTAAACCCTAATAAAATGGATGTGCATACACTTAGTTCAGCTGTATCAGCGAGATGCTATCAGAATATTTTAATAAATAGCTCAGTCAAAAATTCATTCAATTATTGCAATTTGGTGGACTTAAATAAGAAATAAGAGCCATCTTCACAGGATTTTAAAGTCTGTAACTGAGAAAAATTATTGGGAAAATTTGGCTTTTTTAAAATTAGAAACGATCTCAGTTCACTCTGGCAGAGATTTCTTGTGTTTGACTTTGGAATGATCCCGAAAATCTAAGAATTTGTGTTTCACTGTCCCCCATGCCAAATGCAGAGGATCCTGGACTCTGCTTTTTCCAGTTCAAATGGCTGGGAAAGGAGAGAAGGCTGCTGAATCTGTACCTGACATAGTAAGATATATATATATATACACACATTTCTGCTTGTATTCAAAAGAAACAAAAAGACCCTGCCTAGAAGGAAAAGAAGCTTCCTCACACATATTTTTGCTTTAGAGGCAATGAAGGGATAAACAGATTAGTAGATGGACAAGTCCTTCTAATTCATAAGGAAGATAAAGTTTTGCATTTTTCTGAACTTATTTGCACACAAGAACTTGAATTGCTGAAATGTAAATATAATTACAAATGTGCAGCTGTACCCATAGGAAACATCATCTTGCATTTTCCCCTTTAGGGGACCCCTCTTGTCCATCCTCTTCCCATCTCTGCTTTAAAAAAGGTCCAGCTTTTGTTAGAAGATAGGAACAATTCAATACCAGTTCACTCAAAACTCTCTGAGAGATTTACCTTTCCAGAAACCCACTTCTCTATCAAAGAGAGAAAATGACTGCTCTTATATTGTTTCTGTTATGTGCTTTCTATTTACAGGAAGCTCTTCAAAACAAAAAAGAGTGTCTGAATGCTGCTTTGTTTCAGAGGCAGCTCATGTCTGTAAGGAAAGCTCTTGCAAAATCTCAAGCAGACACTGTCAAGCTAAAGAAAAGGCTATGTAAACTGGTATGTGAATTCTCCTCTCCATCTCACTTGCTTTAATGAGCAATTTGCCTGCTGTTATGCTATGAGAGAAATGGATTAAAAATTAACTACATAATACAGTTACTGGAGCTGGATGTGCATTTTATGGCATTGAAACAATGTATTTGTCTGAGTGTTCTCACCATCCCTGGCAAAGAGAAGGAAGAAAACAGTAGCATCTTGGAAGAAGGTTGAGTCACATGCCAAAATGACACCTACAGGCACTTTACTTATATCTGTTACCAACAGTGCTGGATGTATGTTTTAGTAGCACAAATAACCCTACTAATATTTATTCCACAGATTAAAAACATTAAACTACAGATCTTGAGGTTATTAGTCTTCTACTCAATCATTAAATTTCAAGGGAACATTCAGGACATTGTCATTAAAACCAGAATTAATTAATTACATGGTTTTTTGGTTGGGTTTTTTTTTCAATCTGAACACCTTCATGGATATATCACTTTGCCAGCAAGCTGCCTTTCACTTCTACACATGGCTGCACATGCTGAAATGCCCCATTCCTCAAAGTCAGACTGAAAAGCACACCCTTCACTTGCAATATACTTAATGCCAGGCAACATTACTGTATGGAAAATAAGTCTTGTCAAACCAACCTCATTTCATTCCACTGATAAAATTACAAGTTAGATAGATAAACATTATGCTAGAGATGTAATATATATTTGGAAGGGCTGTGTGGGTTAGCTGCACATAAATTTTATATTTTAGATTTCAGCATTACACCATATCAATAAAAATGCTAAATGGATTGAGAGCTAGATTTTTTTTGACATATAAAAATGCAGCATTTTCATTAAATTTAGTTGGTTTCTGATGGGTTCCTACAAGGGTCGGTAGCAGAGCTATCAGTATACATATCATATTCCATCAGTGGCTTGGAAATAAATATAAAATTACAGATTATAGAAATAACCAATGACATATTTGGGGAGGAATGTTAGTGAATTTGATAAGGCACATACAGTGAATAATGATGTGGACCGAGCAGGAGTACAGAATCACACAGGTAACTCAGTAACTTTGTTCTGCCTCTGAGAAGTATTTCAGTGCCTGCTTAGATGAAGAACGAGAAGGAAGCAGGACTTGTGCAGAGCTGGGTGACTGCATCCCTGAACAGGACAGGGAATTTAACAGACAGATGACTGGCTGTGTAGCATGGTACTGGAAAGATGGATGCTGCAATCTTTTAGATTACAAAAAGGAGAGCAGTGCAGATATAGTAAAAAAGTCTGTAGCTCTATATACAACACAGAAACACTGCTGCCAGTTCCACAGTGTGCTATGTAAAACAGATGAGAGAAAAAATGAGGGAGTACAGAGAAGAGTTCCAAAAATTGAGGGTTGCAGGAAATGCTTTCTAGCAGAAGGCTCAATCTGTTTAGGTTATCTGAAAGAAGAGAGTCATGCCTAAAATCTACAGATAATTATGTTGAGAGAGAAGATGTGACATTAAAAAGTACTTAGGAAAAGGTAAAGCTTCAAAGTTGAGGCCAGAAGAATTAAAAAAGAGGAAATTAGAAACAATTATTTCAAAATGTGATTAAGCAATGACAATAAGGCTAACAGAGTATCATCAAAAACAAATGCCTTTTTGGGAAACATGGATTAGCCAAACCAACTTACTCATTCCAGTGCAAAGGTAATGAAGGTAAAGGTGATATTAAAAATTCACATCTGGTAGATAGATTGCGCCTTTCTGAGCTTGTCAGTCTATGAAACTCCAACCTTAGTAAGGCTGAGAGAGCTCCCCAGTGAAAAATCTTTGGGCTGTGACTGCTTTAAATTCTGTGTGTTCAGATGTTTTAGCAGAGTGGAATTAATAAATTGGTTTTCTTCATCAACAAGCTGTCAGTTTACTTCCAGAAGACCCATTGCATCTACCATCTTTCTAGCAGTAGTTTTTCTTCTGGTTTTTTTGTTTGTTTGTTTGTTTGTTTGTTTGTTTTGTTTTGTTTTTGGTTTTTTTGGGTTTTTTGTTTGTTCGGTTGGTTGGTTTAGGGTTTTTTTGTTTTGTTTTTTTTTTGTTTTCTTTTGTTTTCTGATATCAGCTTCTGGTTCTTTCCTTTCTTTCTAATTCCTTTCTTACCATTATGATGATGGAATTTACCAACAGCAAGCTTCCAACCTTGCCTGTACAGGAGGGTTTGTCCTGATATGGGTGGCGTGTAATACCATTGCATTTGACTGAAGTGTAGATTCTAACGTGTAGCCATACCGTCTGTCTCTACAAACTATGTACAAACAGCAACGTTTGAAAAAGCTGTGCTCATTTTCCCCCTCTTTCCTTGTTTTAAAAAGGAGTTTCACATGCAGAACAGAGACTGGTTGCAGAAAGCAAATTACAACAGAATGAGGAAATTGGAAGCAACCGAGCTTTTTATTTGCAATTTGAATGAGTTCTTCACATGAACTTTTTTTGAGGCTTCTCTCTCAAAAAAGCAATGATATAAATACAGCATTTTGTTTCTAACTCACCCTACCCTTCCCTTGTGCTCTCTCCTTTCACGACCCAGATTTTATTTTGGGTTTATGTCTGACTGGGTTTTTTAGATATTAGGATAATTCAGATTTGTTTACCAACATTTCATTATCTTCAGTACCAAGGGAGACAATGTGGGACTGGGTCTCTCTTCATTCAGCTCAGCTGGGCATGACATCTGAGGATTGATCATCAGGGTTTAGAAGGAAATCAAAAAGGTGAGTATGGGAACAGGGATAAAGCAACTAACTCTGAAGTGTTTAAAATTGCGTGTTTTAGAAACAAAAAATGTTGAAAGTAGTATAGAGGAAGTTACAAACAGCCAAAACTTCCAAGAGACAAGTAATCTGTACAATGAAAGCTAAAAATGTGGAGAAGCTGTTGGAAGAGAAGTGTGGGGTTGTAGGATTTTGTTTAACAGTTTTCATTGTAAGTTTAGTTGGGCTGACCAGTGGGACACGCGAAGCAACGGAGAAGGAAGAAGAAAAAGAGAAGAAAGTGAAATGCCTCTTTCAGGGCAGCTGAAAAACCTTCTAAAACATACTATTTTCAACAAAAAGGAGACAAGAAAGAAATGCAGTAGATACACTCATAATGCAAAGTTGAAAAAAAGAAATATTAACATTTCTAATGAGATGTCTCAAGCTTTAATGCTGTCTGACCACATATCTGAGTGTGTCCCTTCAAGTGTCTGAACTTCAGAGCTTCTCTGTAGCCATCCAAGTGTGCTGGATATGTCTTGCAGAAGGAGCCTTGGCACAGTACTGGTCCCTGCTTGCTGGGGGCTTTAGGGTCATGGTCCACTTGTTGGTGGCATCTTGTGCATTAAGGAAAATATCAGCAGTTGGGCAAGGGAAGGGATTGTCCCACTCTGCCCTGCACTGGGGTGTCCTCACCTTGAGTCCTGTGTACAGTGTTGGTCACCACGATATAAGAAAGGCATTAAACTATGGGAGAGTGTAAAGGAGGCTACAAAGATGAAGGGCCATGAGGGGCATTTATGAGGAGCAGCTGAAGTCACTTGGTCTGCTCAGCCTGGAGAAGAGGAGACTGAGGGGAGATCTCATTGCAATCTGCAACTTCTTCATGAGGGGAAGAGGAGGGGCAGGCATTGATCTCTTCTTTCTGGTGACCAGTGACAAGACAAAAGGGAATGGATTGAAGTTGTGTTAGGGGAGGTTTAGGTTTGATATTAGGAAAAGGTTTTTCACCCAGAGGATGGCTGGGCACAGGAACAGGCTCCCCAGGAAGCAGTCACAGCACCGGCCTGAGAGAGTTCAAGAAGTGTTTGGACAATGCTCTCAGGCACAGGGTGAGACTGCTGGGGATGGTCCTGTGCAGAGAGGATACTGATGGGTCCCTTCCAATTCTGCATATTTTATGATTTTATGATTGTCTTTCTGCTACTTCTCAGGACCATCCTGTTGACCCTGGGTCAGTATTATTCCTCTAGAAAATGAGCAGTAAGAGGTAAACCTTAAGAGGTAAACTGCCTAAGAATTTGTGTAAGGTGCTAGTGCAGTGGGAATGGGTGTGCAGTGTCAGACAGAACATGCTTGCAGCCCTGGGGAGACTGAGGATGGTGCAGCTAAAGCAGCAGCTGGCTGAGTTTGGTGGCTGTGGGGGACTTGGATGTGCCCCAGGGCCTCTGCCATAATACCCATTCTCATGACCAGGCTGCACAAGGAACTTCGGAGCTTCACTTGGACACTGCCTCCCTGCTGGGGCCGTGTTCCTGGGTCTGCAGTGCTTGTGACATTTTCCAGGCAGGGCTTTGATACCAGTGCTGCAGGGCTGACAAACTGCTGTTCTTGGGCTTTATCTACTCTGCACTGGACATGAACTCTCTGCCCTTACCCCTGTTTCACATTGTCTTGTCTTACAACACTGTTCCCTGAACTCTGGACTACCAGATGAATGTACTGGGAAGGAAGCTGCTTTAATCCAGTCACACCACAAAAACGGCATTATTTTTCACTAAACTGATGCCATTGTACTGAACTGATGTATTGAGTCTAAAACTTAGTGCATATTTGCTAATCATTGATTTAGTGTAACTGAAATCAGATCCACTCTTAAGACAGTCTCTGTGTAAAAGGTGCTGTAGAGCTTTAACTGCTTCAATTTAAAAACTGTTTTGGCCAAGTAAGTACAATCTCTGTGTTTAGCACTGTTGGTAGAGTAGGCTCTCGGCTGTGAAATGTGCAGTGCTTCTTTTGTAGTATAGCCTGCAGAAAAAAAATACAGTTTGGAAACTACTTGATTACACTTTAACTAGATGAACCCATCTACTGACAATTTTGCTGCCTGAAAAGCCTCCTTACCTTTGCTTTCTTGGTCTATTGAGAAAAAAGCTTTCTAAGTGTATCTGAATGTCTCTCCCCTAAACAGAGCAAAATATATTCTGTCTTCAATCTTTTCAAGCATCAAGGTGAAAGCATGAATTGTTTGTTTTCTAGAATCAGGATGACAAATGCCATTCTGCTGGAAATAGTTTCTCAGGCTTCTGGCATGTTTTCTAAACAAAATCATATGAGAGACATACACAGCCACAGCAGTTTGTGCAGACACATGAGGCCGCTGATTTCATAGGCGTCTATCTTTGATGGGGCTCTGAACTGTTTTACTTTGTTTAAAAAACAACCCTTCAAGAGATCAGAGATGTCAACAGCTGTATCAGCCTTTGAGGAGAGCAGAACAGAAAAGGGTAAGTGCAATGCTCATGATTTTATTGCCACACAACAGTCCCAGCTGCAGCTAGCACCTATGTGGTCATTAACACTAGCAAACCTCAAATATAAATTTCGTTAGCAAATTACAGTCTGTGTGAGAGGTGAGGGAAGAGGTGCTGGTTTTTTCCACACACTTTTGCCCTGAAAATGGATGTAGGGCCTTGTCTAATTAGGGTTACCTGCAGAGAACAGTGAGAAATGGGCCTCTTTATTGTTTTTATCTTCCTCCAGCAACGCCTGAAACCCAGATTCCTGTTAAACAATAATGAGAATGTCAATTTGCACTATTCATGCTGTACTTTGCATTCAGAGGGATTATAGATATGTTTAGCAAAGCTGTAATTGTGGATTATTTCAACCAGAGAGAACTGATAGCCACTCCTTCATTTGAGTGCACAAGGCAACATCTTTCCATTTCAATCTAGGCCCCTCTGCTTTGAGGCAGAGCTATCAGATGATGAATTTTTGTTGCAGCCATTAATCCTTTTACCATCTTTAAGATACAAAATCAGTTAAGCCAAGAGTGCAGTTTAAAATGGGAAACAGGTTGATGAACTGCCATGTCAAGTTTATGATCTGGAAGCTGCAGTTTCCCAGAGGAATGTGACTGAAGATAAAGACGGGTTGTGAGTTATGTGTCCATGTCTCTGAATGCCCCTTTAACCTTCGAAGGAATAGGCAACTTAAGTCAAACATAAAAGAGGAGACAACCTGCTCTGTAATGAAAGCATTTAGGTAGAGGAGAAAGACCAAAACCAACCTTCAGTAAAAGTCAGACAATTCAAAAGGCAAATCTATGCTTTCTGACATCACAGCTGCTGAAGCAGCACAACACACTCAGTTAATAACTTTAAACCACAATCTGTGTTGTCTTTTGCTCTGTAGGGATATCATGGGAAATTAAAGGAGAGATGCATTGAGTGGGGGAGGCGATCAGGAGACAAAGGATCCCAAGTGGTAGGAGAGCAGGCTTCAGTAGTGGTTCTGTTCTTGGAACAGCTTACTTAGAAACCATGTGGGGCAGTCAAACAAGACTGCATCCTTGTAATTCAGTTAGATATATGCCTAGGACTGCAGGAGTTTTTTAGAGGCTTTCGAGACGCCAGTGAGAGCTTTATAGCCCTCAATTGAATTAACCTGTAACTTAAACCTTTTAACAGAAATCTTTCTTCTCAGGTGTTTGTTATGTAACTTTTAAAGGTAATGTTTATGTAAGTCATGTAGTTGTAAAGGCTTCATTAGGGATTTCTACCCCTACTTGTCTGAAGTTTCTGCTTTTTTTCTGTGTTATTAAAATCCTACTGTCAGTCTGACAAATGCATGCAGAAAAACTAATGGGCAATACCTAAATTCCTAGTAAGTTAAGTATATGGAAAAAAACTCCAATGATCTTTCAAGGTCCATTTCTATGCTATGAAGAGTATAAAGTACTGCAAATTTAATTACAGTTCCTTCCTGCAGGAAAATGTTAGCTGTCCTGCTGCAGAACACTGAGAAATGCTCATTAGCACACTGCTGAAGACAAGACACAAAGAAAATCTGGGAAAATCAGGAAATGGGGGAGATCTTTACCTAATGCACAAATATACTTGGCTTCTCTAGTTTTAAGCCAATCAAGTTCAGGGGAAAAGTTGGTGCAAAACTTGTAAGTCACATTGATGCCACTGAGCATAAGGAGAGCAGCTGTGACAAGAGATTTTCTTTTCTCCTGCAGTGAGTTACTATCGTTAAAGATGATGCAGAGCTGGAAAAATTGTCTGAGGAGCTTGGATTTCTCTGTGCTCAACACAGGGGCACCAGCAAACTTTAGACACATCCCTGAAATGCATCAAAACCCTGCAATGTATTGTAACTACCTTTTCACCTGATATTTTTATTCCTATGTCTAATATTTAATGGATACTGTGAAGTTTTTTTTTCATTTCAAAAAGCTAGAAGAAAGTTTGCCCAGCTGTTGCCCCACAGTACAAACAGTATAAGAAGTAATTTGCCAGATAAGTCAACATAAAATGGCTATTATTTTAAAGCATTAACACTAGTACTTCTGATAAGGCAATCCAGGCTTGCATCATTTGTCTTTTCTGTTAAATTGATTGCACTGTGCCACTGACCTGACTTCAGACCTATAGTACTTGGCCAGATCTATCTATATAGGGATGGCAACTCTTACATGCAGTAGCTGTGTTGTGACTATAAAGGCAAAGGTGTTTGTGAAACAGATTATATCAACTTCAGAAATTGCCCAGGTGGACTAAGACTTCAAGCTATGTCCTCTAAGTATTTTCTCCAGTCCTTTTCCTTTCACTTTCACATCTCCCTCTTCTTCCCTCTCCAGTGCACCAGGTCCTGGCCTGTCTCAGCAGAGAGAACAGTTGCTGCTCTTTTTTCTGTGTTCATGTGATGTTTGTGTAGGCAGCTCTCTTAAGCCCCTGCTGCAGAATGTGTGGACACCTGATGCATCTGGCCAGACTGGGTCTTTGTGCACTCTGGCCAGCTGCTCCCCTGTTGCTTCAGCAGCAGGCCAGAGTCCCTTGGGCATGCACCCTGAAATAATGCCAGAAACAGCTAACCACAGCTAACATCTTGGATCATATCTGAGAAGTGTCTCAATTAATACATTAAGTGCAGGATTACAGATACACTGCAAAAACACCCTCATCTTTTTAGCTAAAGGTAGTGTGAGATGCTAATACAGGGTGAGGAAGTGGTACAATCACATCACATTGCACACAGATATTAATGAGAGCTAAATCACATCAAAGCTGATAGCAAGCAAAGCCTTTGAGTCAGTGGGAATTTTTCTTGGTAGCTGAAGGGTTGGTATTAAGTGGCTCCATCTCCATTTCTCAGAAATTAAATTGAAGACTGGAATTCACTAGGGAATTTGGTGTCACTGGGAACAGATCTCCACCTTTTAACACCTCTCCACACCTCTTAATCTTGGTTTTCAACAGGACCAGAAAAGACACAGCTGTAGGGAAAATAGTCTCATATAATAAAGTAGATTTGGGACAGCAGGAATCCTCTGCTTCACTGAGATGTCTCTTGCTGCAGGAATGAATGTTGATACACTCATTACTATGAATTGAAAGGGCATGGGGTGAGCTGCAAAATGGCAGAAAATTTCAGGTTTTGTGAGTAGTCACAACTATTTGCAAAAATATTTTGTCTTACCTTCTGTCAAGATCATCCATGAGTTGCAGACTCAGCAATATATTATTCAACTATACTATGCTGAATGTTCACAACTCGGGGTTCCTTCTCTTGTTTTTTTTCCTTTACCCTAACACTTCTCTTAGAGGTCAGAAACAAGAGTTTTTGCATTTACTTGAGCTCTACTTTAACTCTGCTAGTAACTCTTCAGGTTTTGCAGCTCAGGTACAACCTGTCAGCAATACCAGCAACATCCTTTTAATTTTGACCCAAGAAGCAGCAATGACATAAGAGGAAACACTCTAAGACCAAAGACAGTACTAGTAATGATGAAATTGATAATCAGGTGATATGGTTGCAGAATGAGAAAATCTTTTGCTAGTCTGCAAGCTGTGATTTGTATACAGACCCAGGCAGGTTTCATGTGGACAGTAAGTCAAAGCCCTTTGAAGATTTACCTTCAAGAGTAGGCTGACAATATGCATTGTTAGTAAATAAGGAAAAGAAGTTCCAAAAACTGACTAAGGAAAGGAAGCAGGAAGGAGGTATTTAGTTTGCAAGGGTCTAAGAGATGATTTTTTTGAGTACTGTAGCATGATTAATGACACTTTTTATATGTTACTTATGCTGCCAGGTGCCTAGCTGATGGAAGGAGAGAACAGCAGATGGAATATTACTACACCTAAATGAAAAGTCTCTTCCTACTGTCTTCACGTAGCTACGGCAACAAAGGCTGGTCCGGAAGTAAACCTAAATGTATTTTATAATCATTCCAGGTCATTTTAGAAAATACCACTGAACTGGCAACCTTGAAGCAAGAGAAGAATAACTCACACATAAAACAAAGAGAGGCAGTAATACTCCAGTGCTGTGCACATGTACTTCAGTGCATCTGGATGCAGTGTTCAATACCAGCTCCAGTCATTCAATCTGCTAATCCATTTTAGGTAGTGGGTGATGCAGATCCTCCTCCTGAGCAAGAGCAGCACTTCATGTCCTCCCTTCACAGACAGTGCAGCACAGTACAGAAAGGCAAGGACATCAGTTAAAAGGCTTCCTTTGATTGTGGTAACCTTGGAACATGGTGGTGCAAAAACACAGGTGCTTAGAGAAAAACATTGGTGTCTAGTGTTTTATTTGGGTTTTTTTAACTCCTTTCCTGTTGTAACCCTTGCCTACCACATCCTGCCCAATGCAGTGCCTGCACACTAAACCTTTCATATCTGTTTAGATGACTCATCAAAAGTGTTGTCTTGACCTGCCCCAGCACCTTTACTGCTCTCCACCTAGATAGGGGAAGAAGTGCACACACAATACTACATTACCTAGAAGAAAACAGAAAATGTTCGTAAGTATATCTGCATTTATCTTGCATGGGAAAAAGCTTGCTTTTATAGCCTTAGATAATTTTTCAGAGTATCTTCCAGAGATGCATCAAATTGTATCGCAGCTTTTGATCAGTGACAGTATTAATCTGTCTGCCTTTCGGCATCACCCACATGCCTGGATGCTTGTGAACACAAATAATCAAACACTTAAGTACTATCTTTATAAGTAACTAAAATCTAGAATTAAATTCAGGCAAAACTTAGCAGCATTGCATTGGTTAAACACTGATTAAACACTGGTTAAAAGAGCTCAAAGTTGCATTAGAAATGCTGCAGTATGTAGAGATTCCTAGAATAGGACTGACATCCTTCACCATTACTGAAGCAAGTTTTAGTTCATGCATGCTTGCTGCTACATCGAAACAAGTAACTTTATTCCCAGAATGCTGTGAAATCAGCTATCAAATAACATTAGTTCTTTCTAAGGTATGCAATAAATGAAGGACAAGGTGAGCGATAACTATCCAAGCTCAGTTGTCACTAGAGAAGCCATCAAATCTGATTTTAGCACACTTCAGAAACCAAATGCCAATTTGGAAGTAGAGCAATAGCATTAGTATGAAGTAGTTACATGCCACTGCCGTAACAAAAGAGGAGGGGCTGCCTCCAGTAATCACAGCTTCTTGTTAAAACACCTGAAGTATGACTCAATATAGCAAAATTCAAAGACTGTTTTAGAAAAAATGTTATACCTACAGGAGATTGTCTTGAAAGAACAGCAGTAACACAGACTGGTACTATAGGGATAAACCACTGTACAAAGACTTTCAGTGGTGCATTGTAACAAAAACTGAATTCAGCCCTTAACTGCGTGCAGCAGATGGAAGATGTTCTGGGAGGCATAGCAATTTTAATAACATCAGGAAGCTCTAGGTTTCCTTCATTCCCATACAGCCTTACCAGAACTACAGCTAAATTTTTTTGCAATTTCCCATCATATACAACTGAGTCATGTCAATACACATTCATACTTGATACACTACCCACGTAAGCATCAAGGTCACAATGTGAAACCGAAGTTTCTTCCCCCAGAACTGGTTATCATTTCAGTCAGTCAGTCAGCAACCACACATCTGCACACCCTCTGTTCTCTTGCTCAAGCATACTGCTAAATTCCCTGTCATGTGGGGACTGAGGGAACTGGCAGATGAAGCTGCTATCCATCATATTTGAGAAGTCATGGTAGCCAGGTTTAATTCCCACTGACTGGAAAAGGGGAAATGTAACCCCATTTTTAAAAACAAAAAGAAAAAAGGAAGGCCCAAGCAACTACAGGCTGGTCAGTGCCACCTTGGTGCCTGGCAAGAAGATGGAGCAAATCCTCCTGGAATCTGTGCTAAAGCACATGGAAAATAGAGGCAACTGCTGACAGCCAACACAGCCTCAGTCAGGCAGGGCAAATCATGCTTGACCAATCTGGTGGCTTTCCACAAAACAGTTAGAGTATTAGTGAGTGAAGCAAGAGTGACAGACATCACTTACCTTCACCTGTGCAAAGTATTTGCTGTTGTCCTGCATGTCATCCTTGTCTCTAAACAGGAGAAACACAGATTTGACAGATGGCCCACTGGGTGGATAAGAATTTGGCTGGATGGCCACACTCAGAGCTCCAGTCAATGGCCCAATGTCCAAGGAGAGACCAGTGATGGGGGGTGTCCTCAGGGCTCAGTTTTGGGACCAGCACTGTTTAACATCTGTGTCGGTGACACGGACATTGGGATCGAGGGCACCCTCACCATGTCTGCCAATGACACCAGGCTGAGTGGTGCAGGGGACACACTGGGGGGAAGGGATGTCATCCAGAGACCCTGGCATGTTTGCGAGGTGGGACTGTGCAAACCTCATTAAGTTCAACAAGGCCAAGTACAAAGTCCTGCACCTGGGGCAGTGCAACCACAAAAATACAGGCTGGGCAGTGAAGGGACTGAGAGCAGCCCTGAGGAGAAGAACTTGGATGTTTTGGTCAATGAGAAGCCCAACATGAGCTGGCAATGTGCACTCACAGACCAGAACAACTGTGTCCTGGGGTGTGTCAAGCAAAGTGTGATCAGCAGGTCATGGAAAGGCGATTCTTGCTCTCCACCCCACTCCTGTGAGGACCCCCCTCGAGTACTGCATCCATCGGACCTGCGGGAGTGAGTCTAGAGGTTACCTAGAGCAGCTGCAGATACCCCATCCCTGGAAATGTTAAAGCTTCATCCAACCTGGCCTTGGAGCAACCTGGTCTAGTGGAAGGTGCTCCTGCCAAGGGCAGGGGAGTTGGAACTAGATGATCCTCGAAGTCCCTGCCAATCACTCCATGGTTCCATGCCATCAGAAAAGAAATAAGGCTCAGAGCAATACCTTTTTCGTGAAAGGTCTAACAGCCTCTGTGCAAACACAGACAGCAGCCCTTCTTCCACCTGACATCCAGTATTACAAACTTCGCTTGGAAAGAGGAGTATTAAGCCTTACAGGTTGTTACAAGTGTAAGACTTAATGCACACTTTGCTCCTGTTTGGCTTCAAGCAGAGAACAAGAGTTAAGCTAACATGGAAAAACATTATCTTTTTGAGATAATTCTAAATCTGAATCAGTATTGTTAAATACAAAATTAATACTGCTTTTAGGGGAACTAAGTTTTCAAATCTTGCATTCTTCCTCTTTCCCTTAATATTTCTCAATTGCTAGGGGAAACAGCTCATCTCCAAGTCAGCAAGCAGACATTCCTCTCAGGGATTGCCCACATTAAAGAAAGTTCACAGGTAAAATTCCATTCAACAGATTTTATTTATCAATTTGGTTTTGCGATTACAACTGCTTCAGTTTTCTTTCACTGAAGACAAAATACAAACTTTTACAGCAACACTTGCAGAGAACATTCGTAAGGTAACAGGTTGATATTTGCACAAGTTGGCTTCAAAAAAAAGCCAGGTAACTTGAAGAGTCACTACGATTCAGTGCCTAAAACTGATTTAGGGGCAAGTACAACTACAGATCTATGATCTACCTTCCACTTCAAAACACAAAGCCAAGAAAAACTGCAAGTTGTTACTTCAGGTTTTTTGCTAGTACACAGCACAGATCAGCTGATACCGCATTTCACAAAGGAGTAATTACTTTCAACAGTGAGGCAGCCAAGCACATGGTGAAGATGTATAACCCAGCCTCCCCTTCCCCCAAACAACTAAAAGGGAAACAATTCAAGCCACAACTCTGAACTGTGGAATTATACCTTGCTGGCAAGGCTAATGAGCAAGGGCCGTGTAGTGCAGGCCTTCCGGAACGTGACTAAATTGATACAGCAAAAACTTGAGTTTTTCAGAGAGGCATTTGTACATGCCAGAGATCCTGGGTTTCCTAAAGTCTTGGAAAATAGCAATTGCTGGCACTGCAACAAATTTAGTAACTAAGGCAAGGTATCCCTTCTAAACAAAATTTGAGGCAAACAAGTAAGCAATTTTAAGGCACTTTAAACATTATTTTTAGTTTGCTTTACCAGCATACTTTATCAGCAACCTAAATCAGGATTAGCAAAGCTCATGAATAAGCATTTCAGCGACATTCTACAGAGCAACTTTTTTGTGGCCATGTTTTCCATGCTATGAAGTGCTCTTGTAGGACTTTTCTGCAAGTTTCCCAAAAGAGCCCTTTGAGGCAAAAATTTGTATACTAGATATAGTTTGCTTTGCTAAGCTAAAGGCAAACTGTCATATTTCAAGAGATTATTTTGTTCACTTCAATGCAGCAAATACAAGCTCATGGATTTTTTTTAACAAATAAATGTAGTAAAATAGCTCTTAGATAGGGAAAGGACAGATTTAAGAGATTTCACAATAAGGCCAACGATATACCATCTAACTCACAAACATACTGTTGCTGAAAACTGGCTGCTCACTGCTGTTTTCATAAACCTGAGCTGATTGTCTTAGTTTTGCTTAGAAAACCAAAAGCTAATGAACTCAAAGATAAAGTACTGGTGAGCAACCTCTGCACTTTGTAGCAATTTGAGTTTTCTATGCAGCACAATAGAAACAATGCCACTCAAACTAGAAGAACACAAGAAAGCAACACGGTACACTTCAAGTGTCCAACTGAAATGCACTTAAATTAAGTCCCACTGCCATGACGACTACCTGCTATCAATGCTATTTCTGTATTGGGTGCCAAATTCCAGTCAAGTCAGAGCTAGTAAAACAGTACTACAGACTATCCCAAAACTTATGATCAGGGGATATCATCAGAAGCTATGCATTATGTGCTACCTCCACCACTTGATTTTATCTCTACTTCCATTTTTCCCGTGGGTTTATTTTCACAGGTGCTCAAATCAGACTGCGTTGGAGATGCTGGAGATGATGTACCTTTGATACTCAGATCACATGGCTAATCCAGCCAAGGGCAAAAAAAATCCCCCTAAACTATTTGGCTGAATAGATTTCCTTAACCAGTTCACTGCAAGGTGACACAAACCTGAAGCCAGGAAGGGGAGAAGGGAAAGAAGAAAGGTGTAGCCTGTGGTCCCAGGATTACAGCATCCTGATTAGGATCAAATCAGCAGATCCTCTCTGAATGATCCTTAATTGCTGCCTCAGCAAGCAGACATTCAGGAGGGTAATAAAGAAAAAAACAACAACCCAAGATCCTGAAATTAATTGCAACGAGTTTTAAGAACCGTTTGAATACCAAAAAAGTCAGGACACACATCAGTATTTCAAGTATAAATGTGAGCTGTTGCCTTTTTATACAGGGAGTGAATGGAATTATGGCTGGTCTTTGTAGGCCAGAACAAAAGGTAAACAAGTCAAAGTTTCTGTTTGTGGCTGAACATCACTGTACCATACTCCTCACTCTAAAACAAAATCACTAAGGGACAGTTATTCTAGGGAATCTTTTTTTTATACTGGAATGCTCAAGTCACATGTATTCTATATTCCTATATAAAGCCAATACTTAAAAGTTTTATTTATCTTTGAGATAGCTGGGACATGCTTACAGCCTACTGAAATTTAGTCTTTTAAGGCACTAATATTTATTTCCCCATTAGAAGGATTATTCCTACATCCACCCTCAACATTAATTGGAAATGGCATAGGAATTCTGTTTGGAATGAAGTATTTTATGAGGCAACTTTTATTCTCGTGTTAAAAAAAAAAAAAAGGTTAGGTTATTCTGTTAAGACATTATCTATTTCTACATTTTTGTCCATTTTTCCAGCAACACACTGTAAGAGCCGTAAGCTACTATAAATGGTATTTCACTCCCTGAAATCAGTCACCAATAATTCACATCTTGATAAAACTGAAGGGATACTGTATCAGATGTTGTTTAAATTAGCCTTCAGAAAAAGTCATTTTACGATTGCCTACTGGACAGTGTTGCCACTGAATAAGAATCTCTGAACATTGTACATCTGGCATATCAAGAAAAGTCCCACATCAGCAGCCACTAAAGGAAAATAAAACAGCCATTAGAACCCATGCAGCATATTGCAAGTAATCCTGCTGAAGAGATTCGTATCACTTCTTGCCAAGTATAATGTTGCAAAAATATTCATTTAAAGTCTTCTTTTAGAGATTTAAAGGATATTATGAACTGCTGTCTTCCATGAGCAACAGAAAATATTTTGGTTCAGTGAACTACAGGTGTTGGGCTACTAGTCCATTACCAAGGGGCAGGTCCTAAAGTGTGTGGTAATTTCGGTCTTTAGACCTGCAGAATTTGTACAGAAAGAAAATAACAGCCTGCAGACCCAGAACAAGGACAATTCCACCTATGAAACTCGCAGCATCAAACGTAGATTTGCGTGGGACAGGAGCCACAGTAGTACTTGGACCTGTTAAACACCAAATTAGAAACTGTAAGTGCACAATTCTCACAACAATTTTGCAGATTTTAGTGCTGGCTTCTTTGTATAAGGATTACTCAAAACATCAAAACACCAGTAAGAAAATGAAAAAATAATCAAAAGTGAAGCCATGCCAGCATCTGTATTTAGATTAGTGGTACTGAGATTCTGATTAAATGCTGTTTCTACAAGGCTAGAGCTATTTATAGACAAACTGCTCTAGACCTCAAAACTTGCGGGACTTTATTTGAACTTCAAAAAGCAAAAGCCTTCCTCCTTCACATAGAATATACTATTGATATGCTCACATTCGAGATATTTTCCAGTCACTGCTCCTTGCTCCAGTTTTGTTTTGTTTTGGGTTTTTTTTGCTTAAATTTAATTGCTTAATTTTTAGTGTTATCTTCCATCTACTGTACTTTACCCCAAGAGTTAGGCTTAAAAAAACAGCTGAAGTCACAAATACAAGTCTGGAAATAACAGCCATGTGCTGATGGGTAGTTTTAAAGAGCTTTACTTCGTGAGAGCTTTTCATGAAATGGCATATTTAGGACTGACTTGGAAATAAAATACTTCAGCTTATTCCCATCACTGCAGCACAATTTCAGTTAACCAAAACAAAAAAACCCATCCCATTATTATGCTACAAAAACAAAATACCACCTCCCAAAGACAGGGGAGTTAACAAGGGACTTCCAACCACACTATTACTATCATCCAGCTGATCTCATTTGACCAACATGTTTCTGATTTTTTGTATCTCACCAGTTAGCTCTATTTCTCAGGCTATATAACCTTGCTACCTGCATACATCACCTTAACAAAATTGGACTTGCCATAAAGTTAAAAGTGACAATACCAAATACACCCATAGTGCTTTCATGTTGTCACTTGGTGAGTCTTTCAAGGTAACACTTCTAAAGCAACACCGATTTCTAAGTAATTTATGCTTTAATTATGGCAGTTGTAGCAGTTACCTGCAGTAGTGGATGTCGTGGTAGCTGGAGTAATGGTGGTTTTAGGCGGAGGAGCATGAGTAGTTGCATTGGTGACGTTGGCTGTTTGAGAGAAGACAGTACATACACACCATAAACTCCAAAGCAAAGTATGCAAGCACTGAAGTTCCTATACAAATGATTTTTCCTGTTTTGCTTTAACAAGGATAAGCTTTGCCCTCAATCTGTATCCCACATAATTTAGGTGGTGAGCCGCATGGCATTAAGCCAAGTTTCTGCAACAAGGATTATTTTCAAACTTGCATATTATTGTTATCCAAATATTTCAATGTTCTCCACAGATCAGCGATTCCTTGTTCAGACAAAATGATTTTTCTTTCAAGCACTCATATAAATGCTGGTATTTGAACAAGAATCAAGAGATCTGCTTCAAGACAACTGAGAATCTGCATCATGGAAAAGGACTTTCATTAAACTTTCATTAGAATCAGTTAGTATTAATTGTACAAAAAAAGTACTAACTGTAATACTTCTAGACAGGAGATACACACTCTTTCTTCTCCTGTCCTCAAAACACCCACTGTGAATGCCATCACTGGAATAAAATCCCTCACCTAAAACGAAACTGTCTCGTAAAAACTTTCATTATCAAGCCACATAAGCTGGGTCTCTGACCTCTCCCCCTCCCCTAAAGATTAGTTTTACTAAAAATTAATCAGTATTTCACTATGTGCCTGGGACAAGTCAACATTTGTGGGTTTACTCAAAGCTAAACATCACCCTACTGTATATTAGGCTGTTTTGAGCCTAATGAAGTACCAACTTGTTACCTCCCAGCTCCTTTGATCAGCAAGTTTTTAAAGATTAGGTGATTTTTTAAAAAGAATTTCACTGTAGAGATGGTAGAGACATTTCTGGAAAAAAAACCAACAAAACCAAACTCCTAAGAATTCATGATTAGTGGCAATTACTAATTGAGCCAACTTTTAACACGGAAAATGCTTCCTGCCAACATAACTAAGAGTTTTCTAAAATCCACTTCTTCCAAACCTTGGAACCATTTATGCATTCTGCACATCAGATTTTTAGTAGCCAAGCTAGAGTGAACTTTGGAAGAAGCCCCCATCTTTCATGTTATTCACCAGCTCCTGGTTTCCTGCCATTCTGTGTTCAGTGCTACTGTATTACCTATAGGAATATGAGGTGTGGTGGCAGGACGGGCTGTGGTAGCATTGGAAGATGCTGTGGTAGCATTGGAAGATGCCGTGGTCACATTGGAAGATGCCGTGGTCACATTGGAAGATGCCGTGGTCACATTGGTGGGTGTTACAGTGACATTGGAAAGTGGTACAGTGGTATGGGAAGGGGACGTAGCAGCACTGGTAGGAGAAACTGTGGAAGCTATGAAAAAACAAAGAGTTACATTAGAGAGAATAATGACGGTATTGAACTCAAAAACAACCCAACAAAACAACATCAGCAGGCATAGCTTTAGGAAGTTCATATAGCACAGAGTTCTACTGTAGTTTTAATTTGAAATCACAAAGCTTTTGAATCCACCACACTAACATCAAAATTTGCATGACTGAATACCTGGAACACCTTGCCAAGGGCAGCCCTTCCAAGCCAGTGTTCAACTGGCAACTCAAGATTCCTCAAAGCTAACCTGAGAAGAATTCTACTGCCCAAGCAGCAACTGTGCATGCTTCACACAGGAGAACACTAGGTACAGAGTACTGCTTCTCAGCCTCACTGCAACTGAGACTGAACCTGAGCTATCAAGTTCACTATAAATCAGAGTTGGTTAGACAACCGAATCAGAATGGAGGGAAAACCAAGCAAGAATTTGCAAGTTTAGCTACAGTTCCTGTTTTGAGAGTTGTTGTTGGATGTAGGTGCTGTCAGCTTCAGCACACATTATACCAAAAAAAACCCCTCATAACCCCCAAAACACAGAACTGAGAAGCCTCCTGACACTTACTGTGTTACCAGTTGTAGTGGGTTGATCACACATAGATGGCTTATCTAAACTGATACATCAGCAAACTTCCTGCTGAAAAAGCATGATGTCCAGAAGCTTTTAATGCTCAGGTTCATTCCAGTGTGGCTATTTACTTCTTGAGCACAATTCAGCAGGGTAGGAAATCAGAGCTGACTGTTTCTACAGAGATAGGTTGGATATATCAGAATCTACATTCTCTTGGCTCCCACTTGCATGATTTTGCCTCATGCAACCTCTAACTATGGTAAACTCAGATGATAGAGCATACACTACTCTAGTGAAGATACCTAAGTCCAGTAAATTAATTCTGCAGTTCATTGAAGCCTCAGATGGTAAGTGCTTGTTTCCTTTTGATTACATTTTTTCCTTTAGGTGATGCAGCCAGCTATAAATAGCCCTACAGTAGAAAGCAATCAAAGTATGGGAAATAAAGACAAGAACCTGGAGAAATTAATGTACACATGCATAAAAAGGAGAGCAGAAAAAAAAGTCAATCCATTTGTATTTTGATCACAGCAGAAGCAAGCAATCTAACCAGTCCAGCTGCTTTTTACGTCAATCTCAGTCAAACATTGTTACCTTAAAACCACAATGACAACACATCCACTAACTGGATCAAGTAAGATCTTCTCCCTATCTACAGTTTTACCACACTAGTTTTAATTGAGACTTACTCATACAGCCATCATACTCTGCAAACCCACATACAACCCACAACTCCTTCTGTTGTATGCTCTCCAGCAAATTTCACATCATATCCACCCACTCCAGGCACCTTGAGGTGACCTTTCACTTTTCTCCATGAAAGGAATGCTGCTATCCACAGTTCTTTGGCAGTCAGCATGCTCATTTACCTCTCAAGTAACAACTACAACTATATTAACTAACTTCAGTATTCTGACAATATGAAGTAAGCCTGAATCCACATGGCTTTTCTCTTGGTTATGGCAGAATCAGGTTAGAAAGGCTGGCACTATTTTCACATAAGAAGATAGAAAAAGACCTTTTGTGGGTTTGCATCAGTGAGGTGTGCAACAGCTGCCCTATTCCCTTCAGGAAAGTAGCACTCAAAGCACTTCAAGAGCCTTATGACTGTTTCTCGGTAACAGATTTCGGGCGGGGAGTGGGGGGGGTGTGAAAAAAACCAGTCAGTTATGGTGGGTATACATCTGAGGAATGATCACAGCACATACAACGGCCTCTGACAAATGAACAAACTTCACTTTTGTAGATTCCTCACTAGTTTGTGGAAAATTTAGCATAATACCTCTGTAAAGACAGGAAGACAGTCGGTAGAGCCAACTTATACCAGGTACACTAGGACTTTAGTTCCAAAAACAACCTTCCCAGACTAACATGGGGGAGGATCAGATTTGCAAGACTAAAGGATCAGGACATGTTTTTATCAACGCGCTGTTAACTTCACAATCAGTGGCAGGGCCTCAGGCGTTGTCCCAATGACACCTCCTGCTGTGAAAGGCTCTTGTGGGGTCTTTTCATGGGATAACAACAAGTTCCCCAGCTGTCCCCATCAGCAGATGCCTGCTCTTCACTAAAAAATAAAAAAATACTCTGATACCACAAACTCAGCTTTTCAGCCTAGGCAAGCTGACGTTTGCTCCCAAGATACACTCATGTATTGGCTCTGGCACAGGGTAAATTCGGACACTCCCCTTACACTCGAGGAGGAACCAGGAACCACTGGAGGGGTCTGTCCTGCCGGCCCAAGAGTGCCCTCTCCCGTCGCAGCGGAGCGGTGCTAACCCGCAGCGGAGCAGTCCCGGAGCAGGGTTGTCTCGCATCCCGCCGGCGGGGCAGGGCTGCAGAGCAGATCCCTATGGGCTGCAGCAGCGCTGACTGGGCAGCGTCACCTTCGGCTGCACCTAGCGCCGCTAGGAAACGCCAGGGAACACTGAGGCGCTTCCAGACAAGTTTTTGTTTTGTCTCGTTGCTGCCTCCGCGTTTTGGGAGTCGCGGAACATTTCGCGGTTCTCGGCGCCGCAAATACTTCGGCAAACAGCCCACAGGGCCCGAGCTGTGGGCAAACCCATGAGACGAGTAACTGGGCTTACACCGGGGTAAGGAACACGCGGCAGCAGGGACAGAACGACACGGCTGAATCAAGGCATCCCCGCTCCCAGACCCGTTCCAAGGCTGGAAGAAGCAGCCGCGAACAACTCCCTGGCACCGGCTTCCCCCTCCAAGGTCCCCGGAATAACAGGTCCCAGACCAGCACAAGCGGACAGTGGCCCAAAAGCTCGGCGGGCTGCGGCCGCGGCGCCCAGGAAGCGGCGGCGACGGCCGAGCGAGCGCCGGGGGAGCGCAGGGCCGGTCCCGGCGGGTCTCGGGGCTCCGCGGTGCTGCTCGCGGAGGGTCCAGCACCAGGTGCGCACCGA
The DNA here is from genome assembly GCA_013399915.1 of Illadopsis cleaveri. Taxonomy (NCBI): domain Eukaryota; kingdom Metazoa; phylum Chordata; class Aves; order Passeriformes; family Timaliidae; genus Illadopsis; species Illadopsis cleaveri. The sequence continues at coordinate 69,816 of VXBB01012523.1, forward strand.
CGGACAGTCCCGGGGGGCTCGGTGAGCGGAGCCCGCCTCGCTCCCAACAGCGCCGGGCACGGGGTGGGGCTGCCCCGTCAGCAGCTCCCGGNCCGGTCCTAGGGGGCCGCGCCGGGCGGGCGGTGTGCCTTACGGGGGTCGCAGGGAGCGGTGGGGAGAGAAATGCTCTCAACTGGGCCACAGCTGTTGCCCGTATACCGTTCCCACGCCCCTCCCCCATTTCTACCGTGACGGAACGGCGAATTGTGCCTTAATAGTAGTTTAAATGAATCGGACGTGAACCTTGGCTATCTGCGTGCAGCACTTGCAAAGTGTTGTCCAGCTGTGTTCCCAGCAGCACTGGAGCCATCACAGGTGGAAGCTGCACACTGGGAATTTGTGTAGGTCCAGGATGAAGTGGCTGCAATAGCAGAAGGGAAGCGTGGTACAAATTGTAACCCGTATCTTTACAGCTGTCCTGTAAGGAGTTCCTGGAGAAGGCTCCTTGGTCATTCCATCTCTTCCTTTCGTGGACTTGGCAGTGTCAGGTTTGCAGTTGGATTCGATGAAAGGATTTATCCAACCTAAGTGATTCTAAGAATCAGTGATTCCCCCTGGACCACTGGATAGAGTTCCACCTATGCCTATCACATTTTCTCTGTCCTTTGTTTTCCTTAAGGCAGTTTGAGTCTATGTATATCATCATCATTGGATTCTCAGCGAATAAAAGTTTGTTTGTGCAAATCTGCCTTAGCATTTTGTGCAGTGCCAACACAGGTGAATGTCGGGAAACCAAGGCAAACATTCATGTGTGTTTGTATTCAAGAAGAGCTAAGCTAGAGCTATTAAGCAAATTTTATTATGGTCTAGGTCAAAGGACAAACGGAAGAGAAGAGTTATAATCAGGAGAACTCCCCCTTGGTTCTCCTAAGTGTGAGCTGGACTTGGGCAGTAAAGAGGAAACTGCCAAATAAATCCCTAGCTTAATCTTCCCATTTTACTTTCTTTCCTGAAGGTGTTATATTGCTGAGAGCCAAGAGACCAATACAAATGCAGAAATTTGAAGGCAAGCTACCTGTCATGGTTACTGTGTGAGCTATGGAGGGGCCTGTAGGGCTGCTGGTAATACATAATTTGGGTACAGAGCTTTCTGACAGGGTTCTGTACTGTCATATATTGTGGTGCTTTCTGCTAGCAGGCAGGATGGCTAATGCTTTGCCTTCCTGCAAAGAAGTCTCAGGGAGAAAACAAAAGAAAGGTCTGCAAAGAGACAACAGAGAATCAATTTTGTGATACGAACTGAAACCTTGTAACAGCTGCATAAAAATGACCAAACGTTCTGTTGTATGTAAATGTCAGAAACATCAAAATTTAGTTCTGAAAAGTGATAAGGAAATGGAAGTTGCACACTGACTTTAGTTATCTCTCATTCTCCATTTTTACTGGAGTGGTAGTGTAAATAATTCAGTTATTTCCACAGTATGACAAAAGTGTCTGGCCTTTTAATAAGAAATACTTTTCACATCCATTATTAAAATACAATATTTCTCTTCTACCTTTGCATAAACAGCATAAATTGAGGAGCAGCATAAATAAAAATTGCAATGTAACCAAAATTGCAGGGAGCATGGAATAAGGGAGTTTTCTATGGATTCCACTCATCCCTCCTGGCAATACCTGCAGAGTTTCATGTCCTTCTAGGACAGGGGTCTTCTGCTTGGATCAGGGCTTGATTCAGAGAGTCTCTTGAGATTTCACTAGACACATGGTATTATTTGAACTCAGGTTTTCTTTTTTGCAAGTCTTGTGGGTTATAATGTTAAATATATCCAGCAGTTATCAGTGTTTTATGAGGGATTGCAGTGGCAGTTCTGTTGATGTGCTGGACACATGAAGTGTAATGGTTGCTGCAATCTGCATTTCATTAGGATTGCATGCTAAAAATCTCTTCTTTTGAGAAAGTAATGAGACAGTTAAATAAGAAAAGACAAGACTCTAATCAGTGTTTATGTATATGGAAAAAGTGGGAGAAAATGAAGTACATAAAGAAATAGGACTAAGACTACCAGCAGGGCAAGAACATCTCCACAAGCAAGTGAAAACATGTTTATCATTCTGGGAGCTGGTGGGAATCCAGGGAAAAGATAAATGTGGTTTGTCTGTCTTTTCTTATAGTCAGCATCTTGGGACTTTGTTGTAGCATACAGTCAGCACTATCATGGCAGTGTGGGTTGTTGTTGTTGGATTTAAAACACCACATTCATCACTGGATTCAGTTCTCATTGCACTGTTATGTACTTAGTGGTTAGTAAGACATTTACCTCTGTTTTGAATCTATAAGGAATTCCAAGCACTGCATTACTGGAAAATTACGTAAAATCCTTGACAAAATGGGCAAAACCTAAGAGTCTGCAGACGCCCATTTTAGGGAAGCACATTTGAAACATAGCAAATGCCCAGGATTTGGAGTAGATTGTGTTGTATCAGTGCTTGGCAAGATGTGATAATAGATTGAAGAGATTCCACAGGAGCATTCAGCAGTTTGGGATGACAGCAGTAGATGAAAAACAAAATTTAGTAGATAAACTGAAGGGAATATATATTTCCTTCATTTTGTAAACATTGGTTCTCATTTTGATATTGTCATTTCAAGTGCATAGAGAGAGAAGTGCATGTGAAATTTAAATATATGGTGGGTATTTTAGCAGGGAAAATACAGCATCTAAGGAGGTTTTGAGGTATTTGTTACCATTACATAATGATGTGTTATTTATCCTGGTGCCATTCACCAGAATGGTGAATTGTTCAGAAATAATGCATTGACTCCTGTTTGTGCCCGGAGCTTTGTAACCTTTGTCCTTGCATCGTGAGGCAGGGATGGCAGTAAATCCCATTGTAGGGGTGTGTCCAACCAGGGCTGCATACGGCCCCAGGGCACATCCAGGGTGGTGCATGCCGTGCTGTATGACATCAGGGGGTGCATTTAAGGTGCCTATGTGTCCGTTCCCAGCAGGAATTCTGGGTGAGGACATTGGCACCTGTACTGTACAAGCTGCTTGCCTGAGGCAGGCAAGGTGGAGCTGTGTTTGGTACAGACGAATTCTGTGTTACAAGCACTCGCTCAGCCCCACCAGGTGAGGTGGAAAGGCTGCTTTTAACATAAGGAACAAATAATAGAGAGAGTGGTTAGTGATAATAAAATAATGTTAAAAATATTTTCTTAACTCTCTTAGAGACAGATATACAGGCTGATACTTTTAGCCTAAGGCAAGCCAGAGACATGTCTTGAGAAGAAGAATGGAAGGCAACAGGTAGGGGTAAGATAGAGTGGAAGGAATAAACCTTTCACCTGTGCAGCTGCAGCCAAAGAATGGTCAGGCTGCTTTAGGTGACCAAAGGAAAATAAGGCTAATGTTTAGATGGAGTTCTTGCAACAGTACATGCATTTACTGTATTTTTAATGTGCATTTTGGTGATAGTGTAATACAGTGGTGGGCTTTGGCCTGTGTCATGGCTGGAGCATATTCCCTGGGAGTTTAGCTGTGTCCTCAAGACTGGCTGGCTGGCTGATAAAAATGCCTTGGTCAACCTGGGAGTTTTTCAAGTGGAGGAACTTCTGGAGGGTCTGCACAACTTTTTCTCAGTAGATGTTTTTGTTCTGAGGATCTTGCATCTGGCCCCAGCCTGTGGTGTAACACCTGTGGGCTGCCTGTGCCTGGCCTTGGGTCCCACTCACCCGGCATCTGCTCTTGCTGTGCCCTGATGGCCTGGACCAGTGCTTCTTCTCTCAGCAACTGAAGTACAGGCACAATTGAGCTCTGTTGATATGGCCACCCATTACTGCCTCTTAACATCCTGAAACTTATCAGAAATACAGTATCAAGATTTTTTCTATGAAGTTTGTAAAATCATTCCACTTACTCATTTTCTTTGTGGAATAACTGTATTACATCATTCTGATCCATTTGATGTGCTGCATAGTTGATATTATCAACAAAGTTCTTTCAAAACCAGTCCCTCTGAGTACCTTTTTTTCCTCCCTGGAAATGGTAGCAAGAATTTTTTGTCTGACTTACAGCTGGGGGTTAACAGTGAATTAGTGAAGGGTATCCTAAGCAATAAAGTATGTGAAGGGCAATAACAGAGAGCTGTGGCCGTGACAGTCTAAAAAGGAAGGTGAGACTGGCCTGTAGGAAGGTGAAATAATCTGTCAGAGGTCTGTCTGATACCATGAGAATGGCCATATACTTCAGAGATCCCAGGGCTTCCCCAGAGCCGTGTGGAGTACCTACACTGAGGAGCTGAGGAGCCATGCTAACAATTTCTGCTGGCTTTAGCAGCCCTCCTGGATCAGATTCAGAAACCCTCTGACCTCAGATTAGGTAAACTACCTTGCAGATAATGACTTTGGCCTCCAACTTTTGTCTCATCAGTGCTTGAATAAGTAGGGGGGAATGATTGGAGCCTACTGTCTGTGCTGTATTAACACAATGTCTTTGTCCTTTTAACACATACACCTATGCAAAGAAAATTGGTGTGTAGTCTGAGGGCGTCTTTCATCACTTTTCATTTAAAGCAGTATCTAAGAGTGTTTTGCTGGAGTAAGAAGCTCAGCATAAAACCCCAATAAAGCTAAACTTGAAAGACACCAGTTTTTCTTACAGTGGTGACACATTACATCAATAAAACACTGTGTAATCCGGTAAGATAATAGTTTTCTCAGAATGCATGTTGCTGCCAGCTTTATAGAAGGGAGTTGGTTTTTTTTAATATGGTTGCTGGGAAGGGAAATTCTCCAAACCCAGCAGCTGACAATGAAAGTCTTCACCTCCTCATTTGCTGACTGCCCCTGAATTTCCCGACTTTGTGGAGATCCTGTGGCCTGCCTCTGGACTTGCATGTCCTCTGGATGCTTGTGCATGCTATGTCTCTGGTATGGCACTCTGAGAGGCAGCACTGTATTCCTAGTGACTTGGTCAGAAATGTAAGTTGTAGCAGAAAATATGTCACAAAACATCATTTTAGATTAAGATGAATATTCCATTTCTGATTCATTGCTCATAGCCTTGGACTCCAACTTGCAGGCACTGGGGAACCAGGCTTGAAAGGTGCATTGTTGTTTCTTTAGGTGACCTCCTAACACTGGATGAAAGATTTTACCATGTTTTTTTCTGGCAGAGTGTCCTGCCATGACCAATGCAAATACAGTAATTATGGTTTGTCTGAAGAATCGTTATGCCTGAAATTCAAAATATTTCCTGGTTGTACTCTTCTCTTCTCGTTATAACTTTTTTCATGTGGTGTAATTTCAGCCAGTTGTCCCCTGCCCAGTTCCCATGCACTGTTCTCCTAGATCCTAAGTGTATGACATCCAGCTGTACATCCAGCCACCATCCTTGCCATCCGGTCTGTAACTTTTGGCACAGGATCAACTTTCTGATACCTGATGTAATGAGGCATTTGCCTGCCCTCAGAGTGCCTGAATATTGCCCACTGCCAGAGCATGAGTTTCTGGGCTCTGACATCTGCTCAGATCAGGTCATTTGGACTCAAATCACGTGATGTGTTTTGCTTTGATCCCTTGTGGAGCACTGGGGACACTAGGGTGGCTGCCACAGAGCAGACTTGCCATGGGTGACCAAACCAACAGCAAATAAAAAAAATCAATTAACTGGCCTCCTAACATTTTTCTCTGATAGCCTTCAGAACTAAAATTGCTTTCCTGATTTTAAACATCTGAATATAATTTAAAATCCTTGCAAGAAATAAGAGCCACTAACCTCTGTCAATACTGAGTATGCAAAACCTTATCTTTTCATAGCAGTAGTCTCTGTTACTTACGAAAAGTAATTTGTCAAGAAATGTGGGGCTTTATGAAGAAAATATCACATCTATTTTAATCTTTGACCCAGAACTATGAAGTGAAAAAAATTACTCTCTAGGCAGATTGATTTGGAATGTTCCTACAGAAGATTTAATTCCTATATAGTAGTCTGTGTATAGATTGCAGAATGTTTTAGAAAATGGAAGGATGAAATGTGTTACAGGCTTCTTAGTTAGCTGCAGATATACAAAGGTATTTGAGGTTAAATAATCTTTTTGTTTTGTAGCATAAAAAACCCCTAAATTCTTTTGCTAAAATTAACATGATCCTCATACTCAGAGCCTCTGGAGATTAGTCTGGGTCTATGCCCTCTTCAGGCATTTAGTTAAACATTTGCTGATTTGTTATATTTGTTCTCATTTAGCAAATAAACTTAAGATCATTACTTTTAATGAAATCCATGGACTTAAGCTCGGACAAAATCAGGTCTCTCCAAATGCTTCCCTAATTCAGCCTTCCCCATCTTACCCTGGCACTGTTCTGTGAGGTTTAGTGGCTCATTGGTGAGCCCAGGAGCAAAGGTCACCTAGCACAGCACTCTTGGCAGAGCTGGGAATAGGGGTGGGAGGGAGAGCTGCGCTCTGATGGTGTCCAGCCCAGCAGGGCTGGTTTAGCCTTCTGTCTGCATCCAAGCTCCACAAATGAGTGCTCTTTTCTTTGAAAACCTCCAGTGCAGTCTGTTATGGCCTCTCTTTCCAGCCTGCATTTTGATGTTACACACACTCTCTCTTCTTTTAATGCTCACCTGGAGCCATCCATGCCCCAGCTCTGCACTGTGTGTCAGGGAGATCTTGCATGTAAGAAATCACTGACACTGGCAGTCATTTTGGATTATATATTTATATCCACACATAACCTTAACTTTATTGCAATAACTTTATAAACAATATTTTTCTCTGTTTCAGTGGCAGTAGTCACTTTTTTTAATTGAGACCATCTGTTATAAGTAATTACTTTAATCTTCTGCCTGCTCTAGCATTTCTTGGTTTTAGCCTCAGGCAGCCCAACCTGATTTCAAGGACGTTACTTTTAGTTTATAGTAGTCAGCGCAGGATCAAATGTTTGGCCTTCACTGAGGCCACAGTCCTACAAACATATTTTTTCTTCTTTTTTTGTTGTGGCTGTAGGCTGGCTGGCTGCCTGTATCGTCGGCTCGGTTAACCCCAGCACCGAAACAGTTTTGTGGATTCTGGTCGACCGAGAGTGTTAGCGTGTCGATGGTGGTGGAAGAAAAGAGGGACTCTTCCAAGGTTCGTCAATGAGGGGGTTACTGGGGGCCCCTGGGGTGGGGTCCTTCCCTCAGCAGCTCTGCTTCGTGGAAAAGACCCCGACCCCCAGGAAACAATAGCTTTTAAGGGGGAATTCGAACATAGGAATGTTTATAATTACAAACCAATAGGAAAATCTCGGGGTACAGTAAAAAACAAAATAAACATACACAAGAACCAGTCAGGGGAAAAATAGGAGGGGAAAACTCTGGTTTTGCCCAATCTCTCGACGTCCCTTCAGGAATTTTCTAGACTCTGCGAAAGGCTTCGAGATGATTGACAAGATCAGGGGGTTATTAAAATTAAGATGGGCAAGAACAGTGTTGAGACAAAACAAGGGTTGCAGGGCAGGAACCGTTTGGGGTGAATTGCAGGGCATTAACTGAACAGGAGGTGAACTGTGGGGCAGTGGCTGAACAAAAAGGTGTACAATGAATCCACCTTAAAGTACAAATTAAACCTTATAAAAATGCACCTCCACATTTCATCTGAGATGTCATTTTACCATATCAGTGCTTGTAACTGTATAATTATATTAGCACTATTTCCCATAAATTGTAGGTGCACTGAGATATGTTCATAGGTCTTTTTCTCTTCTCTAGTAAAGGTACTTTTTAACACCTTGTGAACATTTCTTTTTAAGCCAATAAAAAGTATTTCCACGCCATTCACATGTGCAAGATGACATGGTTTTATTTTTGCTGTAAGTGAAGGTCATCATGGTCTGTAAAATGCTGAGTAGGAAATAGTGCTCTACCTTACAGCAGGCAGGAAAATCATCTGGGAATCATGAATTGAAGGTCCCACACGTAATTATCTTGCAGGCTACTGTAGCCTTTTGTTATATGTAGGTACAGCCTCCAGTGTTTGGAGGATCTCCATGTCCTTGATCACCTGCCTACAGGAAGGCGAAAGTGCACACGGGATCCATCTCTATCCAAAGCCAAGCTCTGCAGCCTCTGTTTTGTATGGGGCCATTACAAACCCAGGCACCTGTTTCCTACTAACAGGCTACACTCACTATGCTCTTTAGAAAGTTCTTCACAATGAATGCTGTCAGTTCTTGATCAAGTAGCCTCCAGATGGCATTTTAGGAGAGGTGAAAATGCTATGGCTTTATGCAGCTACATTTATTTAAAGAAGCACATGTTGTTCCATGAGCCCCAGCTACAAATGGCCAGTACTTTTGAGATGAAGTCAGGAGACACTGTGAGAAGTGACAGTAATGGAAGTGACTCCCTGTGAAATACCCTTCATTTCCTTCTTTCACAGCACTAATCTGAATCCTGAAAACAGTCCAATGTTTTGTGATCTCTATGATTTTCAGCATGTCCTTCTCCCACGCTGTGGGAGGGCCAGCTGTGCCTCCTGCAGGCGCCGGCATGGTGATGGATGCCAGCAGAGCTCCATAAAGCTTTGTACTGTATCCCATCCCACCCCACCCCATCCAGCAAAGAGGATGCTGCAGGCATCCCTTGTCCAAGCAGAGACATCAGAAAATCTGAACAGAGCAGAGCCCAGAAAGTATCTGATTGTCCTTGTACGCTGTGGCTTCTTTTTGCTTCCTCAGGATTAAACTCCTGCTCAGATTTAGGAAGGCCTGGCTATAAAGTCATGGATCCTACGCCTTTCAGATTGCACAGATCTGGTGGCAAGGCAGCAACTTGAAGAGAATTTTGCTGGTTATGAATATATCCAGCTTTTGGTTTGTTCTCTGTAGGTTTGAAAGTTATGCTTTTTTGCTACTGTTAAAGATGCTGTCCTTCTGTGTGGTGTGGTAACATGGAAACTACACTGTGAATTTTTCTCTCTTTGGTAATACTTAAATATTTTGTTCTTTTTCATCAAGGAAACTGCTCAAAGCAATATTCTTGTTTATTACATTCCTGAAAATCTAAAAATTTTAACAGGCTAGTCCTGTATGGTAACCTACTGAGAGCAAACTTCTAGTATGCATTTGCTAAAATAATGTTCTTCAGCTTGTGAGGGCAGAGCAGAGCCTGGAGGTTTTGTGAAATGCTTTCCTGTCTGTCAGGGCCCACCTTCGCTTGACACTGAGCTCTGCAGCCACGGGTTTGTAACCTTTGGTCCTGCAGATGCCCTGGCAGCTTCCTGAGTTTTGCTGTGGGATTTTCTAGCTTGAGTAACATATTTCTTGTCGAGGTGGGGAGTGGCTCAAAGGTGATATGGAACTGCAAGCTGTTCCTATGGTGTCTCTTGTTGACCATCCCAAGGATTTCTCTTCCTTTGTGATGGATGGAGAAGCTTTCATCCAGGGAAAGAGTTGGGGGATGAAGGGCTGCAATTGTGGTGCTCCCTTTGCTGCTATTCACTGTACAAGTCCCTTTTACCAGCTCACTCAAGCTCCCTTTCCTTCTTTCGCGCTCACCTTTTTCCTTTCCCTCAATGGTTTCACTGAGTCTTATGCCAGCAAAGTCTAGTTTAAATCCATCTTTTAGCCAGTAAAAAACTAATGAAAATGTACCCATAAAAAAGCACTCTGGATCCCTGTTGTTGGTCTGTAATGACTCTCACCAGAGTAGCTCAAGATACTTATCATGGCAATTCCCTATGGCTGCTTGTGATTATTCCCACTGTATGGATGAGGGAGGTAGGAGGCAGAGAGAATGCTTCAAGCACAGGCTCAGCTTTGCCTTCCCTCATGCCACTGCTGTTGGCAGAAGACAAGACTCCCGTGAGCACAGTCAGGGCTGTGAGGGTGGGACACAGCCGGCTGAGGTGGGATACCTAGCTGCTCCCAGCCCTTGGCAACTTGCACAGGAGGGTGAACAGGATACTTCTTTATCTAAATAAAACTACAGAGCTGAATAAATGGAGAGCAGATACTGAGTTAAGGAAGCCAGGGTGCTCCCAGAGTAGAAGATTATTTTCCAGGGTGAGGAGAGGAGGCAGGCAATGGGAGTGAGAGCTGTGAGGAGGTGAAGAGAATCCTCTATGCTGGCTGGGAAAGGACTTATGAGAGAGAGAAGAAATGACTCTCAAGACTGATGACAGAGGAGAAGAAAGCATTAAGTGTGCTTGGGTTTGGGAGATTATGGCAAGGACTTGACTCCTTTACTGTGGAGAGGAGACTGGCTGTGGGGTGGGGAGCAGAGGGTCCACTGATCCTGTCATCCTCCATCACCATCCCACCTGATCACATTCAGCAGTCAAGAGCCCCATCAAGCTCTCAACAAGCTTTAAGGAAAGTGAAGAAATATTTAGATTTTTTTTTTTAAAAAAATTCTTGTTACCTTGTTTGAGAGCCTTTCTCAGAAACTGATTCATAAAAATGGTAGTTAAATTTTAACTGATCCAGTGACTCCCTGACTGCTGCCTTGTGGCTTGCAAAATTACTTCAGCAGACTAATTTTGGAGTGGGACGCTTTGTCCTTTGACACGATGCTCCAGTACAAGCGATTCTGTGTAATTGCCTCAGTTCTCTCATCTCATTACAGGCAAATGAGGTTGTGTCCCATTAATTCCAGCAGGTGCTGGTTGCAGTGCCCAGACACATGCCAAGCAGAGTCTCCCAGAACATTACTGGCTGACAGAGGCATCTCTCACCCTTTTCAGATATCAGAGTTATTTGTCCTCTGCCCTCAGGGTAAAGTAGTTTTTCGGGAAGTATCAGGAAAGCAATCTAAGCCTTAAAATAGAAAGGCATACCCAAGGGAACACCTTTCTCAAGGGTGCAAAGCAACTCTTAAAGAGGGGGAGAGCAAGAAGTAGCAATCTCCTCCTTTAATGCATCAACACATGTAGTATGTGCAATATGGGTAATAGAACTCTTGCAGGGACACATACAAGGTTGACCGATTCCAAATTAAATCCACCTTAAAATTACTGCAGCGGTTTTTGGTATATTGTCCCCTTCCCATATGTCATGGCAGCTTCTTTCCTGAGTAGCACAGGGAAAGCACAAGCTCTGCCTGGAGGAGGATGATGGAGCTGGAGTCAAACAGTGCATGCAAGCTGCCACAGCTCCCCTGTGTGCAGAGGCGTCTGGGTACATGCAAACTTGTTTCTACCTGATGTGTTAATCAAGTAAATCTAGGGGTCATAAAAAAATGACAATTTCTACCCAAACAGAAGGTGCAAAAGGTGCAAGATGGGCTCTAGCACAAATACATTGGATAACATTGCTGGAAAAGAGGATTCACAAAATTTCAAGTCCTTGGTGACATCCACCTTGGAACCAATTTAACAGCTGGTCCTGTTTTATTTTCAATACCAGTTTATGTTTTCTTGGAGATATACATGCCCTGGGAGCCTGGGCTTGCTGCTGTTCCAGGAGCTCCAGCATGAAAGAAGTGACTTTTGCCTTTTTCTTTCCACTCCAGGACGCTCATAGCATTTAGTGCCTCAAATCCCACACACCAGCCTTCCACCTCCAGTAGCTTTCCTGCTTGCCAGTGCTACTACCTTTTGCTCCATCCAACCTGGGACATTGAGGTGAGAGCAGCTTCTCCTCACAGGCAAACTCTTCAGCATCTTGGGAAAGAAACTTTTCAGCTGCACTTAGCATTTCTGATGTCAGTGTTGGCTGCTGCCCAGCCTACTCAAATGGTTTGCACCATTGCCAGTGGGAAAGCTTTTATATAAGGGAACATAAATAATTTTCAAAAGTGCTGTAACTGTCATAAAGTGTCTTAATGGGTAGTATTTAATCTAAACAGAAAGTCCCAAATGCCTATGTCGATTATATGGGTTGTTTTTCTAAAATATTAAAAGTTTGAATGTTCTTTTTTATTTACATTTTATTACTTTATGCCAGTATGAGGGAACATTTTCTGTTAAACTTAGGTCATGTTTGTCATTTTTTGACTTCCAGGGTTTTATATGAGATTCAGAACTCCCCTTCAACCTGGCAGCAATGCCTAATGCTTGCCCAAGCCTGAGAAGCTGCCTGAGGTCTGGGAAATCTAGAGTTAAAGCTGACTTACTTCTATTACCTTAAACGCATTTAAACAGGTGGTAGGTGTGCCTGGAGATCTGTAGCTAATCCACTTCTGCATTTCTAGGGTCCTGTCCACAAAGGCGAGTATTTGAATTAGGCAGTGGGTCACCATCAGTCCTCATTTAGGCAAGGACAAGGGGCTGGTGGAGCTGAGCCTCAGGCAGGGGACATAAGAGGACTGAGACAAGGTTACAGATCAAAAAGTGTTCTCACTAAAGCAGTCTGCTCTTGCTAACACAAGCAGGTTGTAATTCTGACTGAAAACCAACCCTTTTTCCTTTAGGGAGACGAAAAGCAGTTCCTAGGTTATTGTGTGAATCAGATCAACAACTTGATTTTTGTGGAAGTTCACTATTTGCACAGTCAGATAGCTGGGGAGACATACCTTCAAAAGTAGGACCATAAACTGACCCTCCTTCATCTCCCTTTCCAGTTATCTGCAGGGTAGATAAAAGTAATTATCAGAGACCATGGTTATCACAGGCATTTGTCACAGGGTTGTCAGTGAGCAGCTCAGCTGAGGTCAGAGATGTGGGTTGCCCACCAGCCTGGGGGAACAACCACTTCCACCTCTGTTTCACTAGTGAAATTTGAACAGACCTTTGGGCAGAGCCCTGCTTCCATTCCAGGAGACAGTCTCTCTATGAATCATTTCATGCAGTGTGTTTAATTGCTGCTGCTCTTAGAAGGTCCAGCATCTCTGCTGGGAGAGCTACGGCAGTGGCCGCACTGAGCCACGGAAGCAGTGCCCCAAAGAAGGACATCTGTCAGAGCGAGTAGGGTTAGAAAAAAAAAGGATGAAAATGCAGCTGTGATTTTATGGTAAGTTAAGGCCACTAACTTGTCTAAGAAAGGAGAATTGATGAGAGTGAAATTCCTGTTCAGCTCAATGAGGCACTAAGGAAAACTGGCTGATTTTTTTTTTAAAGTAAGTCTGGTTTTGTTACACTGTTTAGACATTGTCTGGTTATCATTAGTCCTCTACAGTAGCAAACTCAATACTAGATTGCTTTTATATATTTACTACATAGATATTATCCATTTGCTTCAAGCCCACACCACTCCCTAAGGCTTCCAAACTGGTGCTGGGGCTGAAGCCCAGGGGTTACCTCTGCTATAAACTTGGTCACATGGAAAGCCAGGGGCTGGAGCAGCCCCACCACCATCACTGCTACCGACACCCACCGCAGGCCCATGGCAGTCTGGCCACCACGAGTTTGAGTCTGTCAACAGGGCCCAGCTCCACGGCAGCACCAGACACCAGCCCACATCCTACCCTGAATTTCTAAGCACTTCCCAAGCATAATGTAAGCAGTTTTCACCCCTTTGGGAGGTTAGGAAATGCTCCAATTTCTGTTTTCCCCTGAAGGAAGGAAAACCAGGTTACATAGAAAGCATGTGGCAGAATAGAGGACTGAAGCCAGCTCTTGATGGATGCTGTCAGTAATCCTTAATGGATGAAGTGCCTCTTGCTAATAGGAAATGCCCAGCAAAAAGTGGTAAGTAAAAGCAAATATGAGAGAACTGCTTCCCCACTCTGCTCCCAGCCTCCATTGAGCCTCTGCTGAAGGATTTCCTGGTACGTCTGTGTTCAGTTCTCCCTGGCAGCTCTTTCCCATTTGAATTTCTTTGCTTTTCAGGCATATGTGAAAGTCTGGCATCCACAAATTTCTGTGGCAGTGAGATTTACAGCTTAATTACACCCTGTGTAAAGAGTGTGCCTCCTTTTGACGCAGAAACTCCTACCCACAGCTGTATTTGCTGGGCACTGCTGAGACATCATTCCCGCCAGCAGCACGTGGACAGAGCAGTTCCAGAGGGGTCGCGGCTCCCACAGCAAAGCTTTGTGCCACCGCGGCAGCTCTGCTCTCTTTTGGCTCATGCAGCATGTGCAAAAGCTGCTTTGTGGGACAGCTGTAGGTTCAGCTTGGGCTTCTGTCAGCACAGCGGGGTCAGGTCACTTTTCATCTCTGAGCACCGTGAACTTTCATGTGCCAAAGTGCTATTGCTATTGCAAACTGCTAATACAGTTGTGATTTTCATGCAGAACAAACCTATGTTAAATTAAAAAAACCCCAAACCAACTGATTTCTCATCTTAATAACAATGTGCACTTTTCCCCCAACTGTATATCCCACTGGCTTTGTAAAGTGATAACTTTTACATAACCAGAGTCAGAAGCAAAAAGCCTCTTAGCTAAATGTTGCTAAATTACAGGGTCTATAAAAAACCCAGACTGAGAAAGAAATCACAGGTTGCAGACGGGCCTCCTCCAGGTAGCCCTGAAGTCTCTCTGGTCTGGCTCAGTAGTAGTTTCCTACAGTGGTTCATTAGGGCAATGCTTTTTAAGAGTTTTGTTGGGATTTGCAGCAGTGCTGGATTTGAAGAGCTCCATCCTCGCAATATCAGAGACTGTGAAGATCAGATTCTCAATGTTTAGCCACCATAGCTGCTCCCTTACCTGAAAGATCCAGGCACAAGGTGGTATCATTTCATGTGATGATGTTCTCCTGCTGAAAAAATGCAGAAAAACGAGGCAGACGGAACAGTTTGGACAAGCACACATGTTAAAATGGTAAGACAAGGCAGTTTTAATTCACAGCCAGGTCCTGGGTGGCAGCAGATGAGCTGAGGTGTGACAGTAGGTAACTGCAAGCAGCACATGCAAATGCAGGGATGTTTTGTGGGCTGTGATTGAGTGATGCAAAGGGAAGCCCTTTCCTTCCTCTCAAAGGTTGGCAGCACAGCTCCCAGAGCCTCTGTAGGCTGTAAGCTAAGCAGAATCTAATTTTGGTAGCCAGACCATATGGCTTTTGCTATAGCCAAAAGAGTCCAGAGCCTACCTAGAGTCAGATATAAAATCAGCTTCAGAAAATATTGTCTTGGCTTTCTCTACATCCATATTTTTAGCTTGATACAGATTAACACAACTGAAATTCATGGGCTTTTTGAAACATCTCTTTTCTCCTTTTTGCACCACAACATTTAAGGATTAAACCCAGAGCAATCCACTACATATTGTTTTTAAAAAATCCTGAGAATGATGGCTGCATTTTGTAAATATGCTTAAATTACACACAAGAAATTCTGGTTTTGAAATTTAATTCTGCACATACATAGGACTGACTACCATTAATCCTTTTTCTCTGAAAAAAAATTAACTGATAATTTCTAGGCATTATTACTGTCATTGTGGGCAAGAAGGGGAATTAAATATAGACATACTGGTAATAGTCAACTGACAGTCAAAGTCAAAAAGAAAAGCAATGATTAGCCTAGCAAGCATCACAGGACTGTTTTCTGAAAAATTATGTTGGGTGTTTTTTTGTAAAAAGATCATGCCAAGAACCACCAATTACTTGTCTCAATCTACTCTGGTTTTTATTACTCCACTTCTTTTCTCATCACTTGGTAATTCAGGTACATTACATTCTATTCAACAGGTTGCCAATTATGAAAATGACATATATTAAAATCCTGAACTGGGTGACTAATATTAATTTTAGACTCTATTTATTACCTGTTTATGACAACATGATATTGTTCTGCAGGCCTGTTTGTAGTAGTGAGATGAAGAGAGATGTTCTGTGGGTGGCAATAGTTAGATGTGAATTAGCTGGTGCTGTTCTCCTTGCCAGCTGTGGCAGATGTGCTGTGCTGCATTCAGTTAGGAGAGGAAAACAATTACCACAAAGGAAAATATGGAAAGCACACGAGGTTGTGCAGCACCTTTAAACAATGATCCTGAAAGCCTTTCAAAGGTTGTGCAGCAATGCTTTTGGAAACTTGAAGTCCTTTGAAGAGTGCACATATACCCTTACACAAGACCCAAGAGTTGCTTCTGTGTGATTCTTAAAGGGTTTTCTTGGTCCAAACTTCTCCACCTGGTGCAGCTGCAGCTGTTTCAGTTCCTTTCAGTCCAAAATAGCCTCTGAAAAGGGCTGAGAAACAGAAGAGAAAGTAGACAAAATTAATTTAAAAAAAAAAATGATACATACACACAGACATATATATATATATACATACATATATATTTCAGAGAGACCCCCACATGATGGTACTAAAGGAGAGGGGTCACTGAGAGATATCTTGGTGAAGGGCAAGTAAAATCACAGAATCACAGAATGGGTCAGTTTGGAAGGGACTACAATGGGTCATCTGGTCCAACCTCCCTGCTCAAGTAGAGTCATCCCAGAGCACAAGGCACAGGATTGTGTCCAGACAGTTCTTGAATATCTCCAGGGAGGGAAACTCCACAACTTCTCTGGGCAATATGTTGCAGTACACTCAGTCATTCACACAGGAAAGTTCTTCCTCATGTCAGAAAAATTTGCAGGACAGAGTAGGAAGTTTGCTAACTAAAGCAAAAGTCTGCTTCCTGCTATTCCAAAGATACTTTCAATTAGGTAGGATTAAAATATTAGCCAGAAATGAGCAGTAAGCATACTACAGTGAGATGCTGAGAATATGCCTGGATGGGTTTTTCCATTTGGAAGAATTGCTTAGGACAGATAAGATCAGTAGACCCTCTGTTGTGAAAAACCATTTATTGTCCACCATGTTTTACAGAGGATCTGAAAAGGGATAGATCATAGAGAATGGTTGTAGCTCATGGGACTGCAACTCTGCAAGAAGCAGACTCTAATTAGTCTCCAATGAGTAAATAAAAGGTCCTGAAATCATAGCTCTGGAGAGTATGGCATTACCTCTCCCTTCTCTGCTCCTGGCGAGAACCTGCAGTGCAGGACTGGGAAAAAGGCCTGCACAGATGGACTTCTGCCCATGTGAAGATAAGTGTACCCAGGAAGGACCCTTGGTGCTCCAGCACTCCGGGGCACGCCCGCTGTGCAAACCGGCCTCCTCCCAGGCACTGCCAGCTCAGACCCGGCTTCTCTGGGATAAGGAAACTTACACAGGATACTGGCAGGGACACAGTCTGCTGCCGAGTTGGAAGACATGGGGAGACAGGAAGGGTACCCAGCTGCTGTGCTCACACAGGCACTGAATTGGTGATTAGGAATGAATCCCATACTAGCTTTCACAGTTAAGGTGAAGTAGGAAAAGACTGAAAAAAGCCCACATCCAAGCACGCCAGGACAGGTATTAGCAAACACCAACCATGACCTTCATCACAATGACAAACCAGCTACAACACTGAAACCAGTCTTTCACAAACAAAGAAATGTAAGCAAACCTCTTTTCCTCAACAACTGGCAAGACGAATGCCAGGCTCAATATCCCTAATTTTAACCTGTGAATAGGCATTCAGTGGGAAAGTTTGTCCTCTCCTTTTCCTCTTAGATGCTTAGAGGAAATTGCTGTACAATCCCTAGTAGTGCTTTCTGTTCCTATTGGGAGGGTAATTTGCTTTTACAGCCCATTTGAAATAGATACTCTGCTATTCATTTATCAAAACCCAAGATGCTGGACTGGAAGGCCAAGCAGGGAAATTACACACACAACAGGCAATTACACACACATGCAGGCTTCAGAATATGTTTGCTCTACCTGTCAGGGATTTGTTTCAACTTGCACCTGGAGAAGCAACCCAAATCTTCAGAAAAAGCCAAAATCTGATAAACTTGCATTTGAAAAAAAAAAAAAAAAGTGAAATCCTATTAGAGTTCAGTAACTTACAAATTGAGCAGAGGAAGCACACTATGGTGTTAAATGCTCACAAAACCGGATCTTTCTGTAGTCCTCTTACTGCCCTGCATTTACATCTAAAACCTTAATCTCATTTTACCATAGAAAGCAGTGAAACGGATTTGCTAGGATTAGTCTATGTGAGAAAAAGAGAAGTTAAGGTGTTTACTGGCTAAGAAGTAAAGATATTTAGAGAGCTGTTCTGAAACAGTTTTTAAGGGATGCATGTTTTTTTCCTACATCATCCTTATTAGTGGCAGCTGGACTGAAAAACAAAGCTGAAGGGGCTTCCTTTCAAATTCAAAGCAATTCTAGACTTCAGCTGTAGCCTTAAAAATGCACACACAGAAAAAGGATTAATTTTCATCTTTTAACAGAAATGCATTCACTAGAAAGGAAGCAAATGGTGTCCAAAAAGCAACATTTGTGATATGAGAAGCCAGCCAGCTTCTTGAGTGCAAGCTACAATATGTTCTGACAGCTTAAGCAATGTGGGGTGCAAGATTAGTCAATGCCCTGCTATTCACAGCAGCTCGTTTCTTCACTGGTTATCTGCAGAAAAGCAAAACAGAATTCCAAACACCAAACTTCAGGTTTTTTAGTTACAGGGAAAGCACTGAGAACTCCACTATGTGGAGTGTCCTGTGTTTAACTGCAGCATGGAACCGAATCCTGAAAGGATAACTGCATAACAAACAAAACAAAGTTCAAAAAAGAAGAAAAGTATTGAACAGTTCTTTTACTGATAGCCTCAGAATTTAGCTTGTAACCTGTTTTTAAGCATTCATGGCAATGAATTCTGTGCAAGTTCCTGTAAACTTATGACCAGTCAGTAGTCTGGCTGCACTGTACAATATTTTAGAAAAAAACAGAAGTTTTAGGATGAAACTGCCAGAATATTTACTGTAAGCTTATACAATTAATCAGCAAGATTGTCGTAAGTGTTGTAACAGGCTTTACTGTATTTATCTGCTCTTACAACACCAAGACTTCAAGCTTCTCAGGCAGAACTACAGAATATGCTGGTTCACTCTGGTGGCAGAAACTATGCAAATTTTATTTCTCTGTTCTGAGAGGAGATGTGAAAACCTAAACACCTTTGCTGGGGGATGGCTTGTTACTTTTTGGCTTTTTAAAATTTTATTTTATTTTTTTTTAAATTTATTTATTGATTTATTCCCACTGTCTACCCTTATCATGGTCCATTTATATAAATGTGATCCAGTACTTTGAAGATGTGGAGATACTTAGCCAAACTTCTGCAGCAAGCAGTCAGAAGCAGGGCAAGTGGTCTGGACTTAGAGCAAGGGATTTTATAAAAAATGTGGATAATTTTGCTTTTAAATTCATCATGTTTTTTAGAATTTTTTGTTTGTTATAACATGAAACATCAATGTAAATCATAAGTATGACATTTTAAAGCTGAAGTGACAATTGAGCATGTTCTTTTAAGTAACAGGGGCATTTTATCTGGATTTTAACACGCCAGTCCAACCATGTAAAGGTGTTACCAGTAGCCAAACCTGAAAACAGAAAGCATGTATTTTGGCAAGGCATTTTATTACAATGTCAAATCCTTTTTCTTAGCAGTCAGTCATTGAAAACAATCTGTACACAGCTAATTCAGTCAACAAAAATAGTTGTACAACTTTAAGTGATGTGCCCCATTTATGTAACTTGTTATGCTCTGAAGTGATGCTCTTCATTGTTTGAATCCTCAGATAAACAATTACCAGTCTTAACATATATTAAAGTAAGATTACGTTCTTCTCTCAAAAGTACAAAAAATAACACTTTAAATATACAGTGGCTCCTAAGTTTAGACAGAATCCTGTCAGGAAGAGAGTTTTGCACTTCAGTAGACAGTGCCTTCAACATCAAGAGCTCTTCAAAGTGCTTGGCAGAGTGTGTGAACACTATCCCCACTTACTGGATGATGAAATAAGGCACAGAGGTCAACTACTTCGCCCACTGTCACACAGAGAGTGAGTGGTAGAACTAACAGAGCAGAATTTGGGGGATTTCAGTTCTCCAGTGTAACCATCACATCTCATTGCCGCTATTCAAGTGCAATGGCTTAAACGTTTCTGAGGAGGAAAATGTGTACAGCACATTTTGAGGAGGGAAGATTCAGTGCCAGTTACAGGCTGCAACAGTTTCAACCCAAACCAATGAATTTGGTAGTCAGTAACTCATAATGCACTTCAGGGAATGATTACATAGAGAATTACACATTAACCTGCAGAGAGAAAGCTCATTAAACATAAGACATATGGTGTTAGCTTTGCAAAAAGTACTGGTTGTCTTAAGCTTGTCAGTAGCTCAGGTATAATGTTAAGTTTGTCAGAGAAGTGGTACTTTGTGATCAGCAGATGTCCTAAACATGGTTCTCCTACCAGCAAGGTGAATTTCTCTGGAGAGTCACATGGAAATGCAAATAAGGGCTAAATATCTCCTCAGGAGGCAGAGATATGTATGAGGCACATTAACTGCTTGTGAGGTATGGACTAAGTAGTAAAGAAATACTAAGTCAGAAAAACAAAATAGTCTAAAATAAATATGGCTGAAACTGAGTCACCCATCCAAAATCACCAAGAAATGCATCTTTGGATAGCTTACATTGCAACAAAAAAAGAGTGTGACACACACAATCCCTGCCTGGATGAGAAGCATTCTGTGGCCTAGCCCTCTGCTTACAAACAAGCATTTCAGAAAGCCTGCCCTTGGATAGGATGCTCATGAGATGAGTCATTTACTGACAGAGGCTGCTGATGGGATTCGGAAACAAGTACACTTTGATTCTGTTCTTCACTGACTTGCTGGGAAGGAACTGTATCATGGCTAGAGTGAGACTGCTGACTTGATTCCTGAGCCAGCTGCACGTGCTGAGCTGGATGTGAAGATCCCGCCAAGTGGATTTGTTCATTTTGCCCTTGCTGAGCATGGAGATGTTCTAGCGCTTCCTTGGAAAGAGTGATGACGTGCATTTGTTCAGGTTGGGCAGCCTCTATTTGGTTTGCAATCACATTGATGCTTTGGATTTGTTCTGCTTGCTCCTGCTGAGCTGAAAGCAACAAGTTTTGCAGCTGCTGGGGTGGCTGCGCAAGGAGCGCGAGGTTGGCAGCGTGCTCTGTGGTCATGCTGGGGGCATTTTCTGCAGTCACAATACTGATGCCTTGATTGTGGCTGGGCATGAAGTTGATGTTGTGTACGGCATCTGTAACCAGCAGCTGAATTTCCTGCCCTCCCGAGGTGGCAAGTTGGTACTGCTGCAGCTGGAGAATGTTTCTCACTTCTTCTGGTTGAGCGCTGGTGCTCGTGGCGGCGCTGGCTTCCTGAAACTGCTTTTCCTTGCTGTGAATTTTCAAATGAGACTTCAGGTTGTCCAGACGAGCAAACTGCAAACTACATTCTGGGCAGGCAAAAGGCTTTTTGCCTGTGTGTAAGATACAGTGTCTTCTCTTAGCACTGGAATCAGAGAAGGATTTTCCACATATATCACAAGAATATGGCTTTTCTCCTCTGCAAAAGGAAAGCATTTGATCTCATTAAAATATTCACTTTGACAATGCTGCTTTCTGAAATAAAATGCTTAAATGATTACACTGTTTTTCTAAATTGTAAGTACTTAAAAGGTAGTGTCATTAAAAACATCCTCTGTTTGACCTCCTGACTTCTATTTGACTTCACAAACTATACAGTTAGTATATGCTCCAGAACTACAGAGGTAACTGCCTTCCTCTCATAAAACCAGAGGTACAGGCTCCATGCTGCCAGACCTTGACACGAATGCAACCACTTTGCACAATTCTAAGCACTGACCATTTTAAGAACATTCATTAACAATGTGGGCTTAAAAACAAAAGTGTGTCCAAATCCTAACTTGCTGCCTGTGTCAAAAGGACAAGAAATTTTACTGGAAATGTTTTCTTAGACAACAGTTTTCCAGTGATTTAAAATTTAACAGTGATTCTAAGTCTAACATTATGCAATGCATTGCACTGACAGGGATAAAAGACAACTAATGCTATCAGCGACAGGATAGCTCACAGGGAAACAGGACAATGCTCCAATAACCTTGATACACCATGGCTACTCTTCTGCTGTCAAACAAAATTTACAGTACAATTTTCACAAAAAATAATATAGCAGTAAATACATTGTCAGTGAACGGACACAAAACACAAAGACGACTCTTACAATATCTTGGCACATGAGTATTTAGGACTTTGGTACTTTCCACTACCAATTTTTTCCTTGCATAGATTAAGCAAAAATGTTAAGTTTTTAACAATCATTCAAAATGCAACCAAGTCCTGACCATTCTAAAATTAAACAAGCACTACATACAAGTTATAAAATTAGAAGTTACATTTTTAAAAAGTGTCATGAAAATAAGACATACTTTACCTGTGAATTCTAATGTGAGTCTGAAGTGAACTTTTAGCTGTAAATGATTTGCCACAAATCTCACAAGTGAAGGGCTTCTCACCTATCAACAAGAAATTCCCTTTTTAAACAGCACTTTTAATACATTAAAAACATTTGTATTTTACCATACACAGTATCAAGTGTGCACTGTTGGCTCCTCACGCTTCTGCCATGGTGCAGCAGATATCCCAAACTGAATGAACTCACTAGTCAAAATGAGGGTATAACATTTTAAATGTACACCTCTAGCATTTCTCCCCTTTGAAGATGAAAAATTAGGTGATCCAAGCCCCCAAAGCAACAAAAAGCTGTACCTATGGCACAGATGTGGGTGTTCCATATGGAACAGAAACGCTCTGAAAAAAGGCTGTCCCTGAACCCTGGCATTAATGCCACGTTCACATGCAGCACCATGCAAATAAGTAAGCCCAAACTTCCAAAGCTGGAAAATGAATCCATTATCTTAACAACTTGCCTGGCTTTCTATAAGGCTCCATCACACTAGGCCTATGATATTCTGGTAATGCCAGTTAGAAAAAAATTAAATTATTGTGAGTTAAATAAAATATGAGTTTATTTGGGGATTTTTTGTTTATTTGTTGGGGGGTTTTTTTAGTGCATTTGGAATTCTGATGTCTAATTGAGTAGAAGCAGAGAGGCCAAATTAAACTATAAGAAGGTTCACAAGAAACAGATAATACCCAACCAAAGCAAATCCTAATTCACACCATAACAAGTCCTTGTAGCACTGAGGTTCTTTAAGACACCAGACACAAGAATCCAGATCACCATTGTGGTAATTCCACAAGGCACACCAAACCCAGGGACTGGGCAGCAGCCAGTTTCCAAGGAAGCTTCCCATTTAGCATAGAACTGCAATGCTTACCAGCTTTCATGTGGCTTTGGAGGGCATGGATAAAGGATGAGAGAACAAGAAACATTTGTCAGAAGGGACCTCCTGTCATCCAGTCCCAGCTTGCTACTGGAAACAGGAGTAACTTCCCAAGTAGGCTGTATTATTATGACCCAGTATTATCAAACTGCTGCTAAAGGAGAACAGTTGTATCTATGTTAACACCTGTCCCTCAAATGCCTTGGAATTTTATTTTGCTTTTGAGATGGGACAGATCAATTATTATTTCTACATAATACTCGTATCTTGCCTGTCTTTTCTAAAGCAAAATATATTACAAGCCAGCTTCTGCTAAAACTCAGCTTAGCTCATATATTTTTGCAACTTACTTTGCTAGTAGGTTGCTTCTTCTCATTTCCCACTACATTTAGAGCTGTATCAGCATCAGATACAATACTCTTCTGTGTATTAATACTGTGTTCTCCTCAATACAAAATTATGTAAATGTCACATGCTAACACTATTCTGGATAACCAAAAACTCCCAGAAGCACAAGTTTTAACTTCAGCATATCCCAGAAAATTTAAAGCTGTGTTACTTTCACTTAGAAAAGAGAAGGAAATGAACGAGATAAAGTATGCTTGAGACGTAGTTATGTATTACAACTGCAAGCAACGTGCTTAAGAATAATTTCATTTTGTAAGAAAACAATTGCCACTGTTTCTAGTTACTTTAAAAGACAAAATTATTCACATGTCACCTTATGAATTTACTCTTCAAAGGAAAGTATTTTATGAAGTTTATGCCTTGTTATTATGAGAGGATAGATCAACATTTTATCTGTTATCCAGTGATTCATTACTGGCTTGCCCTTTAAATCTCTTAAAACACCCTCTGACGCACTTGCATTGAATCATCCCTCCCAGCCCATCTCCTCTCAACATCTGCTTTATTACAGCATAGTAAAAAGATAAATGGAAATAATTATTTTTCTGGTCACAGTACTTTTCATAAGCACCCATCCCTCACAGACAGAGGTGTCCAACTCCTCTAGGACACACACTTTCTGTTACTTGTCAGCTCACTGCAAGCCTGATACATGCTGGATACAACCCCCCCAACAAACTGAATTCTCAGTCCACAGTTCCACAGTAAAGCTAACTGGCATTTTCTGCAGCAAGTTTTATAAAACTGGGGAAAAAAAGCCCTCTTCCTGTAACAGGCACTGCTTCTGTGCTGCTGTAACACGAGCATTTTGTGCTCCTGCATTCTTGACGTCAAATCTCTTCATTAGCAACACAGGCATCATTACGTACAAGTAGAGCAGAAGTTCATTCCACAGAGACAAGTGTAATTTGCCTAACATTGTTTTGTCCATGTAACTTCAAGAAAAACCAAACATAAATCCCACAAAACCCAAGGTACAACATTACCTGTATGTGTTCTTAGATGTTTCTTTAGCTGAGCTGCATCCATGAATTTGCGACGACACAGGTTACATTCCGGCAGTGAACGGCCTTGTCGCAATAACAAAAAAAGTGTCAGTGCATAAGTGATCCCCTGTATCTCTTCAGTGATCTTTGTTAAAGCACTTCCCTGTAAAATAACCACTTTGATATAATATAGAGATAAAACAAAAGGAGATTCACTGCCTCCTCCCTATCTTAACTGTCACACTCCTATTTCTCAAATTAGTATTACCACAGGAAAAGAGGGGACTGACACCTGCTCCTGCCCAAAACCACCTTCTCTTGAAGTTTTGTAAATTCTGATTTTCTCCACCACTTCCTCTGTGTGTATCTCCATTCCGTTCCAGAAGTGAGAAGAACACTTGCTAAAGCTTGTATGCCCTTACTAGTCAAAAGTAGTGGGCAACTACAATGCAATTTGCACACCAGGCAGCAGACACAAGTGTTTATACAATTCCCAGCTTCTATGTAGCATAGACAGCAAGGCTAAAATAATCAAGTTGTACACTGTCAAATACAGTATAACTAATTTTTCATCATCATAAGAGCCCTTCTCAATTAAATATTTTTCTACACATTCCATTTACTATACACCATTATGTCTTTTTCACCCTATCCACTGTTA
Source organism: Illadopsis cleaveri (assembly GCA_013399915.1). Lineage (NCBI taxonomy): Eukaryota > Metazoa > Chordata > Aves > Passeriformes > Timaliidae > Illadopsis > Illadopsis cleaveri. The sequence goes on from VXBB01012523.1 coordinate 94,931, forward strand.
TACCAAGATAGGACACATCAAGGTAGCAGAGACTAAATATATCACTGACGAAGAACCTTCAGCCTAAGTCGATCTTTAGGAAGACAAATCAGCATGGACTGTAAGCCAGGCCCTCAACCCAAACTCGTTATACCTGTGTGTAGTCGATAGTGGCTCTTGAGCTGTCTCTTTTGGCTGAAGTATTTCCCACACTGATCACAGGTAAAAGCCTTCTGCCCTGTGGAGAAAATCACTTATTAAAATGTAAGCCACATCCAAAGCAAGTGTAAGGAAATAAATAAAATACACAAGCCAGCTGCGAGGAGGCAATTCAGTTTTGATTTGCCTCAACAATGGTTGTCAGAGACACATGGGAGAGGGGTTGCACATGTGCCACCTCCAGGAGGCAGCTAGGAGAAGATGGAGGAAAGCCTTGTCTCTGGGGAGACTTTTCCTGGCAACCAGTTCATGTCTCTCATGGACAGGCAGTCAGCAGGGGATCACTGAAGACCTGGTACCCCAGACACTCTCCAGTCAGATAGCAAAAGGTCTCTACCAATAGAGATGCAATACACTGGGACACTGGACTGGGCCAATGGTCTCCTGTCAGCAGGCAGACTTTGGGAGGAGCCAAGGGCATGAGAAGTAACTGGTCACAAGTCCTGGGGCTTTTCAAACTTGCTTTTTGAGTTGGGCTTTTGGCTTGAAGCTTTTTTGAGACCATGCTTTTGAGGCTTGGTGATTCAAGGGGCTTTTTGAAACTTGCTTTTGAGTCAGGGCTTCATGAGTCTTATGCTTTTTGCCCTGGCCCCAGCCTGCCTTTTGACTCTCCTGCCCTCGCTGGCTCTTGCTCGCCCTCGCGGCTGTCCTGCCTCCCTGTGTCCCTGACCAATACTCTGCCTGCTTTGTCCCAGTGTCCCTGCCTGAGCCCCATGTCCAACCCCACCCACTGCTGCCATCCTCACCACAACCGTGTCCAGGGTTTCTGGTCCAGGGCTCTGGACCTCCCCCGTCACTGCAGGAGCCGTGCACAGGCAGGCAGCATGCACACGCCCCAGCTCGTGGACATTCAGGCACTCCCTGACCATCGGTGGTAAAGCTCTCATTTTCTCTCTGTCTCCCCTCTCTCTCTCCCCCCATTCCTTTCCCGTTTTTCTTCCTCTTGTTCTGTCTTTTCTAGCACTCTTTAGTAGGATAACTCCTTTTCATTTTTGTTTTTTCATTACCAGTAAACGGTCCTCAGATACAATGTTTGTCTCATTGGACATTATTTCGTTCCTGACCATTCATTTTTTAAAGAACTCCTCGCAATTTCCCTCAGTGGAATGTGACACCAGCACACACAAGATGGAGCTGAAGTATCTTTCTTCCAGAAAGGCAAATTCTTGCAGCAGAGAGCTACATTTGCCTTGAAGTATTTACCTGAATGCAGGCTCATGTGCTCCAGAAGAGAATGCTTTGTTGTCAGAGCCTTGCTGCAAATGGTGCACGTGTACGGCCGTTCCCCGGTGTGCATCCGCTCATGGACTTGAAGAGAATGCTTCTGGGAGAAGCCTTTGCCACACTCACTGCATGTAAAAGGGCGCTCCCCTGAAAGCAAAAGATGACATTTGTAGGCATAGATGCATCATTTCTCACTATATATTCTAAGCTGATAGTGAGAGGTACTGCAATGTTGTAGCTACTGAAAAAATTAGTTTTGATTAGTGGTAAAGAGACAAGCTTCACACAGCAATAAAATAATTCTTTAGCTACTGTCATATAATTCAGTGCTTAAACAATGAAATGACTAATTACACTGAAATCTAGGTGAGGCATAAAGGTTCTGAGATCTGCTGACAAGAATAAAACAGCAAACACAGAACACACCCTAATTTGGATCAGCATACTATTTTGGAAATTCCTGCTGTAGTCAACAACCAGCCCTTCAACAGTCACTTACATTTGGCAACATCACTAAACCTAACCCAAAAGCAGCAGTCTCTGAAGGCCTACCTGTATGGCTTCGCTGGTGAACAGCCAAGAAGTGATTACACTTAAATACTTTGCCACAGTCTTTACAGCGAGCTTCAGAACCGCCACGTTTTCTTTTTCCATCAGTTCTCTTTGCCAGTCCTTTCTCATCCTCATCCCCAAGAAGTTTATAATCTTTTAGTTTGATTGATCTCCTTATTCTGCGCTTGCTGTAACGGCTCTGAGTGTTCTGGATCCCTTCAGATTTGGGATCGTAGTTTTCATCTTTCTCAGCTGACAGATCAACAGCAGCCTCTGAGCCACAAGCAGGTTCAGTTTCTTCTCCATCTTTCCTCACTGAAGCCTGTTCATTGGCAACTGTTTCTTCTACTTCAGTGTCTTTTTTCATGTAATTTTGCTCATTTTGCATGGAGTTGTTCTCTCTCAGCTGCCCATCTTCAGCAGAATTTGCTCCTGATTCTTCTTCTTCTTCTTGGACAACCTTGATTTTCCTTGGCCGCCCCCGTTTTCGCTTTGGTGGATCATAATTTTTCCTGTCACTTGCAACACCAGAGGCTCCACTTTCAGCTGGAAATGCACTGCCTTGGCTGCGGCTTTCCAGGTAGTCTCTACAGGCCCATACCAAGTCAGTCACTTTCAGCAGCTGTGCAGTAGCCAGGATTTGTTCTGTGCTTTTCTCACTGGCACAGAGGCAACCAGTGTAGATAAATTCTAGCAGAACTCCAAAGGTGTCTGCAACCATTCCCTCCAACATGTAAACTGACTGCCCTATTTCACCCTCATTTACAAACATCATTGAGAAGTATTCACTGCTGGCAGCCAGCAAAGCTTTATGGGCTCTGAATTGCACATTCTCCACTATCAGAGTAATGTCACAAAGAAAATCGTTTTTTCTTTGTTCCTCAAAATTAGCTAGAATGGTATCTTTGTGAGCTTTGGAGTGGATGATCAGTTTCTCAGAAGGATCAGTTGTTTTTGCCATTTTAATTATGAATATTAAAGGGGGTGCCTAGAAAAACAGAATAGCTTTAGTAAAGAATTATTTTAACAGTTGGCATTATAAGACCCAAGTATCATTCGTTATACCAGTAACAGACTTCAAGAGTTTCTGAAGCAATTCTGAATCCTCTGAAATTTTGAAAAATCAACACTATGGCTGACATGGAATTTCTTCAATAAGCATTTTTAAATCTTATAAAAAGGCTACAGATAGTTTTTTTAGATCAGAATTACTGTCTATCATTTATCTCTGATGTACAGTGAACTCTGTATTATTTAAAAGAATTGCTATCTGAAACTAAAACAACCAGACAGAAACAACTCCGTGGTCACAGCTCCTTAGTACAACACTGGCTTTGCATGGCAATGTTTTGCTAGCTGGGCAGCTACAGGGGTGGCTTACAAACAAAAGGGATGGAGATGGAGAACTCCAACAGTTTTAATCACCTGAACGAATGCTCCATGAAATAGCAGACACTATCTACAGATGATACCTAAAGGCCACTGAGGTGATGAACAGGGGTTTCTTTAGCCCTAATCATCTACCAAATAGTTCACCGTGGTGGAGTCAAATCGTTTTGTCTGAGAGCTTTAATTTCTGGAGCATGTGAGCCTGATGTTTGTTGCTGGGGCACCTTAAAGCACAGCTGCAGGTGTGACCCAATCTGCCTTATCGTGCATTACAAGAATTCCTGGACGGCTGCCGCCAGCTCTGCCTGCAGGCATCCCCTAACATCCACACGTGTTCCAGACAAGGCAGCGGGAGTATTTTGTGAGTTCTGATCACCTGAAGGACTTCGGTGTTTAATCAGGAGGTGACAGCATTAGTATTCTGACTGCAAAATCCAAACCACCCGCCTACCCTAAAACCTCCCACCATTATAGAGTGAGGCTGTACTCCAGCAGAAGGCCCCACGCTGCCGGCAATGCGTTCGGATACACACTCCGGTCCAGCCATGGAAGGGCTCAGGAGCCCTCGGGAGGTGACCCTGGGGCCGGGCCTCGACAGGGGCACGGTCAAGGGCACCATGCGGGTCGCCGCCCCCCGCGCACCGTGAGAGCTCTTCGGGCCGCCCCTCAAGGGAAGGCCGCTCGTCCCTCGTGGGGCAGGAGTAGGGAGCGGGCCGGGAACACCCGGCCCGGCTGCCCCCGCCCTGCCCCGGCACTCACCGCTCGCCGCCGCCGCCTCCGCTGCACTTCCGGGCCGGAGCTGGCACCGCGCCTGCGCTGCCGCAATGAGCGCAACGCGGGCGGGGCTTGGAGCCACGGAAGCGCAGAACAGCCTGGGTGCGAAGGGGGCCGCGTCCATCATCCGGTTCAGCTCCCCGCCCTGCCCGGGACAGCCTCCAAAATCACACCATGTACCAGAGAGCGTTGTCAAATGCTTCCTGAACTCTGTCAGGCTTGATGCTGTGACCACTTCCCTGGGGAGTCTGTTCTAGTGCCCAGCCACTCTCTGTGTGAAAAACCTTTTCCTAATACTTAAAACTAATCCTCCTCTGGCACAACTTCAGGCGATTCCCTCAGGCACTGTCACTGGTCTCCACAGAGAAAAGATCAATGCCTGGCCCTCCTCTTCCCCTCACAAGGAAGTTGTAGACTGCAATGAGATCTCTCCTCAGTCTCCTCCAGCCTGAGCAGACCAAGTGATCTCAGCTGCTCCACATACAGCTTCCCCTCAAGGCCCTTCGCTATTGTCATAGCCATCCTTTGGATGCTCTCTAGTAGCTTTATATCTCTCAACTTCAGACAAAAGATTTTATTTCTAAGATTTCATAGTTAAAAAACTGGCCTGAGAACACGTGATGTTCACAGGCGATGTTGCGGCCATACTGGTGCCTGATGGTAACACTCCATGTGTTAATCAGTGGAAATACAGGGTTCACACAAAAGTGGGGCGGGTGCCTTTCAGGGAAAAAAAAGTCTGCAGCCTGTCATCAAGACCAAGGGGCCGATCTCTTGGCTCCTTATACGGGCCCATGGCAGTCCCCAGGTAGCGGATGAGTTGGCAGTGCTCCACAAACTGCAACAGCTTCTTCCTGTACATCTGCCGCACTGGCTCCGAGCTCTGGGGGTTGTGTGCTGCAAGAATTTAAGCAGCATGTTAATGTCCCCTATAAACTTTGTGGGATTACATTACAGAAGTTTTCAAAGGCATCAAATCTACCTCTGTTAGCGTTACCCATGGTACAGATAAACACCTTGACTGTTGGTTCCAAGCCAAAAAGATCAATTCTGGTATTTCAGAAAGTTCCTGACTCCAAAGGGTCAAGATAATCAGAAGGTGGAGGATAATCAGAAGGATCAGGTTTTTGCAAAGGAAGACACAACAAACATGCCCAGCTGCTGTCAACTTCCCATTTCTCAGACCATGACATACTGGTGAATCTCCAGGCAGTGACAAATTTGGGTAGTGTGGCACATAACCTGTAGTGGCACATCATGGGGGTAGCCCAGGTCTGGCATGACTGGTGCTGGGTTACTGTGTCCTTGGGACAGGTGTTCTACGACCTAAATGCTTTGCCCATAATGTGGGCTAGCTTGTCATACAAGGAAATCAGGTTTGATAAGCAGAACTGTGACCAACATGGTCTCATGAGAGGAGAGTCCTGCTTATCAAACCTGGTTTCCTTGTATGACAAGGTAATAATCCACCTAGTTGACCCAAGGAACACCAGTTGATGTAATCTTTTTTTAATTTCAAAGCTTTCAATACCTTCTTTCACAGTATCCTTCTGGTCAAAATGTCAGGCACACAGCTGGATAAACATGTCATGCCATGGATGAGCAACTGGCTCACCACTCAGACACAAAGGGTTATAGGGAATGGGGCAACATTGGACTGGTGACCTGTCACTGATGGGTTTCCCACAGGGCTCCACCCTCAGCCCTGTGCTCTTCAATATCTTCATAAATGACTTGGATGCAGGACTGGAATGGATACTGAGGAAGGTCACAGATGATACAAAACTGGGAGGAGCTGTTGACTGCCTTGAGGGCAGGGAGACCCAGCAGAGAGACTTTGACAAATTAGAGGACTGGGCAATCACCAACCATATGAATTTCAATGAGGGAAAGTGCCAGATTCTGCACCTGGGCTGGGGCAACCCTGGATGCATGGACAGACTGGGGAATGAGAGGCTGGAAAGCAGTGCTCTGGAAAGGGACCTGGGAGTCCTGGTTGATGGCAAATGGAACATGAGTCAGCAGTGCCCTGGCAGCCAGGATGGCCAACCCTGTCCTGGGGTGCATCAAACACAGCATTGCCAGCTGGGCAAGGGAGGGGATTGTCCCACTCTGCTCTGTGCTGGGGCGGCCTCAGCTTGAGTCTGTGTGCAGTTTTGGGCATCACAATACAAGAAAGGAATTAAACTATTAGAAAGTGTTCAAATGAGGGCAACAGAGATGGTGAAATGTCTTGAGGGGAAGCTGTATGAGGAGCAGCTGAGGTCATTTGGTCTGTTCAGCCTAGAGGAGACGGAGGGGAGACCTTATTGCAATATTCAACTTCCTTGTGAGGGCAAGAGGAGGGGTAGACACCGGTAGACACTGACCTCTTCTCTGTGGAGACCAGTGACAGGGCCTGAGGGAATACCTTGAGGTTGTGTCAGGGGAGGGTTAGGTTGGATATCAGGAAAAGGTCTTCACTGGGTTGAGTGCCCACAGTGGTTGGGTACTGGCACAGGCTCCCCAGGGAAGTGGTCACAGCACCACGCCTGACAGAGTTCGAGAAGGGGATCCTTCGGGATGGTCCTGGGCAGTGCCAGGAGTTAGACTCAATGATTATTGTGGGTCCCTTCCAACTCAGCATCTTCTGTGATTCCATGATTCTGTAAAGAGCTGACCAGTAGTCTGGAGGAGGAAAGAAGGTTTCTCTCTGCCCTAAGCCCTATTTTGGCATACATTAGTATTGAGTGCCAGTCCTCAGAGTACAGTTTATTATTTTAATTGCTACCCTGAGGCAAAGGGGAAGGAGTGAGCCAAATCATAACCTTTTTTTTTCCTTATGGACAGTCTTTTATNAAGGAATTAAACTATTAGAAAGTGTTCAAATGAGGGCAACAGAGATGGTGAAATGTCTTGAGGGGAAGCTGTATGAGGAGCAGCTGAGGTCATTTGGTCTGTTCAGCCTAGAGAAGACGGAGGGGAGACCTTATTGCAATATTCAACTTCCTTGTGAGGGCAAGAGGAGGGGTTGACACCGGTAGACACTGACCTCTTCTCTGTGGAGACCAGTGACAGGGCCTGAGGGAATACCTTGAGGTTGTGTCAGGGGAGGG
>VXBB01012523.1:102458-159351 GCA_013399915.1 Illadopsis cleaveri
TGGAGGAGGAAAGAAGGTTTCTCTCTGCCCTAAGCCCTATTTTGGCATACACTAGTATTGAGTGCCAGTCCTCAGAGTACAGTTTATTATTTTAATTGCTACCCTGAGGCAAAGGGGAAGGAGTGAGCCAAATCATAACCTTTTTTTTTCCTTATGGACAGTCTTTTATATCTCGTTACAAAAACTGGACAGCATTAAGAACTATGCTCTAAGACACTTCAGCCCACTAGCTTTAAACTGTAGACAGCTACATTTAACAGTTTCTGAGAGATTTTTCTAGTATTGCTCCAAATACAGCCCTTACAGGAGTCTAGCTTGAAGGACACTCAATCACTCTAGTGATATATGGTTTACTACTCTTTTCAGGACTAAATCCCTCTGCATTTATGGTTGATCACCTGTACCTTCTCAGATACTGAAAGCAATTCAATGTTGTGAGAGAAGCTGAAGGAGCAACTAAATCCCTGCTTCTTGTCACCTATTTAAATGTGAGATTAGAGAATGATGTTAATTTAAGATGAGAAGTTTTGACTTCACATAGAAATAGGATGAAATAAATTTCCAGGGGACCACAACTTGAAGCATTTCGATCAAATTTTTTGATCAAGAATGGCGTGACTACTCTGAAGAGATGCACAGTAATAAATAATGCTGTATTTGCAACAAATCACAGAATCACAGGATGGGTCAGGCTGGAAGGGACCACAGTGGGTCATCTGGGCCAACCTCCCTGCTCAAGCGGGGTCATCCCAGAGCACATGGCACAGGATTGTGTTCAGATAGCCCTTGAATATTTTCAGACTCCACAACTTCTCTGGGCAATCTGTTTCAGTGTTTGATCACTAGTACATGAAAGATGTTCTTCCTCAAGTTCAAGTGATTTGTCAATGTACAGGACTGCTATATCTTAAAGCTGGATGTAGTCCTACCCAGTGCTAGAAGAAGATAACTTGTTTTCCTGAATTGCTATGGTAAAGCTGTTTGGCACTGCATGAGGAGAAGAGATTTCTGCACTTGCATAACCCTTCTGGTTGATCATCCACTACTAATGATGATTTAATGTTGCAATATATGAGCAAAACATTCCTAGCATGGGCATCCTTATGTTAGCAAAGCCATGCTAACAATAGAATGAGAACAGCCTTTGCAAATGAAGCAAACTACAGTATAAGAGCAGTTTGGTGGCTTAGGAACTGTACATTTATGCAAGGGCTTAACATGTGCCTGCCCTGTTCAATGCTCTTCTTTAACAAAGCTGTGCTAGCAAAAAAGTCTGTGATAGTTCAAGAAAATTCTGGAGGGCTCTGGAAACTACATGAGGAAACAGGATGTAAAGAACTTTGAAAAAATAATTAAGATTGGTATTATCTAAAAGAATAAATAAAAATGTAAAATACAAAAGGCCAGGTGACGTTCACCCAGTGAACAGGTTGGCTTATAAAAGACAAAAGTGATGGGTTGAAAGAAATGTCAGTTATGCTCCAGAAATCTCTAGCAGTGCTGGAAACCAGCCCAAAGCTATAGCAGAGCTGCAAACAAGGACACTGAAATCGAGAAAGTTTGCAATAGCTAAGCTGGTTGCAAACTGTTAAAGATTATTACTTGCAACTGATATCTCTGGCTGAAAAAAAACCAAACAGAAATTCTAAAAAATAGCAAATATGAACACTAATTGGCTATCTATATTGTATCAGAGGACTTATGTCATTTATACAATTAGTTATTTTTATAGCATGCTATTTTATACACTACCTTTTAGATGGAAGGAGACAAAAAGCAGAGCACTTTCTTTCACACTTAGGAATGGAAACTTTGGCTTAAGGCTGCCGACCTCATGCAGAGCTTTTATTAGAGAAGTTGCTACTCCCTAAAGAAAGAAAACAGACTTTAAAGACCATTACAGAAAACTTGAACAATGCCTTATCCTATTGTAACTCAGATCTAACAATGCAGGAGGATACCCTAAGTTGGTGAATAGAAGATAACAAATTAGCATAAAATAGGGAGGGCTGTGACCATGAATCATTTTTTAATTTATTCATGTTTCAAAGTGTAACAAACTACTCAAATTTTTCCAGGTAAGCTTGTGTCTATGCTGGTATTAAAAGTCACACCAAAGTGTACTCTTACAAGATATGATAAACAACTAAGTCAGAAAATCTATCATCTAATACTGCAGCTTATTATCCCCCTCTGACGATCTTGTATTTTTCCCATGAAAAATACAAACATCTATTATTTTAAAGCTTAAAAAAAATTGCTCTCAATCGTAACTAAAAAAAAATTTCTTTTTAATGTAATCTCATTAATAAATGTAAGACTCAAGTGCATTAAAATTAAAAAAAAACTGAGTGAGATACGCTATATATCAAAAATCATGTTTTAAAATAGAAAAGCAAAAACTGACCTGTTCAAGGTATCCAGCCAAAGGAAGTGCAGTTAGTAGCATTGGCTCTTTTTTTGGAGGAAGTTTATGGGGAAGCTTCAGATTCCAGTACTTCTCTGGTAACCTAACCAGGTAAAAAATAAGCACTTTTAAGATGTATTAACAGTGATATGATTGAAAATTAAAATGCAGTTAGTGTATTCACCTCATAAATTTCTGAAGTTTTTCTTCACTTTCAAAAATATATACCTTGTCTTGGTATTTTGCTGCATACTCAATGTTGCCAGGCACCAAAGCTTCATATCTGAAGAGATGGAGCAAGAATTACTCATTCAAAGAAAATGTAAAACATAATTTGTGTGGTGTAAATTCATGAGCTGCTGGTAGCCTTCTGGTAATTCAGCAAGTGTAGCAACTACAAAAAAAAAAGCAATTGGATCATCCAAGTTTCCGCTACATAACTGACAGTTACAAGGTTCAAAATCTGATAGTGTCTACCTCCAAATCTGCTTATTAAGGAACTTTTATAGTGCTTCTTTAAGCTCCTCCATTTAAAATGCCAATCATAGTTGCTCAGGAGATTAAAAAGGGATAACATAGAATTGGCTGTTGTGGTTCTCCTCTGATAGAAATTCTTGCACACTGAGGAAATCTGTGTGACTTTATGGTAGAGCTTTATGGTTCTCTTACAAAAATCATAATAGCTAGTTTTGCATTTACTAGGGATTTATGAGATTTCTTTGAACCTTTGAAGGCTTATGATAGAAAGAATTCAAACTATATCTGTCCATCTTCATCATGAAAGACACCAAGCCAACACAGATTCTTGTAGAACCTGTAGCCATGTAAGTATTGAAAGGTGATTTTATCATGATTTCCAAAGCCACAGATGCAATATAGAGAATTGTAATTGCTTTTCCTGTCCAAACCCTGAACAGCATTAAAAAGTATTTTGAAAATATTTCCTCATGAATGCATTAATACAGGACACATAGTCTGTAATTCAGATTTTGAAAACTCTAGTGACATACCGCTGTTTTCCATCTAGGTAAGTGACTGGGCAGTATCCCTGCATTTCAGCCTTGACAGGGAATAAGGCTTCTGCTGCAGTCAGTTTCTTAGGTAGCATATGTGGTGGTGGAAGAGGGTGAGATGCCAGTGATGATAAATAAACCTCTGGTCTGCTCAAGAATTTCTGTAGAAAAAGAAATGTTTTTACCATGTAAGAAGCACTGCAGGACTGTTGGTCAAGCTCCAGAGGACTGGCTCACACAATTTAGATACCTATTTTTTCTACAATGCAACAGTGTGTTGGCACTGCTGTTGCTCCTGGGTAATTTCTTTTCCAACCTACTCTCAGTTGAAGTAGTCACTATCCACCCACCATCCATCACTATCTACTGCTATCTTTCTAACCCAGTCTCCCCACAACAGATAAAGGAGAAAGTTACTGTTTTCAAATGAATGTTTGATCTGTGACAATTTGTAAGACGAGCTTTAGTTTAATGCTGTCTGTGCTGTATATTGTCTGTCTAGACATTTGATAGCAGAAGTATGCAGAACAAAAGCTTGACTGCTAACAACAGTGGTCTAATTCAAGTTGCATATTACCTATTTCTGTATGGAATCAAAGAATCTAAGCCACAATGTTCCCTCTTCCCATAATTCCCTCCTTTTTGACCTGCTTTTTGACACGCACTTCCAGTTCTTCCTGTGAAGCCATTTTGTAATAGCGCCCTTGAAATTCTGCAGCAAACTCCAGTGAGGGGGTTACAGAGCAGTCAATCAGTTCACCTTTCTCTGCAAGGCTGACAGGACAGTACTGTCCACACTCCCCCAGATGCTCCTGCAGTTCCTTGGGAGTGACACCTAAATAAGCAATGCTGGCTGCTTTTCCTGTTAATGAAAACAATTAATGATAATGTTTTATTTATGAGAGACATAGAAACATCGAACAATTCTACTCAGGAATACTGCAGTCTAGAAGGTAATTCGTAATTTGAAAATTATACAAAATAATGAGAACTAAACCAGCAATTTGATAATAAAATGAAGTTGTAACTCATTTTACCAATTAATTTTAATAACATTTTTGTAGCATTTAAGAAATATAATAATTATTAATGATGTGGGATACTCTGCATGCTCATCTTATTAGTCTGTTCTTCTTATTTATGGTTTATTGTTTCACTCCTTTGTGTTACATTTCAGCTATTATTTTATTTCTTAACATTGCTGAAAAAGAGTCCAAGGTGCGATGAAAGCCTCCTCTTTATATTCATCAATATCTTGCAAATGTAACAGTCTATCTGAAGGAAATGTATTCAAAATCTTGAATAAAATGTCATCTCAAACCCAAATTACTTAAAAATCACGCTTTTTCAAGCTTGATGTGTAAAAGTTAAGTGTATTTTAATATTTTTGATTATGACTCAAATTTTTAAGATGCTTTAAAAGTTAAACCCAAAAGGTGGATATAAGATAAGGAAGTATATTTGCCCTTCAGAGGAATTCTAGTTAAATAGTACAGATATGTTTAAAAGGCATATTTAATCCTGACCAGTGCTGACACACAAAAAGTCAAGTGGGAACTGTGCCATTTTAGAATAAAGTGGCCTTCTTCCCAAAACACAGCAATTAACGGATATGGCATATTCAAGCTTATTTCTCGATTTTAAATTTACAGCTTCCCTCTCCCTCCCTCATGCTTCACTCACTCTAAAGTGAAGCTGCAAGCTAGAGCTCCCCTTGTACTTTTGGGGTACACTCTTCATGATTTTTACCACCCAGCGTTGCCATATCTACCATGGACCAAGGATTCTGCCTTCCTTCAGCAGATTTCTGTTACCCTGTTCTTTGGAGGATGGCCTCAAACTGCCCTGTAGCTGGCTTTGTCTTCACTCTTTTCAAGAGATCTCTTCAAGATCTCTGCAGGTGAGATTGAAGAATTTAAGGGTATGTATGTGCCCAAGAATTAGCCTCATCCAAAGAAAGGTGAAGTTGTCATGCACATAGTACATTGCAGCTCTTTAAAGAAACAAATATTCTGGGTAACTTTGTTTTTCTTTTACCTTCTTTTTTTCTTTCCAGGTATATCTGCATTTGTTTAACAACCATCTGAACTTCCTGCAGAACAGTGTTCCAGACCTTCCATTTGCTATGATTGGCGTCAATCACACACCAGTTCTGATGTTCCTTCATATAGTAAGTTCTAATATCATCAATGTGCTCTTTATAGCAGGAATTTTTAATAGCTAGAATCTGTTGGCTGTCATGTTTAGGATAGGGAGGTCTAAAGACAATGAAAAATAAGAGTGATTTAAATCTGAGGATTAGATAATTTCACTGAATTTCAGGTGTAAATTCTAGAATTCACTCTAAGTTCTTTTTACAAAATTTTTCTTATTTGACACTGTAGAACATATTTGAGAAATACAAATTTCTTATTAAGAATACTACCACCTACATGTGTAAAGCACTTATGATCAGACAGTCCTGTTCAAGAACGAAGAACAAAACTTTTTCTATTTATGTCCCAAATACAACTCAATAATTATTTTGCAAAGGATTTGGAATGTATCAACACATATTACCTGACACACACAACAAATACACCTTTAAATGGTACCCTGATATTGCACACTGGATTTGTACTTAAGCCTATGAAATATAATTAGTTTGGTGTTTAAAATGAAGTTTAAAGTAAATACTTTCAAAAACACATCACTGATTTAATTTTTTGCAATGCAAATTGTCTTTAGTCTTTTAGTAAACAATTTAACATTGTACTGATTACTTGATAAAAAGAAAGAGACAAAAAGAAAAGGACAAAATGAAAGAGGCATGCAATAATGCTCCAAGCAATCTGCAATTTCTTAGAAACACTTCCTCTAATGAGAAACAGGTTCTTACACAATTTAATTTTAAGGTGAATGTTCTGTTCTTTTTCATTCTCTGTCTGCTTATAAACTACTTACTGTTCTTCCTCAAAAACAACCAACGGCTCTTTAAACAGAATATTTATCTTCTGAGAAAAACAAAGAAGGGAATGAACTGAATTGAAAGGCTTAGAACTCCTGAATTCTACACATTACTAAATATGCATTATTTCCGTATTTTTAAAAGAACTCAACTTTTTAAAAGAGATCAATATCTTTTATGATAATAATTGATGAAAAATAAATTTCAGCAGCAGAGAGAAGTGGTAACATTTCTGATGTACAGTTTCATTAAACCAGTTAAACTAAGCAGTGGTTGCACAGCATTGCACATTTGTAATCTCAGTCATGCAATTGAGGGATCTGGCCAGAGCATGCCCCAATCACATTACATCCCTGTTTCTGGTCTACGGAAATCAAAGCATTAGAAAGAAGAGGGACTGGTTCCCATATTTTTCATATGTGGAGTTCAGAGACAGCTGAGTTATGCCCCAGGTCAGATACAACCTCTGGGTATAGCACTGAGGCACATAAATAGAGGTATTACAATATTGCGTAGAAAAAAAAAAAAAAAAATCTGTCAGGGAGTATCACTACCGGTCTGTGCTTTCCTTATCCAACAGTGCTCTTCTGAACACTTCCTTTGTATCCACATCAAATTCAAAGATTTTCACTGGAATTATCTTAGTTGATTCCAGGAGATCTACGTGTTTTCTTGTTAGAGGATATCCATCAATTACAACTCTGCACACAAACAGAAACAGAAAAAATAGTTTTCCTAAGAAGTGAGTTTCCAATCAACCAGTTAAGTCTGTGTATATTTCCAGTACATTTTCCATGGAGACAAAAGTCTACACCCATGCCATGAAGTTGTCACTGCTCTCATTTGATAGGCACATTCTTCACTCCTAAGAATTTATCACCAAATAAAAAAATCAAGTAGGTAGAAGAAGAAATAGTAATGAGAAAATGAAATGCACAAAGGACAAAAGGTAAGTGGATGGCTGTGACCTATAAAAATGGTGTACTTTAAAATTCTGACACATCAATCATTCTGAAACATCATTTTAACTATGAGAGGTCTCCATGTGGATTTGGAGGAGCAGTTTTTAAAGTGGTAAGTAAAATTATTTACTAAAGTATTTGAACAGTTTTTAAAATCATATTGAAGAAGAAATGCTTTTCACATATTAGGCAATACTGGAACAAAATATATGGAAACAATATTCCAGGATTTAACATGAAAGAGAAGCTGAAAGAATTCTGATCTCAAGCACAAATAATTTTCACAGATTATTGCAGAATTGCCTTTGTCTGTAACAATTCTCCTTTTTGGGGAGAGAAGTTGAATGTCATGAAATACTGATGATAAAGCTTTTTAAGTCTGCCCGGTTTCAAAGGTGTTTCAGTGGTGAAGAAAGAACCTAGGATCACATATGAATGAGGTGGAAAGACTCACTGCTTTCAGTTCCTCCTTAATAACTTCAGCTGTTAAGAAAACCAGAAAAAAAAATTTGAGTACTGAACCAGCCTGCATGATCAAAGAGAATCAGGTGTGTCCAAGATGGTTCTGGAGTTGGTATTAGAGAGACCAAATGGTAGTTCTCAAAGGGTAACAGAAGATACTGGCTTATTGACTGAAAAAAAGTAACTGTCCTAAAGTGTATTACTTGGATTTACTGGAATATAGTTACTTGAAAATTGCAGAAAATTATGCTTCAGTCTCATTTCACAGAGCAATTGTAAAAAAATCTCCTTTTGTACAGATTATTTTCTTAATGCAGAAACCACTGATGTGTTTCAGTGAAATTGTTTTACGGTGATAACATGGGAATCCACACCTGTGAAGAGACTGGCATCTTAGAGAAACCCCCAAAACCCCCAGAAGGCTCTTACCCAGTGGCATTATCCACGTGATTTAGCAGAGCCACATCTAGAGCCTGGATGGCCAATTCATCAGGTACAGTGAGTCCTTGGAGAAGGTGTGACTGTACCTCAAGTGCCAGCTCACTCTGTGGCTGGTTGTTCATCACAAACCGGATGGCATCTCCTAAGGACAGGCGCAGGAACCCATAAACGCTCGCAAGTCTCTGGGCAACTGCAAAATATTTTGATTTCAAGTCACAACTTTTAAGGTAAGTGACATCAAAAGCTGGCATATGCACAGGACATGCTAACACTATTCAATTTAGCACAAACCTCAGCAGAGAGAGTCAATATTATTAGAGTGTGTTAGAAAATATGCCTCCATTGCTGCTCCTCTTACACAACAGCCCATCAGTTACATCATTTATCCAGGAAATGGGAATTATGGCAACATTTCATCCTAAAAACAAGATAATTTGAACCTGTCTCTTTTCTTCCTAACATCCTACTCTAATCAATAACTGTGGTTTAAAATTAATTTCCTCCTCCTCCAGTAAAAGGCAGAAATGTGTGGATTGACAGTTATGGAGGAGGAAGGGGAGGGGAGAAGGATGGAAATCTTAGGGGTTTTTTAGTCTAGAAATTTGGAAAGAGACTGGGGTATTTGGGGTCCTCATCCTTGATGTTAGGACTATTTCTTCATTTTACGTTAGCTTATATTGACTGAAAAAAAAAGAAACAATTAGAAAATAATAATAAATAATACAAGGGGTATAAATAGTGTTAAGTCCAGTTTTTGTAAGTGGAAGTCCAGGTCACTAACATCTTAAGGACTTGGGATAAAATTCAGATGGACAATGCATAAGTATCAGACTGTCAAATGAGATATTAGAGAATGTACCTAAAAGAATCTGTGCCCAGCAAGAAAAGCAGGAAGACCAACAATATTAATGGTTTATGATTTTTACTAACAGTAAGGACAGATACAGCTTGAGTCACTAAAAAATGATTTTTTAATAGATAACTGCTCATACCTGTAGTCTTTCCAGATTTTGGAAGTCCCACAAATGCAATCTTTACTGGCATAGATGGCTTAGGTTTTGGCTGAGAAATATATTTGATGGGATTTGTCATAAATGTTTCACTATTTTCTTTACTTGAAAAGAAATAAATATATTGTCGATGGATTACTGGAAAGACTGTGCTTCCCTGCCTTTGCTGTGGCTTGATCACATCTCCTTGGCTTAACTATATAACATACAAAATGAGAATCAGTTAATTAGGTTTGACAAAGCCTCTTCTTCTTCCATTCCAGAGAAGTGGCTTTATAGGAAGGTAGAAGAGTACCAACCATAATCAAAGCATTCTGAAATTCACACAGATTTTGCTCAAATCTGAGAAACTTCTATACCTACACTTCATGTTAAAAAGATGAAATAAACACTGAAGACAGAAAGAATACTTGCTATTTCCAGTAGGTGGTACCATAACACCTTATGTCTGTCAAGGTAGTGTAGTCAGAGACAATAAACATAACAGTTTTTTGAATTTTCAAAGAACAAAGAGAATAACTTTATTCCTCAGTGAATTAGACTCACCTGCTTGTCTGCCAATAGAAAATACACTGAGAATATTATATTCACCAGAAGCCATACACAAATGGAGAAGATGTAAAAAGATATCAATACTTATATTATGGTCAAGTGAAAAACCACAAGAAGATAAACTGAAAAATTTAGTGGAAAAATACATGCACTGCTGATGAAATCTTTTCAAACACATCAGACAGCCCACTAAAAAGTCTGCAATATTGATGGATCAACATCAACATGTAAGAGATGCAATTGGCAGAAACAGTCATTTGAGGTAATGCCAGATTAATTCCTTGCACTACTCTTCTCTATGGTAAAACTTAGTCATGTCCCTGTTGCAGCCCTTCTTGGAAGAACTGTCTTAAAGTGTCAATAAAAGATGCTTTAAAACAAAATGTAGAAAAACAATATGTAGAAGAAATTGCCCAGACCAGATGGCATTCACCTTACCATTCTAAAGGGACTCAGAAGTGTCATTCTGAGTAATGTGTAACATTGACCTTCCTTCAACAAAAGAAGGAAGGGGGAGAAAATTACCGTTTTCTAAACATTTCTTTTTCTCCAGCATAGAATCTGGCAAAAATAGTCCAGTAAATCCAACTGTATTGAGCAAACTGAAATACATTAAGGAAAAAACCCCAGTACTTACACACATACATATTAAATAATGGGGAAGAACCAACTCAGCTTCTTGTCAAGAAAAATCATATCACAAAAATCTATTACTATTCTTCGAAGGAGTCAGTAAGGTTGGTCTGGTTATTACAGCTAGAGATGGGGCTGTTCTACTGTGTGGCATTGTCCTGCCAGACTCTTCTCATATCCTTAGGTTCCTATTCCTGCATCAAGTAATTTCAGGGTGCTTGCCCTCAATTTATGGGATTTCATGAGTCTGCTGTACTGCATGTCTGCTTCCATTCCCCACTCAGCTCATAATGTTTATTCTCTGCTTATCCAATCAGTTGCATAACTACTTCCCCTCCCCCCCAGATTTAATCTCAAAGTAACTGGCATATACTCAATCTGTATTTCTACCCCAAAACTTCCAGTCTGTAATCAATTTTATCATTTCTATTATTATCCTAAAATGCCCTGAAAATGATCCTATTTCCTTTTCATTTTTATCAGCTTGTACATTTTCACTGTCACCACACCACTCTTATTTTATCCAATAGCTTCCTGTGACTTCTTTCTTCTAACTGAATTGTACTTTTTGGTTGGTAAAAAACACTGTATAGAACAAAGGAATGAAGTGGAGAAATGGAATACAAAAATGTGAAATCTGATAGAACAAAGTGCAAGGATCAGGGTGTAGAGACTAATTGCAATTAAACACATAAACTGTGGTTCAGTAGTTGGAAATTACATAAGTGTAGACATATCTACTTCCATTAGTATGTACCAAGATAATTAGATGCCAATTGATGCAGCCATGAAAAAGAATGAAGATTCTGATCCTAAGGCTAAGGAGAGACAAACGTGATCTGGAACAGGTGAAGACCCAACGTGATGGTATACAAAATGGAATAAAATTATTCGGTTAATTGGCATAGTAAAATGAAGGCCAAAGTATGTTCCCTTCGGGGCCTTCATGCTTTCTGTATGTTATTCACTGGACATTTTTTTCACTGAATCTTTTTAGTTTTTATTTACTCAAAATCCAATCTGCTTTTATCTCTAGCATTAAACCAAAAGAATTACCTGTGAACATTTAATTTCCTACCTTGGGGATAGTGATGAGTACTTTCTGACCTCAGCTTTCCAGATGTCTAGTAAAATACCGTGGAAATAGATTTGTTGCTCTTCAAAAATTTTAAATTTTGACAAGCAAGAATTATTGCTAATGAATTAAGTACATCTAACATTTTTTGCCACTACTAGGTTTGGTGGGTAGTTGTGTGTGTGGCTTCTAATAAATTCATATTCCATTTCCATTTATTCTCACTACTATTGGAAGGTTTTAAGACCTTCTCTGTTTTCCTTTGTTTTGTGTATCATTAAGAGTTAGGCATTTCTTTCTGATTCAATGTCACCTTTAATCATGATATCAATGATAGTGTAACAAATGTTAAATGCCTCTCAGCCTTAAATTGGCTGCACACTGAAAAGACCAACACCTTTTATTATTAATGCTTGCTGTATTTTTTTGTATATTCAGTGGTATAATTTTGATTCATTAATGTAGTTTTCATTAAATATTTCTGGTATTAGTTGCTACTGTCTGATAACATCTTGTTAATGTGAAATACATTTTTAAAAGTGTCAACTCTTGAAAAACATTCTTCAGCCATTTAAGAACATTACCTTGATTGGATCCCACTGACCAAAAGAACTTAGTAATTTATATGAGAAAAATAGCATCTTCTGTGCAAGTGGCAAACTTATTGGGTAACATTTCTCAAAAATGCTCCTGCGGTTTTCCACCAGAGATTTCAGCTTGCTGTATAGTTGGTAGCACACGATGCGAGGCTTCCGTCTTCCACTGATCTGAATTGATGGTATTAATAACTTTTCAAGTTCTTCCTGGTTATGAAAATACAATGAAATATTAGAATCATAAATGCAATCAGGTTTTTAATGAAGACTGATGGCAAGATTTTCTGTGAACTATCAAGAATTTCCTAAGCATACTCTCAGTCACCATAGATCAGCAAAGTTTGATGGGAATTGGTCTTTCTGCCCTCTGAAGTTTAAACTTCTATATTAGGTGTCACACTGCTACAATATTGTATTATTATCTCGTTTTGTAAACCTCTCTGGTCAGTGGATAGAGCTTCTTCTAAATCATGATTAGTTTCTTTCTGAAGTGACATACTTAGTAGATAATAAACAAATGTTACCAATCTACCTACTGCCTGAGATGTGGCATTAGCCGTGAAGATATCTGGTGTTAGATGAGGTTACCTCGCCATAGGCAATTGCATTGATTTCAAGAAAATTATATCACTAGGTGTGGAAATGGTGCCAAACACCTGGTATCTTAACCAAGATTAGATTTGGATTTTTCTTTACGTTTGGTTTCATCACCAACAACTAGGAACTGTAGTAAAAAAATAGAGCTGTCTAGTAAGAATTTTGCCTCAAAAATTACTTAGAAATACTGTTCATACATTCACAACTATCTAGGCTGGTTGCCTTTGTCAACTGACCTATCAAAAACAAAATGACACCAAGACTGACTAGGTCTACCCAAAAGGTTCCTTTTTTTTCCTCTACTGCATTAGTCATATAAATTGTATACTCTTTTAAAGTCTATACCTTCTCAGTACAGTCTTCATCTTGCTCACATTCTTAGATAATGAGTACAGCCGCACGGTTATTTAGGCATTATAATGTTTAAATGTGAAAAATATGGAAATTCTGCTTCATATGATCCTATAATTTAACAAAATAAGCAGGTATCAGTACCTGCACACTTTGTAATATTTCTACTTCTGATTCAAACTTCTCTAAAATTTCATTTTGCATGCGCTCAACAGCCTCTTCTTCATTTTCTTCTTCTTCTTCTTCTGGTTCTTCCTCTTCTTCTTCTGCAAACTCTTCTGCCAGTACAGCTTCAATATCTTCATTCCCCTCCTCCTCCTCACTAGCTTCATCATTATCCTTATTTGCTAAAGCCTATAAAGACAAAATATTTTGTTGTTTCATGTCTATGATACAGATATTGTGAAGGAACATATGGTATTCTTGTCTCTTTTTAAATTAAGCCATTAGCTCAACAAAACCTCATTTTGGAGTATCCTTTATCATATGCAAAAATCTAGTAAATTCTAGAATCTTATTTCAGAAGAAAATACAGCAGTATTGCATAGTGCATACACTGAAGCATCATACCAATTCCAAGAGTACTTTAAAAACCTGAAGAGCTACACTGCAGTTTTGGTAGGAGGAGTGTTTTTTCATACATGGTATTGTGGTTTGATGGGACTTTGTTATAAACAATTGTGTTTGATGAAAGTGTAGCTGACAGAATATCATATCAAGTCAAGTAGTACATTAATGCATTTATAAATATATTATGTAATTGACTTTGGGCAGAAATCCTCATACAGTCCTATTCTGGATTAACATGGATTTGACAGTGTACTGAAAGGCACATGCTTAATTTCAGTTAGTGGAGCTACTCTTATTCTTTACAAATTAGATACATTAAACACATTCATAAGTATTTTCCTGAATTGAAGCACATATGGAGAATTCTTTTAAAACAGTTTTTAGTCTTCATGAATCCATAGTTTCTAAAGCAATTCAAACATAATATGAAATTACTTTTGAAGGTCAAAAATAATTTCTCGCAGTGTATCATAATTTTACTGTTCTACATTGTCCTGAAGTCTGTGAGTAAAAGCTCTAGAATAGAAATTTCTGTGGTATGAATGCAAATATTTCTATTTAAAAACTGCCTTATTAGGTTGTTTTCTTACCTCTTGCTTTTTTTTTTGTCGCTCTGCTAAAAGTTCTTCCCTTCTTCTGGCAAGCTTCTCATTCTGTTAGTGAAAAGAACATGTAAAAGACTGATGATACTTCCTAATAAAAGCTCCCCTCTGAAAATTGGTAATGTAACCTATAATAAACACTGCTCTTTCCACCTTAAAATTCTGTTCCAGGTGGTTCTAATGTTAAAAAATACTACCTAGAGTTTGAAATGTTCCAGACCAAATATACCTCTCTACTAGGCAAACATGTAAGTAAATTTTAGAAAAACTAATTTGGCAACTTCTGAGATTAATATTAGATGGGAAAAAAAGACTGTGATTCTTATCACACTGAAAATATACTAATAGGTTTATTGGTAAACTACAGAGTTTCTAAATTTATAGGTGGTTTCTGCCATTTGGCAAAGGGGTAACTGGGTATGGTAGTAAATGTGTGGTGTTCCTTTTGACTGTTTAGGAATATTAATGGTATTGTATGAGTCTTGTCCCAAATTTTGTTGTCCTAACTTCCTATGTATCAACTGCTCTGTAGTAATTAGGCTCAGACCTTTTCTGATATTATATATTAAGTACTTTATCTTACTTTTATAGAAAGTGAGCAACCTCGAATATATTACATTTGCCAACTGTAAATGTCTGCATGGAGGCTTCAGGTTACTTCAACCAATTTGTAACCTGTTCAACACCAGGTGCAGCTTCATTTGAATGGGACACAGAGCACATGCAACAGCACTGAGAATGTGGCTTAGAGTTACTACACTCCTGTGCAGAGTATCAGAGTTGGGAACACAGACACACTCCCCATATGGTAGTGAAGTCAGCCTATGAGAGATGCTGATCAACTCAACAGCACATGCTCAGGGAATCTGGGATGCAACAATGCTACAGTGTATGAACTGTCTATTTGATTTTTTTATCGCCATATTCCCTCCCTCCAGTGACTTGCCTTTTTTCCCCGACTTTCCAGGACTGCCATTTATCTGGCAGCACAGCTACTTTTCTTTTGGGTTGTGAGATTCCCAAACTCATGCATGCATTAATTGCATAGAAGACGAAAGCAGCCCTAAATTATTTTTGGTAAGCCTAGGAATGCTATGAATGTGTAGGACTGTGTCTTCTGGCTCCAATATGTTACTCCATGTGCTCCTCACAGCTTTGGGAGATTCAGAACCTGTGTTCAGACCTCTCCTGTAGAAACAACAAAAAAATGGTATAGGGCTGAAAGCTTACCCTTTTTTTTGCTTTTAGTTCCTTCAGCTTCTTTTTATATTCCTTTTTTTTACGCCGTCTGTCTTTCCATTTTTTCAGACGTGGAGGAAAAAGACGGTTAAGAATGTCATCTTCTTCCACTTGAATATAAACTACAACATCAGGACAGAGTCCTTGTTCTGACAAATATGTGGCTTCATCTGAAGTACGAGGGAAGCCATCCAGTATAAAGCCTGTGGACCTAATTGGAAAATAAGACATTTATCATTACACAGTGTAAAGTGCAATACAGTGAACATGTAATTAGTTTGAAAAAAACCCACAAACCTTCCCATATTAAATGCATATGTGCAGTGGTTTCACATTTGCAAATGTAAAGTTTAGTTCCTCTAACTAAAAGCCAAACTGTGTTAACTCATGAGAATATGTTAGGAGTAAAATTTAAAAAATAAAAAAAAAAAATTAAATTTTACTTTCAGCTAGTATCTTTTGACAATGTAAACCTGCTGTTTTGCTGTGTATTTTAATTAGTGTACTTACAAATTAATTTCTTCTGAGGTTTTAATTTGCAATGTTTAAATATTTTAAAGGAACTTTAAAAACTCCAAAATTAATTGTGTCCTCAGACTTGCTTGTGTGACTCTAAAAATAATAATTCTTAGGCACTGGTCTCAAAAAATAGAAGGTGCCCCAAACATTTCTCTAGTAACAACTCTCAAAGAAAGCTTGTGCCTGAAAATTTATGTTTCTTCTGTAGTATAGGATGAGAAAATTGCCACTCAGCATGCCTTATATTTCTCTTCCTGCAAATGTTAAAAACAAGTCAGTTACACCTGGACAGCTCCAAGGCTTATTTGAGCTTTTACAATTTTGAATTAGACAAGTAGTTATGTGAGGATGAATGTTGTGTTAATAAGAAGCTAATATTTATATCTATTGCTTTAGACTTTAATAGGATACACTGTAAAATTGCAGAAAACCAAAGAACCTAGAAGTGAAAGTGGAGGGAAGAACAAGTAGCCCTGGATGCTGTGGGGAAGGAGAGTACGACATAGTATTGTGATGTCATATAATACAATAGAATATAATCTAATACAATATAATATTACAACATTATACGTAATGCTGAGTAATTTTTTGTCTTGGTGCGTTCTTTTTTTCCTAGAACTCATCTCCCTGTTTCTACACTGTGTAGGGAACCATTGTTCCCAATCTGTAGTCAGGACAAAAATTATATAAAAATATAAAAGGTTTGTTTTCGTATCTATCCTGCAAGCCCATGAAAACTACCCAGCCATTTAGGAGATTTAATCCAATTCAGGCGTGCCAAGTACTTTAGTCCAGTCCTATGTGCAGCATATAAAACATGATATTACTGTCAAAATATCAATGAAAATAGTACAACAAAACTAAGACTGACAGGTAGGTCATTACTCATAAAAAGTGCAAGATAATCTCTGCCGAAGGTATTTACAATTGTGGACACAAGGGATGATATACTTCCTAAAATTAATGAAAGAAACAGAGAATCTAATTACAGTTACCGGAATGGCTCTTTCTTCCACCAGTCAGGAACAATCTTATCAAGGACTTCTGGAGGTAGTTCCATATTATCCATTAGATTTGCTTTGATTGCCTCTTCCTCATCAGTTAATTTCACTTCCTTTATGTAAAGAAAATCCACCAAAAATGAAAAGAAAAAAACAACAACAAAAAAAGGCACAAACAAAACCACAAACAAAACCACAAGCAAACAAAAAACTCCAAAATCAACCAACCAAAACCACAAAGAAGTATCTACTTGACATGTTTATTGTTTTCAGCTAAATAGGGTACTATCTTCATTTGACTTAAACCAGCAGAAACAAACTCATTTGTCACATTGCATTGTATTACATTATACATTTTAGGCAATTCCCTAAAATTAGGGCAATTGCTGCTGTATGAATTTTAATGAAACCTAAAATCAACAACAACTGTTAAGTATTTAATTATACATATGCTCAATTCAGAGGAATAGAAACTGAAACAAGCACAGTTTCTCCTAATTGCCTACAAGCAGTTTTCCACTTGGCTATACATGTTCCCATGATGGAAGACTACCTGCACTACATCAGAATGTTTTTTCACTTTTTGTAAGCAACTATTCTATTTGGATGGATTCCAGAAAAATACGTTGAAGAAGGATATGTAAGGTTATGGCATATAGGCAGAAGAACAGATACCAGACAGATAGCAATACAACAGTAGTAGCATTAATGACTAGTCAAATGCAGAGTATTCAAATACCAAATCAAACTACTCAATTCTTGTGGAAAACTGTTGTGTTTTTTTCCAAAATATGTAATTCTGTGAGATTGATATGGTTGAGGATGCACTTCTCATGGAATGGCTTCCTGACACAGACAGTGGTAAAAAAAAAAAGAAAAGACAATATACATTAGTGGTTCTGGATTAGTTTACATAATTCATATATCAAAACGTGTCAGAATCAAAACATGTCTGATATCAAAAGGCCATATCTGAATAAGAATTCCTATGCCTGACATCTGTTCTGATAATGCAGCCAAAAGAACTTGAGGACATGCTGGAAGTTACAGGTCTAATGTAGTGTGTATGAGTAATATTTTCTCTAGTTCCTGACACAGTATATATGTTAAAAGATGTTTGTATGACAGAATATGCCTAAGTAGACAAAGTGGTAGCCAGATTTGCAACACAGAGACATCTTGAAAGAAATATGTGAAGTGGGAGAAAACAGTAAAACACATATAAAAATGTATCACTGACATTACCACTGCTTAAGAGAGGTAGGAATGGCATTTGTATCCAATAAAAGAAAAGATGCACGAGATGTATATTCCAGGTAGGAAAAAGAGAACACTCCACAGAGTGATTTGAAGGACCAGGCTGCCCCCCAGACCTGTCAATGATGTGGTGCTAAAACAACCAGGATGATATCTTTTTGCTGAACTTTCCAGACTGCATGGTTTATTTTTGTTTGCCTTTAGTGGTTTTGCTTTGAATATTACAGCTGACCTTAAGCTTTGATAGATAAACTTTTACTGTCTTGTGCCAAAGTGAAAGAGAATGATACAATGGAATTTAATGAAATTTTGCAGAGGTGGTGGGTCAGTGAAAAATAGGATAGTCAGACAGTCCAGTGGTATTCATATTCAGAGAAATGCCTGGGAACTCTACAACCTTGGAAATTATCCTCTAGAGTTTTGTGCAGGGACCAATGAATGGGTTTCTAAACTGAACTGGAATTGTATGAGCTGTGCTGAGGTCATGCCAT
This sequence comes from Illadopsis cleaveri, assembly GCA_013399915.1. Lineage (NCBI taxonomy): Eukaryota > Metazoa > Chordata > Aves > Passeriformes > Timaliidae > Illadopsis > Illadopsis cleaveri. The sequence goes on from VXBB01012523.1 coordinate 121,184, forward strand.
CAGATGAAGCACTTCACAAGAAGTATGAGAAAAAGGATACTGATGTAGAAGATTGTTTCCCAGCAAATATAAAGATGACAAGAAAAAAATACTAACAGAATACCTTGGTGTAAGACATGTATTGATGCCAAAAAATAAAGCTGAGTGAGAGCCAGCCACAGCCATGAGTGTCAGAAACACTTGCCATATTTTCAGCTGTGATGACCAAGTTGTAAACTGACTTCTCAAAAGAACCCCCTCTTTCATTTTGATGAAAACTTGGATTTTTGTTCTGACATCCATGATTTTGATCTGTACTCCATCTGTGTTGAAGCATTTGCTTCCAATATTACCTGGTCTTGTATTATTTCATCAGAACACTACCTTCCAGTTATCAGCAACCTGCTCCACTTCTTAAGACAGTAGTGGCCTTGAATGTAACTTTGGCAGCTCTATCAGCACCTGCAAATGCACCCCATTGGCCTATATGTTTCCAGTTGACATAAACGATCCCAAATTTGATCATATTCTGTTTTTGAGCAGTCATGTTTTTACCCAGGCTTTCCTATTAGACACAGAGCCCTCTAGGCCAAAGATCAGACTGTACTTGCAAAGGCCATGTTTCAGGGTCAGACTCATATTTTTTAGATCTTTTACTGTTGTTATACTGCAGAAGTTCTTCTTGCAACCTTTCAGATCCCTGACTAGTTTCCACTTCCACTCAGTGCTCATCTTCCTGATGCTGTGCCTGAGTGTTGTTTCTGTATGCCTCCTGCTTTGTAGCCTGCTGCCTCTCTTGCATGCTTCCTTAAATCCTGTAGTAGGAAGTGTTTGAAGATCTTTGATGAATAGTAACTTGAGGGAACTTGGCAGGTATCAGGAGCACACACTAAAAAAAAAAGGCTCTTAAAATGGGATGCAGAAACACATTTCTTCCTGAACCTTTGAGACTGGATAAATCCTTATTTCTGTTGTGTGAGAGATAGATTTTCTTTTTTTTACCACACATTTTTGAAAGATTCATATGCTGCATACCTACGTTGAGACTTCTCCACATAAGGAATGGTTTTTATCATATCCATTGCTATCTAAAGAAATAATTTGTATTAAAACTTTGTGGATATTTGTTTTTCTCCCATCAGATCACTGCCTGATAAAAGAAAATACTCTCCCCAATAAACCTTTATGTAAAAGTTTCTTCTTCAGAGAAATTGCATCCTGTAAGAGATAGAGTTTAGAATGTATATTTATAAGGATTTTAAGCCAGTAGTTAATCTGATTAAGAAAAAGAACTGATTTCCTGAAAATTATAATTCATTAATTATTCTACCAGTATCATGAACATACAGCTATTTGAAATAGTTTTTTAGCTAAGTTATAAGGCATCTTTTATGGTACGCAAGAGTTGTTTTATTTTTGTGGTTTGAAACTGCTGCCAATAGGCAAAGAAACACTAAAATCCAGGTTAAGAAACCTATTGCATTAAAAAATACTACCTTACACTGTTATTAATGCTGAATATTTCTGATTTTTTATGAGAGATGATCAGACCAAAGGGCTGGTAGAGGCACTCTATCCTTTGCTCCAAGAGAGTGCAAAGAGCACACCTGGGGAACATTTTAAAAGTCCTGTGCAATTGGAACACATGCACTTGACTGAATCTGCATATTATAAACACTTAAATGAAACCATGCCTTCCCATTATTATTCTGACCTTGACCCCTTTTTTCCCCTCAGTTAGTCTTCCATTGGCCATTTAGCATCTATCTCTACTACTTGGAAAAAACCTGTATATAAATCTTGAAAATATTTTGAAGAATGTTTGTGATATTACAAGAAAATGTTGTCAAGAACTATTATTTCCAAATTTCATCAAATATTTAATTTAACATAATTTAAAAATTTTTACAATTTTATAGGAAATTCCTATTCTGAAAATGATTATTTTGTGTATGGATGTATAAAAGATTATTATTACCTGTTTTCTTTTTGGTGTTTTAGTTTTAGTCTTGGTCTGAGAGAAGTCTTCCAGTTCCTCTGGTATTTTATCATCATCTTCCTGATCTTCATCAAAAGAGGGCCCAACTTTCCTTTTAGTTTTGGGTAAAATCAATTCCTGTAGATATTCTTCAAATTGAATATGGAAAATGCCTAATTTGTCTGCTATCTGTCGTGCACAAGTAGTTTTACCTGCTCCATGAATCCCAAGTAAACACACTCGTAAAGGAGGAGCCTAGAGAGAAAAAATGCAATATTCTGTAACATTTTGGAGTGTACAGTGCACCCACCCCTACTGTTTTTCACTTCAAAAATATCATTATAAAAATTCCATCAAAAACAGTCACATAATTTTGTACTTCAATTTTTCCAGACTTTATATTGCTGTTCTAACTGAACTACCTGCTCTCTGGAAACACCAAACAAACATACTACCCTACTATCCACAGGCAAAAATGAAACTTCATTAGACAATTCTGGTAAATTCTTCATTCTTTTACCCTTTTTCAAGTTACAAAAAACCCACAAAACCCTCAATGTGTCATTTATTAAACATATTTTGAGATTATTGTAAGCCTTTATAATCTTCCTTTCTTTTCCTCTGTATTTGCATCATTAATTCAATGTGTTAATTCAAATTTACATTACAAAATCACTAGGGAAGCCATGTTTTATTTGCTTCAAGGACTTGCCTAATATATTGTTACCTAGGAAAAAATCAGCAATAATAAACAAATCTAAATGGGAATGGAAAATAGTTATTTTCATCTGCTATTCTCTGTATTAAATAATTTTTAAGATTCTCACTTGTAGTGGTTCATTGTGAGCCACATACTCCTCAGGGTTCTTCAAAAATTTATCTCTGTACTCAGAAGTTGAAAAGTAATAAATCTTTTCTTTATATTTAGCTGCATGTTCCTGGAGTCCAGGGTAGAGGACAAAGTTCTCTTTCAGACTGACTGGACAAAAATGTTTTGTGTCTCCCATAAGCCTTTTCTTTTGCATAATTGCGTCTTCATCCTGAAAATATGAAAATTTTACAGAACTCTTAGAATTCAGGAGTTTACTTAGATTAAGGAGACCAGATTAAATAAAACCAACTACATTAACTGAGGATTGAATGAGGATGGCATTCTCAAAACAGTTTGTATGCTGAAAATAAGTCTATGAAAATACTTTTTAGATTCTGAGTCAGAAAAGAAACTGCCCAAGAGAATTACTGAGAAAAGAATTAAATTCAACATATAATTAATATCATAGCCATTGAGGACCAAAATTAGGGTAGAAGTATCTATGATAAAATCTTTTCTTCTGTGTTCTGGAAACTGATTTTCTGTTTAAATGTAGATCTCTTCAGAAAATACAATGAGATCTGGTGTTATGAAGTCAGATTACTCATCCAGTAAAGTTAATTTCTAAAATATCTATTCAATACTGTTCTAGTACAGTCTATGAATATCCTGTACTGTTAAATTTGGGGATGGGAATGTTCCAATACAGGATGAAAATAGAAAGGGAAAGCTAGACCTCTAATTTCATTAAAGTGGGTGTGTGAAAATTATCAATAGCTGAAATGGAAGAGGACTCTGCATCTTCTGATGTTTACATGATGGCTCATGGAATCATTGTTAGCTGACAGAAATCAAAGTTCACATTTGTTTCTTTAATAAAACCGCTCCTTGCCATCTGGCAACAAACACTAGGTTCAGTCATTCTCTCTATTACCATGGGGGTATTTGAGCTTCTTGCTGTAGTAAAACTACTCTTGGCCACAACACAGAATTGTAGTCAAAGTGTTCTTGAAGCACATGCTAATATTTATTCTGTAAGATGGCTTCAACTGGATCAAACACAATCAGGGTCAAGCAAAATCTACTTCTCTGAGGTTATAAAGGAGTTATAATAAAAGCATAAATAGATAAAGCTGGCATGCTTACTTCTTCCTCTTCTTCCCCTTCTTCCTCTTCTTCCTCTTCTTCCCCTTCTTCCCCTTCCTCTTGCTCTTCTTCACCTTCCTCTTCCTCTTTCTCTTCCTCTCCCTCATTTTCCCCTTCAGCAGCCAGATCTTGTGCTTCCTCCTCTAAGTCTTCATCAGATAATTCCCAGCCATAATATTTAAAAGGTTCTGAAAAGGTTAGTTATCTTTTTTTTCTGTTTCAATAGTTATCCTTTGGCTATACCAGAATATATTCTCTTTGTCCATAAAACTAAGCATATACACAGAAGAAAAAAATGCCAACTGTATCTTCCTTTTTTTTTTCTACTCATAGAACAGTGTTCTCCCTAGATGTGGAAATTACGTCCAAAAATGGAAATTCTACAGGTTGTTTTTGCTTGAAGTAAATTGGTATTTTCAATGGGAACTTGTATTACAAAAGTATTACACAAACACATGCAGATAGTACCATTACTGTCTGCAACAGGTTTTTTTCCTGTTATTTGTTGGGAAGAATCATCACTCAAATTTTAGTTTATTATAGAGCCAGCACAATAGATGTTTTGGTTAATAAAACACTTGATTTGTAGTGATAATAGGAAAAACATAGTATTATTTATCCAGTGCTCAAAATTCTACAAGACCACACAAACAAAGAAATGTAATTTGCCGAAGAAATATTAATTTTTAAAAAATAAATGTAAAATTCAGGTTTGAAATACAGTCTATGCAGGTGGTTAGCTTAGATTATTACACACCCTGAAAGTCTCACTATCCCAATGAATATTGTACACTAGTGATCCTTCACTATCTGTCCATTTCTCAAACCAGTATCCTGATACGCACAAATAGAAACAGTAACTGTGGAAATGCTTTCAGAACGTTTAGGGAGCTATTATGCACCTATTTGCACAGCCATATTTTATATATATTTTAAATATATACATTTTCCCCACTCTTAGATGTTTGAAAGGCTGCTATTGTGCTTTTCAGCTGACCCAGAGAGCACAGTATGACCCTCTTCATACTAGCAACATTAGCAAACTGAGTATAACCTACTCCCTATATGCTCATCACACGAGCTATCCAAAATCCCTTTTGACAGTTTAAGTGTCAATCATGTAAACAGCATTACTTACTTTCCATAACCAGCACAGTTTGATTAAGCAGACTTTCTGGTGTTTGCTCAGCAATCTCTAAAACAACAACCTGAACTGGAGATGACTTCTTGATTTCGGATGCCACTTCTTTCCAATCATTCATGAAAAGATCAATCTTTGTTTTAATTGTTTCCATTTCTTCTGTATCTGGAAAACCATCCTCTGCAAACTCAGGTTGCATGATTTCTGAAAATCAAATCATGTAAAATCGGTAATGCTCCTCTAAAATGTTTGTCATTTAAAAACTCTCATTATGCTTTAGGGCTATTTTTATATTGCTCAAATATGGTGGCACACTTTTTAATGCTCCTTCCTCCCCATAATTATGAATTATTATATTACTAGTTTACAAAGACATTTTGTCTTTGCATTTGTATTTTGTCTTTGTACTTTGTCATTAGTCTTTGTATGACATTTTGTCTTTAATTATGTTGATACTCTATACACTGAGGCTTCTCCAGGAATATAAATGAGGTTAAATTGCTGAACTATATTTGCATATGGTTATTTAAATCAGCACTGAAAATAAATATGACTGTTTCTGCAAAGAAATGTAATACAGAATACATTAATTGAAAAATTATGATTTAATGATGAACAGCTTTTGACAGACTCTCCATATAGTAATGCCTCATGCCAACATAGGTAGAATTTGAATGAGCAAATAAATGAAAATAAAGTAAAAAAAATCTTATGACTTCCCTCTGTAAATAGTGGAACTGAGAAACTCTCACAAGAAATTCTGACTTTAATGAAGCCATGCCTGCATACAATCACTTGTTTAGTAATTAAGAGAGAGAGAATACTTTAATCTCTTATGAAACGTGCAGAAATTTGTAGTGTCTGTTGTTTAAGATCAGTCCAAGCCTGTTTCCTAACACTGTCTCAGGGAAAACAGACAGAAGCTAGAGACTGAAAGGATACATTAATATAAATAAGAAAGTCACAGGTACTACACAATGTAAACATGACAAAACCATACCAAATGTGTTGCCATATTCTGTGAGCAAATAAACAAGGGGTTAGTTTCTTCCACCACAACTTCTTGCTGATGAAGACAGATGGAATTAAGAACTTGATATTGCTGATGTTGAATTTAAAACTTAATATTGACAACAGATATGGCATTTAAAACTTGATATTGACACATTAAAAAAGGTTCCAGTTAGGAACTAGGTAGTGCTGCAATTACTATCCATTCATACATTGTTAGACCCTGAGAGTCCTGAGATGGAGTCCTATCTTAGCTAGAAGATGATACCCAAGTGCCTATATGACACCATAAAGACCTTGTTGCTGGCAGCAGCAATTTGGTGGTGTTGCTGCTGTTCCCATTCCCTGCACTCATGTAATTTTCAACTCTGTCTTTTTTTTCTTGTAATTTTTCCTTTGTGTTCTGTTAATAAGTGATGTCAGCTAACAGACAGAAAAGCAATTGAGAGCAGTGACTTAAATGATCTGATATTACATATTAAATGTGCTGGGACTTAAAGCAAATGCTGTGTTTTTTTCTTGCCAGAAATGAAGATACAAGAAAAAATGTTATCAGTAAATGGAATGATTTTCTATTTCACCAAAATTTTCCCCTTCTCTTGTTGTTCCTGTCTTTAGTTTGAAAGAGCAAGAACAGATTTTGACACAAGTAACAACATGCTCAGCCTATTCCAATGAACTACTTATTTTTTACATAAAAAGGACCATTACTACTGTTCTTCCTTATGTAACTTCCTACATGAACAAAGGAGAGGTATTATTGAAAATGACAGTCTTCTGTAATGCCTTGTACGTAAAAAGCTTTGACTACTTTCTCAGAAATACAAAACCTCAAAACATTAAAACTCCAATGCTTTATGGTCACTCTCTGGCATTAAGCAGACCAATGCTCACTCTGTCAAATTGCAGCACAGCAACATTCATTTTGAGTTTGTCCCAGTCTGAAAAATCCATTTTTTCTGGCTTATGAAGGGTTAGATTGCCCTGTTACAATTTTTCTCATTAAGAAAACATATTTTCTCCCAGAACCAAGTATCTCTCAATCTCCTCTTGTGGGCTGTTGAAGAAATTTGCAAATGACACATTTAATTGTCCAAAATAGAGCCAAAAGGCAAAAAGTGCATAATGTAGCTGGATTTCAGCGATTAGGTACCAGTTTGATTTGGCAGAAAACAGATCGAAACTTAATGGTCAGAGTAGAGATGCTGCCTAATTTTTGTGTCATATTCTACCAACTAAAGCATCACCACAAAGTGCCAATATCAGATGGGATATGGAACTGCCTTCAGAACAAGGAACATATCTAACATACCTTCTTTTGAAATTCCTTCATGGCCCACTAAGGTTGGTCCCTTGCTAGTTTGCTGCTTGTGCTTGTTTCTACAACTCTTTAGTCCATACATGAAATCAGGCACTTTAGAGGTAGTATGGGAGTTTTGGGTACTGCAATGTCTACATCTTCTGAAGGGTTTACGTCACAATGCGTAGCCCTCTAGAAATATGCTAAATTTCTAAATGCTTAAGGTGCTTTTAATAATTTTATTCTTCTATTTTTGAGGTTGAAACTTTTATTCTCTCAGTACCACCATTTACCTGAACTATAAACATGATTAGCTGAGCTTTGAAGCAAGCTGGGCTCTCTATAGCAATTCATGTGCTGGCTCAGGGACCTGAGGGCACCCCCAGGCTCGGCTGTCCCCACCCAGCCCCTGTGGCTCCCCCCACTTGCCCACAGCCCAGGACCCCTTGTCAGCCTTAATACATCTCCACCCCTTAATACATTTCCACCCCTTAATATATCTCCACCCCATTTTTTTTTAATTTTGAACAACACAACTATTAGACTGACACCTTAGTGGCTAACCTTCCTCTTATATGATTATTAGTCTAAACATAAATCAAAGCGCAAAAGGGCATATCATTAAGGAGAAACACCTTGCAGATTTCAAATAGTTTGATCTTGAATTAGAAATAATGTTTTCCCTTGAAAAGGCTTACAAACATTTGCATTTTACTAAACTAGACATTCATTCTATATATGTCATTACATATACCCTGCAATGATATTTTTGCCTCTTGCCATGATTCTAAATAGGAACATAAATATACCTGTTTATGTACATTAAAAGATGTTGTGCAAAGGGTACCACTGTATTATGTTGCATTCTGCATGATATATTCCAAATGAGACAGAAATTTAGCCAGATTAAACCTGCTTAAATTTGGGCAGCTCTAATGCAATATGTAATAATGACTCCCTTAGGAACACAGGTTTTAAGAAAAGAGGGCAAAGATACATTAATAACTGGGTTACACTAACTGCTGCTTGCACATGTTATCCCTGGCACAGTCACACTGCAGAAATCACATGTGCTGCCTTGTGAACCACAGCCCTATTCACAGCAGTAACACTTTGAAGATGGGATGAGGGCTGGCTGGATCTGGCTTTCAACAGATCATCTTACAGTCCAGCCCTTTAAATACCTCTCAGTTCTCAGTAGGTCATGACACTTTGGAAATATACTGGCAGAACAAGAGATTTAAATGAACATTTGGCATCATCTGAGACAGAATATTGAATATGGCAATGAATCCACTTAATAGAGTAGTTCCCATAACCCTTAACTCAGATGCACTTATAATTCATGCTACCTCTCCTGACAGGCCATATTTAGCAAAGGATGGACCAGCATGTGTTCCAGCTTTGTTTTGCTGCTTAAGACACATGATTCTGACAGAATACCTCTATCCAGAAGGTTTTGTTGCTTAAGGAAACCTATCCAGCAGCAATTATTGCATATTTATAGAATTTTAAATAGATTACCCAGGTCTAAGTGAACTGGAGAAACTTTTCCCTAGAAAGAGAGAAGTAACAAAAGAAAAAAGGTTGATATTCCCAGTGAAAAGAGACAGACCAAAAATCAGAAAACTCAAACCTCATTTGGTTTTGGTTCAGGTATTTGAACCTTATTATGACAAAAATGTTGCCTCCCTGACATTTAGTTTGTCTCAGGGACCAAGTAAGGCAGCTGTACCTTTGCCATTAGATATAAATTATAATAACTCTGCTTGGACAGGTTATTTACGGTGAGAAGATAATTTTTTAAAAATTAAAAACATAGTAAAAAAAACCCATGAAAAGACAGCAATGGTTAAAAAATAAATTATATAAAAATACAAACAACTTTTTCTCCAAGGAGATGGCCTTCTACCTAACAGTACTGTTCTTAATTTAATTTCCTTATCACAGTGGTGATAAAAAACAATCTTCCCCAGCCTTAAATCCTGGGCTTTTATAGGGAAAGCCTATAAAAAAAGCCTACATGCCAATCTCTCATATTCTTTTGCTCTGCATATTCTGTGCTTTTACTAAGCATAGTTACCATAGAGACAAACAATCCTCGAAGGCTTTCTGCTCCCACATTCTCTAAGTGAATTGTTGGGGAAAGAGAGCCTTGAATATCTTAGTATCTGTGACTTTTTCTTCCCTCGGTCCATATGCAACATCAAAAAAGATGAAAAGATCCTTCTTTTCTCCCCATTGAAACACTGCCAGAGCTGACACAGACACACCAGAAACCAGCATGTATTCTTCATTAAAGCTTAATTATCAAAATAAACAGAAAGGCAAAATATATGATAACAGTGACACTTCCATTTCTTGGAACTGATTGGTTTTTCATTATGAATGTATTTGCAGTTGTCTTTTTGAAACAGACTGTAGTTTGTTTATACAGACTTTTCATTTCTTATAAATATAAATTGCCAAATAATCTTCAGCAAGTTACAGTGAAATCTACTCAATAGACAAACATATTGTATGCACCGATTTTTTTATTTGGAAAGACAACTTTGGTTTACCTATAAAGTTGATTCTTTCTAATGCATAAAATATGTATATTTGTGACTTTCTGTTAAAATAAAAGGGTTTATATTTGATTTATTTCTGGTTTGCTCTTTAAAATATTCTAAAAATTCTAGCAGATAAAAACTAAAATGTGTATTTTAAAAACTAATGTAGACCATCTCCATTACAGATGAGTTGCCTTCAAAACATTTTTTGAGAGAAAGCTGTTACAAGATTTCATTAGCTTATGGTTCTGTTTCATTTACAAGACTAGTACTGGATAGGGTCAAGGAGGACAGATGGACAGATATTAAGTGAAGTAAATTAAGAGGATGTCCTTTCTCTTAATATGTTCAGAAAGCGAGAAGAGCTTTCAGAAAGACTGATAACTCTAATCATAGGCTTTTGTTCTTCTTTTCTTCTGCAAAATATTGCATAGTTGTTCTCCACCAATATTCCTTTGTCTTTATTTATCTGAATGAGAGACTAAAAGAATTTAAGAACTGAAGGTATTTGGGATTTAATTGAGGAAGTTGTTCTTACCCTTTCTGGTTTTCAAATTTTGAAATTTCTTTGCCTAAAAATGCAGGGATTACAGGTATTAAAATGCAATTATCACATCTGATTTATAAATGACGCCAGAAAGAAGCTTTGAAGATCATGCAGCTTTGCTCAAAGACTGAACAAACTGTGAAGTTAATATCACTAGAGCTTGCTTTGAAGTTTGCAGTACAAGTAATTTGCAATCTCTCATCTCCAGTTTAATAAACTGTCCTTGTCCAAACTCTCTCACTGAAAAGCCTCCAGTTAAAGGTAGGGGAAAGCACAAATCAGGATGGAAGTCAGTCAAGAAAAACAAAGGAAATATATGTAGAGCCTGTAGGAGTGAGAACACATCATCTGCCTCACAAATGTTATAATTACAATTGATTTCAAAAAGTATTTATCTTCAAAGACTAAATAGGAAATGCACAAACATGAACAGGTTTAATTATTTTTTTCTGTTGTTGTTTCAAATATCTTACCGAATTTAACATGATGATAAAAATAAAAAAAGCAAGAACATAGAATAAAAGCCTAAGAGAAGGCTATTGATTCAACCCTCCACCATCTGTAATGAGAAAGGAGATCAATATTAAAGAGTTAGGATTCAATATTAAAGAGTTTATAACTAATACTGATTTTAACAGCTGTGAAAGCACAAGCATGAGAGGTGACATCTGGAATTATCAGCTACTGTTTTATTTTTGCCAAGAACTTCTGCCTAAATACCAAGAGCAGCAGAAGAGATATCAGTGAAAATGAGGTTGTACAAACACACCAGCCTGAGCTACTGAGGCATAAGCACGTGTGCTCCAGTTGAGTTTGCAATAGAAAGGAAGTAATCTCTGGCAGAAATGTGGCGGGAAAAGACTATGCCAAGTATTACTTCAGGAAAATTGGAGTGAACCCACAGATCTGCTTGAAGCTGAGAACTCCTCTACAACAGCTGAAATATAGTCTCACAAATTGATATAGCTAGTAGTGTCCTAGTATAAATATAGTCATACTCATGCAAAGCTTCTGCAAAAATGCTTAAATAAAGTAAGAAATTCCTGAAAAAAACCCCTCAGAATAATTGTGTCAAAGGACATCAAAAATATACATGAGGCTATAATATTCAGCTAGACATTACAAGCAAGAGTTACCACACAAATTGATTTCTATATTTTTAGCAGACATTTCAGTACTTAACTTAGCTTCTTAACTCACTTAAATACATTTGTTAGATTTACACGAAGTCTCCTCCAATTACTTTCACTCTCATTAAAACACGTGCAAGTACCTTGTTCATTACTGGAACCATTTTTTTCCTTTTAAACACAGACAGTATTATAAACTTGAATATATTCAGTGTTGAAGCAATCCCAGATTCCACTGACATTACAAGAATTGTAATTATTAAAATGTGCATCTATTTATATAGAATAGAATAGAACTGTTTCAGTTGGAAGAGACTTACAATTATCATCTACTGCTCATCAACTGAGCAATTCAGAGCTGCCCAAAAGTTAAAGCATGTTACTAGTGGCATTCCTAACTGTTTCTTAAATGCTGTCAGGTTTGGGACATCAATCACACCTCTAGGAATCCTGTTCTGGTGTTTGACCACCTTCTCCACAAAGAAACACTTCCTGATACCCAATCTAAGCCTCTCCTGGTGCAGCTTTGAGCCATTCCCAGAGGACACCATACATGAGAGACCACAAGGGTATGATTTGGGCTCTGGAGTATTTTTCTGAGCTATCATTTTTTATATTATAACTGCTATATATTATAAAAACCCAACAACCTGTGAACATGTGAACTGTGAACATTCATTTATATCGTTGTAAAGACGTCACATGGGAGAAAAGCTGCAGTCAATGTGCTGATGGCACTACATGTGAAATAAAACGATGTCAGGCTAAGAGCAGCATGACAGGTGTTTTGGTGAGTCAGTGTTTAATTAATGAAATAAAATGTAGGTGTAGGAAAACACGATTTTCTCTGAACAAGGACTTAATACATCTCGAGACCACATGACAATATCACATCTATAATTAATAAATGTTGTTCTGATGTACTCAGATCAAAATTAGCTAATCAAAACTACCAGAAACTTTGTTATTTGAGACACAGATGAAAAAGTATATTTGTAGAAGCCTTTATATTTAATACTACAGGATTCATTCACTTTCAAGAAGAGCTGTGTGTTTTATTGGAAACTATAAAGAATTATAATGTGGGTTTTTAAAAAAGCTTACATACAATTTAAAGAACCCTAGAAAGCTACAGTATTTTTTTCACAGAGTAGGTGAAATGTTACCTCATTAAAAATTAAAAGCATGCTATCTTAGTCAGTCTATCATATACTACCTTTACAACTTAGGCCTTGTTATATATATGTAAAATAAATGCCAGACTAGGTCAGGAAAGAAAATGTATATGAGACATACTGGTAATACAGAACTTAAGCTTGGCCATATTAATTTTGTATAGAAAACAGTATGTTATGTTTGAAAGAAAGACAGTAACAGCAGTCTAGACCCTTGATGAGAAAAAAAAAAGTGAGAATTCATGCATTTTATTTTTTAATTGCTTCTCCAGGCCTTGGGTGATAATTTAGGCTATGAATGGTAAATCTTGAAACTGCATAGTAGAAAAAGAAAATACTCCAAAGACCCCAACCTAGTTCTTAACATAGAGACAGATATTTATGCACGGTAATTCATTGTGACAGCAGATCCAAATCAGACAAACATTGTTCTAAGAAACTAGGCACTGATAAAAGAAGGCTAAGAGGGAAGTAAAACCCTGCAGCTTTTTGGACTATTGAGATTGAAACTAACTGGAACTAACTCTAAGCCTCAATCCAACTGGCAGAATCTGAGGTGCAAAAATCCAGCCTATTTGTAACAGCTGTTCTGCAGCCAAAATCTCACTCCTCACAGATTATTCACTTCTGAACAGGACAATTATACTTTCTCTGCTGGAAACTAAGTATAACACAATTTTGATATAACAGTAGGATCTTTACAGGAAACAAAAGAAGATGTGGTTTTGTCAATATAGAAAGCAACAAAGTAAGAGCATCTTTACCCAAAATGTTTTATTAATGTTGTTACCAGAGGGGAAACCTCATGTAATACACAGAATTCCATTATTTTTTATGGTGTTAAGTTACATTGTTAAAGACTAATCTCCATAAGCACAAAGGAGGGGAGAAACAATGACAGATGGGTGAAACCCCAAAACTTAATTACAACAAATATAACCTTGATTTGAAACCCCTCAGGGCCATTAGGAGATGATGATGAAGGCATTGTCTGTGTGTGAAATCTATTGAGATGGGTCACCCTGTGAGGCTCTCCCTGGCTGAGGTGTATTACTGTCTACGGGGCATGAGATTCATTAGGGGATGCCTAGGGAAAAGCAGTTTGGGATTGTGGGAGATTTATAATATTAGGAAGCTTTTCTGAGAAGGACCAAAGGCAAGGAGAAGGAAGGACTAAAGTGGATTGGAGAGGAACTAGCATGGATACTAGAGTAAGAAGAGAGGATGAAAGGAGTAATGGGAATACATGCTCTGACTCATTGCATGGTCCTAGGGACGTGGAGCTGCAGTAGCCTCACCTCTACTGGGCTTCTGGATTCAGCAATTCATAATGTGTGTTGCTATCAGATTACACAATTCCTAATGCATATTAAGAGAGCCACTGCTGAACCGATTTCCATTCCCTTTGAATTACTTCAGGCTGAGCTTACTGGACGAAGACCAGAAAATCAGACAATTTTGTGATTTTCTCATTAACTATTGACTAAGTTCCAGCAAGGTTTTGTAACTTTTAAAGAGCTACAGACTTTTTGATGAGTAGTTTCAAGACAGTTAATAAACCACTTGGAAAATTTGCTAGAGGAGATAGAGTCCAATCCTTTGGATTTATTGAAAACTGCAACAGTGCTGGCTGATTTAATGGAAACCATCTCTATTCTGTAACATCCATGAGGAACAACACAAAGAAATAAATGCCCGTATCAGTGAAGATAGTAACAAAAAGTCATTTTTCTAAATGTTGAATGCAAAAAGGAAATCAAAACTGGAAAATCAAACCACTAAATGATTGAAACACATAATTAGATAAAACAGAAGTAAAATGATACACACTTTCACCTTCCTCCTCAGGAGCAGCTGGAGACTGATGTTCCTCTGATATCAGTGTTTCTTCCATTCCTGCACTGTAAATAAAAGTTTATTTAGCCTAAGACCTTTACAAATATTACCAAAGCAAGTTGCAAATATATTAAATGTAAATATGTGGAAATATAATTTGAGTTGTAAAAAATAAAAATTATATATCTTTTATTATTTAAAATGTTATGGTCTCATTGCATTAAAAGGTTTGACTAAAGAAAGGCTAATGAAAAAGCATTTAGAAAGAGATTTTACTGCCTCCATATGTACTGATGTAAAAGTAATATTCCTCAAAGACAACAGATACTGGATTATTTCTTATACATCATAACTAGCCTTAGTGTACTTCTTTAGTTAATTTGTGCAATAAATGCACTGATATCTCACTTTAACACAAAGCAAGGATAGAATTTTCTTGTGCTCATTTTATAAATTCAGATATTTGGAATATTTTACCTTGCATCATCTTCTTTCTTTTCTAATGCTTCATCTGTTTGTCTTTCCAAAATCTCAGAATTATTTTCATTCCTACTTGCTAGGTATGCTCTGCGTAGTATACAGGCTCCTGCAGCACAATTACATGACAGTAATGACTTTAATGCATCTGTATAAAACTGAAGTCATTGGGTTAGGAATACAATTAAAAAATGATTGACAACTTTCTTTTAAAGCCAACAAAAAGCATTTATACCACTGAAATGTTATTATACTGTTGATTTCTACAGTTTTAGAGCTTTTCTTTCAATTTAAATCACCTAATAAATCGAATCTGGGATATTGGAAGGTTATGAAGGCTATAAAGGGAGACAGAACTGAAATGATTTATCTTATACTTTCCTAGATCATGTGTTACACTGACATTTATTTTATTTGCAAGTGTACAAAAAAAGCTGAAGAAACAAATGAAAACATTCAAATAAAAACTTAAATAATGTGCATACCTCTACTACTACAGCTGGTTGGCAGAAATGAAGAATGTGCTGTTCCCGCTAGGAACGCTACTGATTTATTTACTTTGACAAATAGATTTATAAATGGCTTTGTGGCTGAAACCTGCTTTCATCAGTGTACTTACGAGAGTTTAGACTAGGTCAGGGAACAGCTTACAAAGTAATGACTAAAATGCTATGAAAATGTAACACAACTGCATGATTGTTTAAATGACAGAAATGAGTGGGAATCAAGTAGAGTCAACACAATTGTGCAAATAAAAAAAATAGGGAAATTTATCCATAAGAAAAAAGCTACATTTTTTAGCCAAACTGTTATACTACCAAGAGTATAAAATAGGTTGTTCAGATTAGAGCAAGTAATTCAGAGCTAGGTTTTGAGAACTAGTGGAAATGGCAGAGAAGTGTACATTGCAGGAAGGAAGCACATAATAGCAAGGCTCTAGAGAGGCCTTAATTTGAAAGCCTGTGCTACAAATTCCCTAAGTCTTCCCTTCACAAAATTAAAAAAAAAAAAAAAAAAGAGCAGTTACTGAATCAGTTTCAACATGGTTGTCATGAAGAATTATGTGTTTCCAAAATGTCTAATCTAGATTAAAACCTTTCAGGGATGATGAGACAATCTTTTCTTCTAGCCAATTAATTCACTAATTTGTTAAATTCTGAGAAGTGAAGAGAAATTTAATACAATTCTGAAAGCATCTCTCTCACCTCAGTGCTCTCTCTGCGGTACAGGCTAGAGATAGACTCCTAACATTTATTATTTACCACACAGTATTGACATTGCATTACCATATGCCAACTACAGGAAGAAGATGCTTTTTGTGGTTGTATGAAAGGACAATGCACTGTGTCCCAGAAACTAGGTTCATGAACATTTCAATAAGCTTGGAATGGCTGGGAAGCCAAGATGAGGCATGGAAATGCAATTTGCCCCTAGGTTCTTTCCAAAAGTGTCTGAGATGAAGTCTTGAATGACAGCTTCTGCAAATATGATTTTCTGACAAACACTGGATCTAGAACTTTCTCATAGAAATGTTCAGCCAGTATTTAGTCTTTGTATGAGTTCTGGCCACAGTGAAACACTTCCAGTAATAAAATTTCACAAAGCTGTGTGACTAAGTATTTTAGGTACTATTCCTGAGTTGTGAGGATGATTTGCTGATCAGTTGACATACTTCGGAAAAGTTTGGGGTTTTTTAAATATGGAATCTCTTCTGAGTAAACTGTGTAACCTTATTTTCTCAGGTTGATTTTTATATTCAAGGGCAAGGGTTTGAAAAGATCTCTGGACTGACTCCAATGCTGGGCATCTACTGAGTTTTCTTGAACTATATATGAATAGACCCATCATGCCTTTCTTCAATGAAAGTTTCTGCCACAGAAAGACCTTAAAAAATGGACTGGGTTGAACAGGTAATGACCAAACATTGCCAAATGTTAATTAAACTTGCTATTTTATCGTCTGGTTAGGAAGTTACTGGGTTGGGATTTTTTTTGTTTGTTTGGGGTTTCTGTTGTTGTTGTTGTTTTTTTTTAATCCCAGAATGGAGAACAGGATACACCTGCATACAAATATTTGCCCTTTTCCCTTTTCTCTCAAGCTGAGAAATTTCATACCTCTAACATGATTTTGCAAATGGGAAAACCAAGGCAGAGAAATCTGACCAACAGCCACATCACAAGGTGGTGGCTGGCCAGCCAGCCAAGGAATACAAAAATCTGACGCTACAAGAGCCCACTGGTATTTCCTGCTGGTTGTAAATAGGAGAAAATTGAAAATGGACTAAAAATAGGAGGAATCTTCCTTACTGTTATAGCAAAACATTCCTGTTTTAAAGTCTGTGTAATTCCCTTACTCAAAATTGTATGAAATTGTGGTATTCTTGTTGATTCACTAGATTATTCCTTCTCTAGACCCCTGAAGCTTTATAAATGGGACATACCTACTAGTTTTTCTCATAAGTATGTTTTATATACAGATATCAACACAGAAAAAAAATAAAGAAAACATAAAGTTGCATTAGGGTGCATTTACTAACCATCTTTGTGTGTATTCTTCAGACAGACAACAGTGTCAGGTAGAAGTCCTTTCTCTGATAAAGCTGACCAGTGGTCTTCTGACAGAGGGTAGTTATCCACTACCCACCCTCCTCTTTCTGAAGCACCAGGAAACCTGTCTTTGTTTGTCTTCATAAGCTGCTCAAAAATGTCACATTCAGGAATATAAAGAGACTTAAGTCAGCTGCACAAAAAAGGCTGCACAATACAAAATTACTTTCTAAATGCTATGATTTTTACTTATTGTCATTTCAGGTCAATAAAAAGTAAGACATTTATAACTTTATATGTCCGAATGAAATTAAAAACATTTTAAACAAGAAGAGACTAATGTAATAGTGATTTTTTAAGCTTGCCTATAAAGAATTTACACTTCAGTTTCAATAGTTACATACCATTGAACAAATTTAAAACATTTCAATATTCTTGGATAATCTTCATAAACAATTCTTTTCAAACTCTTACATCTGGTGTTCATCTCTTTAATAGTGACTAAAAATATATGAATAGGGCAAGCATACAATGATGTCTCAGGTAATTCTCCTGGCCATTAACAATTTAGCTCAGGTAATTTGCAAGACAGAAATAATTTCTGTATAAGTGTGTGAATATACATACACACATTCACACACATATTTTTATTATATATAAAGGAATATAAAATAGTCCTCAATAGATTTGTCTTTCATGATATTCCTCAGTGTCTCCAATCCTATGTAAGCTTTTGGGATATGTGATATAAATGAAACTGATCTCTCAAATGGAAAAATTAAGAACATAGATGGACAATGTATAAACTGTTCCGAGTTGCTCTTAGGTAAAAAGTACTTTGCTACATAGCACTTGTATTCTCACCTCTGCAATAGCTCCCTCCAGTACTTCAGCACATACTTGAGGTGACACAGCTTCAGGGATTGATGCACTTTTCATGGCTTCTTCTACCATGGCTTGAACTTCTGGATGGTCAGCAGTTATCTCTGGTATTACTAACAACATAGATTTTTTTTAAAATGCTCTTCACAGAGAAATTAGAAATTAGGACTCAAATAAAGCATTAAATCATAACTCCAGCACAGCATTTTAAGCAGTACACAATTTCTCTGAGAAAGAAACAAACACCAGTTCTGAATGCATATGTAGAGTGTGTCTCATAAACTAAGATCTTGGTTTGCTGTCTCAGGATAAAAAACTCAACCTTTTTAACTCTACAATATTTTCTACCTCTTAAGTTAAATATTGTTTCAATATTTAACATGAAACACATTGTTTCCATGAACACAATGACATTTCTGTACTAGAACAATCAGGCACTTACAGCACACTAGAATTTCCTTTGATTTGATTTCCCTTTGATTCCTAAATCGAAAGGTTGACCAGACTAATTTTTCAATCAATACAAATTTTAGATCAAGGCAGTGTATTTTAAACAATAAAGTAGCCTGCATTCCCTCTGATATGCAAAACATTCATATTGGATTCACATTTTCTTATTAATTGCTGGCACAACAACAGTAATTATTTAGAAGTTTTTTAAGGAACACTCACAGTTAACAATCTGACAAAATCTGGCGAAGAACTGTTTTAGCTAATTGCAGTATCTACTATGAGTATAATTTGGGAAAAAAGCCATATTTACTTTCTGTATTTATGAAGGATTTTTCAATTTTTGTATTGATACTTTTTAGATCCACAAATGTACACATTTATCAGGTTACTTTTGCCAAGTTATAAGGTGCCAAGAAAAGGGGCAGCATCTTAATAATTTCCATTCTGCAAAAAAACTCAGTGCAGCCCAAACCCAAACATCTCCTTATCTATTGAAAAATTCTGAAACAATCTTGTGCTACAAAAAGATATGTAAGGGAAAAGACATCCTCTCTTTCTACTTCAGTTTCGAAATGGAATTGCTTGAGCTCTCCGAAGTTTTTAACTAGGATTAATTTCTCATTAATTCTAATAGGATTTCACATCCCAGGCCTAAAAAGTATTTAAATAGCCAGGAATCTGGAACGTAACACTGTTTAACTCTTTCAATTTTGGTGTTATAGCTCATCATTATTCTTACTGCAATGCCAATGATTTGTTAGCACTGTCAGCGCCAGTTTTGCAGCACTACAGGAATTCACTGACCTCTTGTTAGATGTATCTACCCATGAGAAAGTCATACACAATTCCTTGCTTAGGTGAATAAGGCAAAATGGCCCGATTGTCCATTGGAACCATAACTAGAGCTAACTATAAAAAGGCAATTCTAATTCAATGGAGGATTTTCGTTTCAAAAGAAATTATTTTGAAAAGCCTCCATTGAACTTCCTTGGTAAAAAAATACAAACTTTGTTTAAAAGGTACTAAAAGAACATATTATTTTCACCTTCTCAATATATTTATTGAATTTGTCAAGCTGCAGAAAACTAGGCAGTTTAAGAAGTCTAAATGTGAACAGAGCTGGAGGGACTTATGAATGTGCCATCTGTGGCAGCATACTTGGAAGGCTGCTCCAAAGTGAAAAACCTGTAGATTGTGGATTCACATCTGTCCAGCTGACAAGCTGCTTTCTTGATTAGTATTTCACTTTTGCAGAGATTTAACTTGTCAGAAAGCCATTAAAATGGATGTTTTCAATCAGTGTCAGTCAGAACCAATTTCTTCTTTCAGCTCAGAGTTCAGAAAACTCTTTATACATGGCCATCAAATTCAAAGGATTTTTATATATATATATGTAAAAAATACTGAATTTTACTAAGCTATTCCCTTCACTGCCATGTTCTTTTAGTTCATATTTAATGCACAGCAATCATAAAAACTTCTGTAGCTTTTTCTATGTCAAAGTGAAAGCAACTGCTTCAGTTAAATAACGTAAAGCAAATAAGACAGCTTCAAAGACCACAGAACAGCTTATTCACCTGGTTCTTCTGATTGTTCTTCTGATTCCAATCTTTTGGATTCTTCTGGTTGTTCTTCTGATTTCGCTCTTTTGGATTCTTCCAGTTGTTCTGATTGTTCTTCTGATTGTTCTTCTGATTCCAATTTTTTGGATTCTTCTCGTTGTTCTTCTGATTGTTCTTCTGATTCCAATTTTTTGGATTCTTCTGGTTGTTCTTCTGGTTGTTCTTCTGATTCCAATTTTTTTGATTCTTCTGTTTGTTCTTCTGTTTGTTCTTCTGATTCCAATCTTTTGGATTCTTCTGGTTGTTCCTCTGGTTGTTCTGCTTCTTCTTCTGATTCCAATCTTTTGGATTCTTCTAGCTGTTCCTCTGATTGTTCTTCTGATTCCAATCTTTTGGATTCTTCTGCTTCTTCTTCTGATTCCAATCTTTTGGATTCTTCTGGTTGTTCTTCTGTTTGTTCTTCTGATTCCAATCTTTTTGATTCTTCTGGTTGTTCTTCTGATTCCAATCTTTTGGATTCTTCTGATTCCAATCTATTTTTCACTGCTGCTATAGCCTTTTCTACTGCATCCTTTTGCACTTCCTCAATGATTTTTTCTCTTGCTTCTTTATATTGTTGAATGAGTTTGTCCATATCAATAACC
This sequence comes from Illadopsis cleaveri, assembly GCA_013399915.1. Lineage (NCBI taxonomy): Eukaryota > Metazoa > Chordata > Aves > Passeriformes > Timaliidae > Illadopsis > Illadopsis cleaveri. The sequence continues at coordinate 142,354 of VXBB01012523.1, forward strand.
TAGTGAAATTATTTGAAAAAATACAAATATCACAGAACACAAATATAGCATCTGATCCAAATTCTATAAAATGAAACTATTTTGGAAAAGCTCTGCAGATTTCAGGAAAATTTACATATAATTCAAGTGCAGGGTTGGGTTTTTTTGAAAATGAAATTCTTTTAAATTTGCATTTATATTTAATTATCTAATTTAATTATTCAGTTATGTATTTAATTATCTAATGTCTAATACAAAAGTTATTCAGAATATTCTAATGCTAAGACAATTACAACGTAAGATGATATATAAAAGTATTTCTGATCTGTAGTTACTTTCAGAAAAATGAATTTCATTAAAATTCTGTTTCCTATGTAACCCCTGTAAATGCAATGTGAATGTTAATAACATGACAAGAATGTGCTTAACTGATTATCAAGCCCCAGCTGATACTCTACTATCTAAGATATTTATGAACTTACCTGTCCTTTATATTTGTGTGCAATTACATTACAAATAGTTGTTTTTCCAGAGAATGGAGGACCAAATACGAGTACTTTACAAGGAGAAGCTGGCATTGGAGGTAAGAGGTAAGGCCGTGGATTCAACATAAACTTTTTCAATGCCTCTTCGGATGACAGTACATACATTTTGCCTAGAAAACTTAAAACAGAAGAGAAGCAAACAGATATAGATACTTATCTCATAAAATAGATATGAAAATTAAGAGTGTCAAATTCTACTAACCTGACAGCAAACTCTGGGTTTCCCATTACAATGTCCCCTTCCTTTAGAGCCACGGGACACACTTGTCCCCATCTGCTCCTACGCCATCGGTATCTGGGTGCTATCAGCTTGTAAGATGACAGAGCCCGGAAAAGTTCATCCTGTTTATTTAAATAGCCATAATTGCAAGTGTAATTTTTGTCTGAAGCTACATATGCCTTTTTACTAGACTTTTTTGAAACCTTTTGATGGAAAATAAACAAACTTTAAAAGAAAACCACATCATGCTTTTTAGAACATCTTAAAAAATTATTTATTTCAGAATTGTAGGACAATGTTAAAGAGGAATTATTTCATTTTCCAGGTCTATTTAAAAGAAATAGTACTTAAAATAGTTCATGTAGGCTTTACTTACTATTTTTAGAAGTTTAAAATTATAAAGAGCTATTTATTGAAGACAACAGAAAATAGCTAAGATTTCTTCTAAAGGGTATGAAAAAGGGACCATGATCTGTATAAGGGAATAGCAATATTAAAGTATCTATTTTAGGCATGCAGAAATATCATATGATAGGAATAAGTTTAATAGCCTTTTTACAGAATGTGAATAGTGAGTGAATTCTGAAGCCATGGTGACTCTAAATTCAGAATAGTACAGACAAGTGCTGGCTGTGAAGAACGGCAGAAGAACTTTCAGAACCAATAAAGGCAGGCATTAAAATAGCAGCTCTACACAAAGTGATGAATTTTCACTGACTTTCAGTACTCAGAAATAGATCCCTCTGTGAAAACATTTTTTCAATGCCCAAGAGCAGTCAGAAAACCAACTTGAATGTTAGGAATGTTGAGCACGGAGAGAATAGACAATAAAGGTTTATGTTTAAATTGTTTAAATATTGCCCTTTACTGCAATGGGCCTCCTGCTGCCCTAATCTCAGAAAGCACACAGGAAAACTGGATAAGTTTCAGAAAAATGTAATGTTACTGATTAATCCCACAAAGAGATTGTTGTGTAAGAAGGAATAAAATTGTACAGACTGGAATTCTTCAGTATAGCTATGTACGAGCAGGACAGAAGTTTGAAATCATGAGTTATTAGAGGGTAGATGTAGAGAACCAAATTATTCACTGACTTCTGCATACTGGAGGACACTGACCTAAAAGTCTGCAGGTTCAGCACAACGGGAAGCAATTCTGTACAAAATGTTCAGTTCGGATGCAGAACTCTTTGCCCTGAATATTTTGGTTATGAAAACCTTACACACAAACTAAAACAAACACACAAACTAACTAAATAATAAATACAGATGACCTCTGACACAGGAAGTCTTTCACTTGTGAATTTGTTAAGAACTGAGAAAACAGTAAAGTGAAGAGAGGGGTATTTCTCTGAAAATGTGGGGTCTCCCCATTACACTTCCATTCATATATTCAAAGTTTTGTTTAAAAAATAGGAAAAATGATCACAACTAAATATAGGTGATGACATTCATGCAAAACTTCTGGGTTTCAGTTTTATTTTGAAGGGACAGAAATTGTAATTGCCATGATTCAGCAAGATTCAGCACTAACTTGTCATGTTTCTAATTAATTACAGGAAAACAGAATGAATGTGATCTCAGTTAGGCAGAATATTGCTATATTTGGATTAGCATGTTGTTTCTTTTTCAGGAAAAGAGTAGACTGAGCTAACAGTCAGTTGCTGAGATTGCTATCCTTTGGCTAAAGTTTATTTCCTTGGAAGGAATTGATTTTTCCTCTATTGCTAAAACAAATATTTTGTTCAAAGTTTTATTATAATCATAATCCGTTTTTTTTGGAAAGGATAGATTCTTTTATTTTCATACTTTTTAAGTGGATTTCAGTCCCAGAATTACCTTAAATTCTCATTTCTGAAAGGTCAATACTTACAAAATGCCCTTACTGCCCTTACTGGTAAACCAAACTGGTTGTTGTGAAGCAAAGATGCTATAATATAAGCTTACACCAGAAAAGAAAAATAATTCTAGTTATTGCAGTCAATCACACTTTGGAAAAGCACACTTACATTTTGCTTTCCCTCCAGCGTTTCTTCTTCTTCTTCTTCACTTTGAAGTCTGATTATAGGAGCTGCATTTTGAATGTCCATAGACTGAAGTCGGCCTACCACTGCCTGAAGAGAAAATAAGTCTTGATTTAGTACCAATCAAAACTGCTTTTGCCTTCTGAAAGGCCTCTAAAATATCTTTAAAACTGTAACTTATTATTTATATAATGGCTACATAAACACCAAGGCCCGGTTTCTAACTCAGACTCATGCTAGTTACTGAGTTTTAAGAAGCTATTTGGTAGATACAGGCAGTGCAAAAGGTGAAATCACAGCCCTTGTATCTTCTCATTATGCTGTGAATCCCAAGCCTACTAAAGGACAAGATTGTGGAGGCTCCCCCAAGGCACTGCAAGTACTCAGATGAGCTCCAGTCACAAGAAGAGGCAAATCTCTTTGGGAAATCAGATTATGCACATTCAGAAGCAATACAACTTCGGGTAGTTTATTTTGAAAGGTATTTAAACCAAATGTCCACCAATGAGAATCAGATTACATTAAGTTTATTTGAAGTATTTCCTTAATATAATATTGATTGAATGCAAGTATTCTTGAAATGAAAAAGCAAATTCTGTCACGTTTGGGCTAGTTTTATTATAGGCCTTTGCCTTACTTGCAGGTAAAATGGTTGGAATCATAACATAACTTAATTGCACTTACTATAAATTTTGTATTGTAATGTTCACAAACAGATAATAAATGAGAAAATTGTATGTTCTAATGCTGCAAAATTTCTGCTTTTTTTTTCCCCATAGGACCATTCTTGGCAGAATTAAGGATAAACTGAAATAATTAACTTACAGAATTATAATAATACAATTTATTTCAAACAGAGGAGAAAATGCAGGAGAAGTTCACTTCCTACCTTGTCAGAGACAATCTCCTACTTAATTTTAAATCCCATACCCTAGCTTATGATTTGAAGCAACTTTTAGTTATGAGGCAAAGGATAAGTTTATTTATCTTCAAAATTTACCATTGTAGATTTTTTAACAGGGAGAGCAAGTTGCTCTGTTACAGGAAAAAAATCTAGACACAAGCACTCAGCAGAATTCTTACAAGAATCAAGGGTCTTCTATTACATTGCAAAACAATATCAAAATTAATTAAAACTATATTACATTATACAAAATATATTTTAGACACAAGCATCAAATAAACCAATTTTGTAAATATATCATACTGAAAATGTTTTAATTTCTCATTATATTTTAGATTATTACAGATCAGAAAAAGCATTGAAACCAGATGGACATAATACAAAAGTTTATAGCCTGCCTGAAGATATTCTCATGTAACATACATGTAAGCCTGGGGACAGAGCAGTGAATCTTACAACTAATAGAGGAAGGAAAGCAAGTATTTCAAAAGTCATTTTTTCTAATAGTAAATGAATGCGTTTTAAACACAACTTAAAATTTTGCCAACAGGAAAACAACCCACAGAATTGAGAAATTATTTTCTAGTGGAGATTAACTTAGCTGATGCACAGTTTACTTACCTCAAAGACACGATCTGGTTGCTGACTTCCATCCACTTCAATAAGATATCGACAATCCTGGTCAGCCAACAATTTCTGTTTAAAAACATACCTGTCAATTGAATATAGTTAACCAGATAATGACACTGAAGCTCATTCTCTTCCCATACATATCAAAGGTTGGACCCCTAGGGACATCAGCAAAATCATTCATTGATTCAAAATCATTCAAAATCAATCATTCATCAGCAAAAGATTCATTGAATTAATGGTTTATAAAATCTTATGGAGATTAACTTTTATTTGATGACAGATAAATAGAGATAATTCCAAAACTGGAGTTAGAACGGGTTCAGAAGATAACTTAGATGTGTTAGTTCAAATGCAAGAGAGCTAAAAAATATCAAGATACAGTAACATTTTGTGTATGAATTCAACTTTTAATTGTCTAACTACCTTAATTCTTTGCTGGAAAATGATGACAACCTCATGTTCCTCATTGGAAATGCCGATCATGAGACCAATGTTTTAATTTTGGTCCTGACTCCCAATTCGTCTAAAATTTAGACAATATATTTTATTTTTCTTATTTTAAATTTTCACACTAGCAGATAATGTCTTAGACTAAAAAAATCCCATGTTGGTTGTTAATGCCTCTCCCTGAGGACTGAGAACACTCACTCCATTCCTGGCAAACCCTGCTCTAACCTCAAGCCTGAAAAGGCCTATTGAAGGTGACTTTACAACTTTGCAGGTAATCTGTTCCTGCAAACAAAATTTATGGTCATTTCCTGGCTCATTTCATCTAGTCTGTCTTCTATACTTTCTAATACTCTTCTAAAGAGAGAATAATAGTTTGCATTTCTCTTATATACCATGGTCTTAAGTCATATTAGTAAATAGTATTTGAGTTTAGACAATAGCATCTCATTTATTCACTCAGTTTTGACTAAATCCCCACACAGATTGCAGATTATCTGAAGTACTGAGGTCTAGCCAATTATTTAACATGTTGTAGTTGTTCATTAGGTTTCCTTCCTCACTGCAGTATTTCACATTTATTTCAGGTCATTTTAATCCCAGCAATTTATCAAGAAATCGAAGTGTGTTCTCCAAAGTTCATTCTACCAATCTCCCTATCAGTGCAAACTGCACATTTTATAAGCTTTTTGTATCAACTTCAATTTCATCACCTCAAACTCTGCCTGGGCAAATTGATAAAACCCTGTGTTCTTTTATTGTATTAGTGGACCACTAAGCATCTTCACCAATACATTCATTGCTAGTGAACCCTAAGTTAACCCTACTACCTAGTGGAATGTTTTGAAATTGTTGAAGTTTGGTATACATCCTAAAGTAATGTAATCTAAACAACCTTCCATTAGCTCACTTATAAGAAATCCATGTCAGATCGTGTAATGATTAAAGATACCACATTTTTTGTTTTCACCTTCACAGCAGTAACAAGTTTGTTACTCTGGCAAAGACCATTATACCACTTTTACACAATTTCATCTATAGGTTTAACTAATCCATAGGGAAATTGAAAGGCATAAACAGTAATTGTCAAGTGGGAATCAAACATGAGTATTTTGTAGCTGTTTGTACTAAGAGATTAAAAAAAAAGGAAAAACAAAACAAAACCAGAATAAAACAAAAGAAAACAACCCCCCCAAAAAATCAAAAACCAAACTATTCCTTTGGACTTCAGGCTTCCTTTTTGTTTGTTTGTTTGTTTGTTTGGGGTTTTTTTGTTTTGTTTTTTGGGGGGGGTTTTTTGTGTGGGGAAGGAGGGGAACAAACATACAGTAAATCCACTTTCCTGAACACAACAGAAAGAAAATGTCAAAGCTTCAGAAATTAAATAAATGGTAAAACAAACTAATGGGCTAATTACTGTGTGTATAAATCTGCAGGCAATGAAGCAGGTGAGAAAGGGAGTGGAAGACGATAGATGCAGATTACTTATGGGACTGCATTCTGGAATGGACTCTGGTAATGGTAATGAAACAATAGAGTCTTCAAATATTTCACTTACTAGATTTAGAAAGCATATGTGGTAGCAGGTATGGTTTCACTTCTAAAAGTCAAAGTTGATTACTTTATCTTGACTGCAGAGTAGAAACAACACTTACAGATGACAACTTTGTATCACTGATTTCAGAATAAATTTCAGAATTTGGGGATATATTGTAGCATGACTACCTCAATACAACAAATCTCAAACTACAAAAAGAAATTAAAACAATGCAAGATATTTTAAAACTTTTTGTTATGCATAATCATATTACTTTGCTTTTTCTTACTTCTAAAAGAGGATGCATTATATCCTTGTGTATTCCAATTCTTTTTTCTACATTTTCAAGAAAATCTTCAGGCCTCTGCACTAATTGATGAAAAGCTTCTAATTTCTTACGTGGACCTTTTCCAGTCTGCAAAACAAAATTTCAAGACACAAAAATAATGTATTAAAATTATTTTTTTCTTCACTCAAATTTAAATAAAGTAGCTTTGGAGAGTATTGCAATGAATATTAGTCCAGTGACTGCTGACCATGATCCTTGTGTTTTTTTAGTGAAACCACTACAATCCTATCCTGATGAAGTGTAGTTTCTCTGAAATGAAAGCAATGTGCCTAGAACTTGCATTGATAAGTCTCTGGCCCCCATTATAAAAATTTGACCTGAATTCAAAACTAATACCTTCATGAAAAAAGAAAGAAAATCCATTTGTAGTAGTGTAACACCAAAACCAGAAAATAAGTTAGTGTCCTGCAAATATTCATATAAAAGTTGCTACAATAAACAAAAATGAAGAACTCTTTTATTTGTCTAGATCAAGAAACAGGCAGGGTAGAGCCACCCTTTTCCTCCTGATACACACTTTTAACTTATGGTAAGAAACAGATCAGTGACTTTCGAATCAAAGACTGAATCCAGGTACAGCTATACAATGATCAACATTTGCTGTCATTTAAAACTACTGTTTAAGTGTTACCCCACATCTCTTAAAGCAGGATAGAAATGGAATTAAGATTAAATTTGAGCAAAAGAAATTCATAACATAGTATGGTAATATTTTAGAAGATCAGAATTTTTTCTGCTTTGTCTAAAGTACATTGTAATATTTTGCACTGGCTAGAAATTAGCAACATTTACCTCTTCTTCTTCTTCTTCTTCTTCCTCTTTTTCATCCTGCTCTTCTTCCTCTTCTTCTTCTTCTTCTTCTCCCTCTTTTTCATCCTGATCTTTCTCTTTCTTACGCTTGCCAATAACAGTAGGATCCCACTGGCTCCTCTGATATATCTCCCCTGAATCAGGGTTTTGCCTTTGTCCTGGTATCCTTTGGCATAACTCATAATCTGGACACTAGCAAGGAAAAATTAAAAGGAAATCATGTTTATTGTACTGCTATAACGTCTTTTTCTTGGAGAGACAAAATTTCTCTAAATTGGTCTACTAATAACAGTATTTCAGTATTGCCACAGTTATCTAGAATCTCCCTTCTTCCTTTGTTTTTGATCTAATGAAAATAATTACAATTCTGACATATCTGTGAAAACAGCTTCAAAGCAATGAAATCAAAGGCAAAGTTATTTCTTTGACTTTGGGGCAAGGATTTTTAATGTACATTTAGTCTCAATCCTTTTCCTGGAGGAGTTGATGTTACTATATGAAGTCAAGAATTTCATTTTTCTTTCTGGTGTAGTTAGTATCACTCTTCTATTTGTATTGTTGCACAGGAATCTATACAACACATATTCTCAACAATAGGGATTTCTCAGTACGTAGCATTAAAACAAAGACTGACTTTCTGAAAAAATCAAATCTGCCTGAAAAGCAGGACAAAAATATGTCTCTTTGATGGTTTAGGATCTTTTGAGACCACAGAAAATAGGTTTGAAATAGGCATTCACCAATTTCCATTATGCATGTTCAAGCAAATTAAGTCTTAAAAATATGAGATTAAAACAAACACTGAGTTAGATCTGCAAAGTGATAGAGTAGGTCCATACCCTGAGGCTTAGCATCTGACAAAACACATAGATGTGCCAACTAGAATCAAAATCCCAATGAGAATGGAGCACAGCACCAGAGGCTGACTATTCAGAGCTGTCTCAGCAGCTCATTCTGCACATTCAAAGTAGAAGACAAAAATAATCTAGTTGATTATAAATAAAACATTGCTAGAGGAAGGGCCTGAGAGTGTGTTCACGACTACACATAGGGTTATTTTTTTGGATGGAGGCTGGCACAGTTCAGTGTGGGCCGGCTAGAATCCTCCCCAGTGAACAGCTGGGCACAATCTGGAGAATGGCACAGGCCTCGGGCTATTCCCTGTGGGCAGCTTGGGCACTGCCACCCCATTCTGACTAACAAGACAGCTTAGCAGTGTTTGGCCAAAGCAGCTGGCCTGATGTCTGAAGAGTCCCTCTTGCCTTGTTTTTGTCAACAATTGTGGATGTAGCAAGCAAGTCCATTCTTTTAAGTTACAATGAGAAAGTCCTCTAAATCCCACACTAACAATGGTTTATGTTTCTCTGGTTATATCACAGTCACATCTGTAAAATATCTGGTATGTCACATCACTGCTCATGAAGAAACAGATTTGTAAACAAGATTAATTAATAAAGCAGTTTCACAATTAGTGACTTAAAAATAAAACTATTTACTTTCTAACTTCCACATGTGAGAAGTTTCTTCCTGCATTATACAAGTGGCAGATGTACATGTGTGGAAAATCCCATAGTGATCATGTAATTCAATGGTTCCCTTTCTTGAAAACCCATATCTTCTAATTGGTGGAGATGTTTACGACATGTTCATTATTTTACCTCAGCAATAATGGAACAAACCAGTGAAATTGTATTCCAATATAAAAGAGAAGAATTTACCATTCTTCAATAAAATCTATACTCAAGTATACAGAGGAAAATATTATATTTGGTATGCATAGCATATGAGTCTACTAATAATAAGGAAAAATACTAGGAAGTTACTGAAGATGCCATTACCTTAATGTTAATAAAGACATCCGGTTTTAGTTCTAGATTCATTATTTTCTCTATTTGCTGTGGAACAGTCATGTATTCCTCTGAGAGAGAAGGAAATCCAGTGAGAACATAACCTGCCAAATACATTTAATTGAACACATTTTAAGAGGGCTCGTCAATTATAGAGCTAGTTATACTCATCTCCTTTAAACAATATGTGTAGTGGTATAATTTTAAACCATGTACATGACACTGTGCACCCATGTCTGCTTCAGATGAAATACAGACAAGTAAGTGGGTTGCTTTCAGCTTTATAGAGTAGTCTCAACATCTGTTAACTGAATTTTAAAAATGTAGACATTAAAGACCATACTCAGACCCCCTGCTTTATGTCTCTAGCTCAGACATTGCAGTGCCTAAAAGGTAACAAGCTTTCGGTGACCAATTTTGCCACTAAAAGACTTTATAAAGGAACTGCAAAAAGTAGCCACTCTATGATTTCAAGCATTTCAACAAGGAGTCTAGGCCTTCTACACAACCTTTAAATGTTTTGGCTTCTAATGAAGGGAGTCTGAACCACTCTCCTGCCTCTCAACAGGAGGCACTATGCATTAAGGATAGGAAAGTACTGTAACTGTTGATGGCTGTATGCATGCAGTAAGAACTACTGAATAGCAATAAAATCAATATTCATGAAGCCAGCATCAGGTGCCTAAACAAAAATCAGGTGGATGTTTTTAGCCAAACAATGAGAATATTCCCTTATAGAAACACTGCATGCTCAGAATTTTATGTGATAAACTCTGGGCAGCACAAAAACATGGCAGCAGTCTTTGCAAGAGGTGTTAGGAGTGAAGTCTTGTACTAAAGAAGGAATAAAACCCATTGCAACTGAAAGCTTAAAAAACAAGCTCGTTTTAGAGCAGTAGAAATTAACATTGGCACTACACCTGTCTCTCTCCTATAATGGAAATTTCAAATAAAAGTCAAAACAAGAAAAAGAAACTATATTTCCTTTTTTACTTCCTTTTGTCTTAGCAGCACATTTGTTTACTCATCAGAGAAGCAGGTTCAGACACTAGCAAGATCTGCAGATCTCAATTAACAAAATCTTTCCTCAAACAGAAAAATTATATCCACTACCATTACTATTCTCAACCATCCTACTCTGTGTCACAAAATGCAAAGGTAATAAAGAATTCTGTAAGAGAAAAAAAAAAGCCATAATACTTTGCATTTTCAGTAGCTTGCTTTCCTTCTTTCTCATTATTTAAAATGTTTAAAATGTTTTTGCTGATGGATTTTTATGTTGTTGTTATAGAAGTATTGCAGAATAAAATATCTGTACTTTAAATCCTAAGATTCTTCTGAACAGATAATACTGTCAAATAAGAGTTATATCAACACTTCAAATTTAGGGAAGATTATTTTCTCAAAATCAACACAACATAGGACTGGTATGACACTTTCTGATCTCCCATATTGGTAAATTAATCCCTAACCGCATTTCCAGTTTATTGATATTCCACAACCTGAACAGCATGAGAAAAAGCTAGAATTATATTTGAGCACCAATGGATGTAAAATGGATGTAAAATTATAGGTAGCACATTCTAAGTTTAGGCTATAAATATGCTTACCAAAATGAGCAACTTCTGGTGATTCAATCTTTTGCAGAATCATTTCTGTCACCAGTTCCTCAGGAATGCTTTGACCTTGACAAAGCAATTCTTGACACTAGGGTGAAATGCAAAACATACTCTTTTATAGTAAGTGTTTGTTAAGAATGTGACAAAACTTACTAGAAGATTAGACCTTTACCTTAAGTCCATATTCTGTCCCTTGTTGAATATTTGTTTGAATTACTTCTGAAGCTAAGGAAGGATATCAAACACAAGAAAAATAATTAATACAAAATATTTTGTAAACAAGACTTGTACATGCAGATACACATGCACATACACGTACAGGAGGATATGTGTGCTCCAAGCTATCAGACTATTTTGAATGAACAGCCATTATATTTAGGGCCATTATTACACTTTGCCAATCCATAACCTGGGGCCTTATGGCAAGGTCGGGGTAGTTGTTTCTCTGTTCAATTTAACCCTGTATATACTACACAACAGTAGTTTTGCAGCATTATTTGAGCTACTGATTTAAATTCAATCACCATTACTGTCTTGTAATCCAGACATATTTGAGCTCAATCACTTTTTAAATTTAAAACCCAAGATTTAAAGAACTGTTTAGATACACAAAATCATCTACTTTAAGTGACATCCATCAAATTCAAAGACTGCTCTATGTCTCTGTTGATAGTGACATCTCTTAAGGCTACATTTATATTACTAATAAACCAGACCAGGGAAAGGTCCTGAAGCCAGGCAACTCATGCCTATACAGCCATAATCTTTCTTCTCAAAACACAGTGGCTGTTTTCCAACTGTTCCTACTAGGAATGATGACTGTCGTACATCCTACCTTTCATACTATGGATAGGTGTTTGGGAGAATAATATTTGCCATAGGCCAAAACTGAGACAGGGAATGTACTAATTAACAACACAAGCAACTGAAAATCAGCAATCTGTGCACCAGTGTGCACCCTGGCCCTATTTTATTTATGAGTACTGACTTATTCACTGGATAAATTAATAGAAAGTATTATGTCATTAGAAAGATTGCAAACACCTTTCACATTCAATAATTTTCTGTCTTGGTTTATTTTCAACCCAGCACAGGACAGATGTTGATACTGTGGAGCAAGTTCAGAGGACACCAAAACCATCAGAAAAACTGAATAGCCTAGGAGAGGCCAAAAGAACTGACCTTGTTTAGCCAGGAGGAAACAGACAGCTCTTACTGCTATCTAAAACTACTTATTGGGAGGTCACAAAGATGGACCCATGGTCACCACAGAAGTGCAGTTAGGACAGGAGGCAACAGACACAAACAGGAACATGAGAAATTCAAATGGGGTAATTAGGAAGCAATTTTTCATCTAGAAGGTAGTCAAACATTGCAAAGTGTTTCTCGGGGAGGAGGTGGAGTCTCCATCCTTGTAGATATTCCAGATTCAACTGAGCAGGCCTCTCTAGTTGACCCTGCTTTGAGAGGAATGTTGGACTCAGTCACCGCTGAAGGTTTTTTCTGAATTAAATTTTTCATGTTTATGTATGCTGAATTTCTTAGTTTCTTCCTTTTTTGATGTAGAAAATGAAAAAAATTTACTAGTATAAGTAATAATGAGTGTGTACCAATGTGTGCGTTCACTAGCTAATGGATTAAAAGAAATATCATGAACAAAATAAGAAATGAGTAATTCCCTGAATTAGAAATAAGGCTTAAAAAAGCAATAACTGAGATTTAGATCAGTTGCTAAGAAAAACTTTCTAATGGCAAAGAGTGTGTTACAGAGATAGACTGCCTAGAAATTTTTTAAAACGAATTTGATGAACATTTGTCAGCACTGATTTAAATACATACAGACAGAGTGGACTGGCTTAAGTACATTCCTGAAGTCCCTCTGATTTTGACCTGATCTATGTTTTGAACCAGGTATTAATTTTTTTTTCTTTTTATACAGTACTATGAATTAAAAATTCTATACATACGTAAGTCAAAAAAGCACTTTATTGAAAGTTAGTATTACCATGTTACAATTCTAAATCCTCAAAAGAAGTAAAGATACTTCATTTGATAAATAACTCTGTTTCCTGGACTACATCCCCTTGTGTTGGGACACTGCACAAACAGAAATGAAAGACCCTCTTACATTTTCATGCTCTGCACTGAAAAATGTCTGTACTCTTTGGAGTTGAATGAGTTGCCCCCGTGTGAACAAGAAGGATCACATGAATCCCCTTACAGGACTGGGAACAGAATTCATGATTTTTTAAAAAAGAAAACACAGTGATTTTTCTAAGCCTTTCAATAACTGAAAGACCATGATCAGCAATTTTATTTCTGGTAAAATGTTTACTTGTTCCTGATAGAAGTGTTTGCTGCAATCAGAAACATGCCCTTTGAATTACAGAGAACAGTGAGGGTATTCTAAACCAGAAGCTATAGTGAAGCCAAAGCATTGTTCCAAATATAGCATGTATTTACCTTCTATGAAAATGCAGTTCCATCTCTGTGCTAATTTTCTAGCTAACGTTTTCTTTCCAGAACCCTTAAAATGAAAAATACACTTTTAAAAAAAGACAGAACAAAACCAAACATATAACACAATGAAGAACATATTTTCACATGATAAAAACAACGAAAATCTACTACTGGGATTAGGGCCTCTGAGTTATACATTGGGCAAACACAAAACACACTTTTTAATACCATCCTCTACTTCATATTGCCTAGCATTTATTATATGCTGCTACTTGTAGCTAATTATCTCCAAAGTCATTATACTGAGTTTGTTTCTGTGTAACTCTATCTAAAACTCAGCTATGATTTGACCACAAATTCCTATGAGAAATTCCTTAGGACTAAAATTTATTATCTTCAGCCTCCAAACAAATTACGATGCAAACCTACTCAACCCTTTCTGAGTAGGATACATCAGGATAATATTCTTTTACTAAAACAACAAATGCTTAAAACCTGCCCTTGTTAGTCCACAAATCTGGTTAGATACTGACAAAATCTTTATTATTTACATGAATACAGAGGAAAACCAATATAACTGAGAGTTATGAGGCCTCCAAGAGTGATTAATTGAATGGGTTTTTGCAAAACTCACCATCTTCCACCCTCAGGATTGTACCTGTTTTTTTAGAAGAGCATATAGGAAGACCTGTTTTGACAGGTTTTTTGTCCTTGATAAATTTTGTGATAAGAAACAGCAAAACCCTACAAATAAATTACATTCCCAGTTAAGAGTGTATCAACAATCACTCCAGCCTACTCATACCTTACATCTTACAGGTGTGATGAGAATATATGTATTTGGCTTTGATTTAATGGCACTATGTTTTTAATTTAAAAGATATATCTTAAATAGGACAGGCATTCTGCAAATCAGTCAGACATATAAAAGATATTACCTTAAAAAGAAACTATTTAATTCCCTGCTTTCCAGGTAAGGTCTGTACAATTTCAATCCTTTGCTATATTAATGTCAACATCTACTGAAGGCAATGGTTGAGAATATGACAGTTCTTTTGTACTGTCTTTCAATGAGCATTTTATGGTGGTTTGGTCTATAAAACATAAAGTTACCTTTTTCATGTAAGGTTCAAATTTTGATGTTCATTTAAAACTAGATGAGTTAGTTCACTGTAGTTTTCTGTGGAGCTGAGTGCACTCTTACAAGTGCATATACTCATAAGATATGTTATAAGGCAAATGTGTACCAAAAAAACCCACAAAAAACCTCCCTTCAGCAAATTGAAGCAACAATGCAAACCCACATTTGAGAAAAAAAAAGAAATCTGAAAAGTTTAGGTTTACAAAACATCATTTTTTTCTAAGTTAAGGAGGCCACAAATTAGTTGAGAAAAAGATAGACCTTGAATTATAGTTAAAATGTAGTACAGATCCGTTTATCAGGACACCTTGGTAAATTCTTAATGTTTCCAAATATATAGGATAGAATTTTGTCAGAATTTTAATATTAAGATCTGTAATATCTCATTGCAGCTCTAAGTTAGTACATTAACCTGAATGTTCTCTTACATGAATTTATGTCTTTAATCTGTTAAGTTATTAAAAACTAGAATATTTTAATAGCATTGTTCTGGTTTTGGCTCAGGTAGAGTTAACTTTCTTCACAGTAGCTAGTGTGGGGCTGTGTTTTGGATATCTGTTGAACACGGAGTTGGTAATACAGAGATGTTTCTGTTACTGCTGAGCAGGGCTTACACAGAGCCAAGGCCTTTTCTGCTTTCCATACTGCCAGGAAAATGAGGATGGATGGGAAGCTGGGAGGGAACAGAGCTGGGACAGCTGACTCTGACACACAAGGATATTCCAAAGCACATTGTGTCACGCTCAGTATATAAAGCTGGGGAAGAGAAGGGAAGTACTTTTGGAGTGACAGCATTTGTGTTCCCAAGCATGGTGGAGCCCTGCTATCCTGGGGATGGCTGAACATCTTCCTGCCCATAGGAAGCGGTGAATGAATTCCTTGTTTTGCTTTGCTCATGTGTATGGCTTTTGTCAACCCATGCATTTTATCCCTTTTACCCTTCTAATTCTCTGTCCTACCCCATCAGGGTGAGTGAGCAAGAGGCTGAGTGGGGTTTGCTTGCTGGCTGGGGTTAAACCACCACAAAAATAAAAACAATCCAGTTGTCAATGTCAAAAGAGAAGAAACTTTTTGAGCAACATGTAACTTTTAAGTACAGTAATAACATTTTTAACCACAATTGACTGGTCACTGAACGGAAAAATTGGTCTTATTAAATGAGACCAGAATTTTTACCATCCTCTCCAGGATTTGAAGAATGGCAAAAGCAAAAAAATAGGTATTTCACCCTTTTGGTAGCACTGGTAAACTAATGTTTTCACAAGTAAAATTGTTAGCAGAGTATCTTCTATTAGACATCTTACTGGCTTTCCAAAGACAATTAAGCAATTGGGCTTGGACAAGAGAAAAGATCTTTCAGCTTCATCTTCATCAAAGATGTCTGTAAAGGGCTGAGCTTGTTTTTCCTCTTGTGAAGCCATTTCTAAGTCTAGAAGGAAAAAAAGAATTTGTTATGAAGTACAGTAGTTACATGTGTGTAAAATGACCTTAAAATGGAACTGAATTACAAGGTAACTGGATTTGTAAAAAAGAAGGCATTTATATGGAGAAAAAGCATTTAGAGAACATACACAATGCACCCATCAAATGAGAGAAAATCCACTTCTGAAAAACGAAGGACTGTTGCAACAACCCCTGATCACCAGCTGTTGATGGCTTCTTCATGAGTCTCATATTGCTTGTGGCTCTTTTTCAGTTGTTTTGTTGATTTTTCCTTCCTGCTCCAATTACCACACAATTGTGGCTTCTCTCTAGTCCCTGAAATGGGCCTGCCAAAACCTTTGGTTTTGTGCGTCAGACACAGAAGTGCCCTGCCATGGTCAGTGGAACTGTTCTCTGTGTCCACACAGGCAGGTACATGAGTAAGACTCTGAGTAATTAATTCACAGTTCATGATCTCTTCCACCATCCTCTCACAAATCCCAGCTCTTCCAGGAACGCAGGCAGTAGCAAGTCCAGTGCTGCACAACAAATTGAAACCTAAACAAATTTCTAATTAAGGTAAGTTGGAGGAAAATTTGCATGGACCTTTCAAACAAAATGGAGGCCAAAACATGAGGAGGTTGCTGAAGTTTGTTTGGAAAAGGCAAAACAATACCTCATTGTCTTTAGAGGGCCACTTCAATCTCACAGCCTCAGCAAAACCCACATGAAACCATCCAACCCAGCACAGCCCCACACCACTCTCAGTCAGTTTTAAATTAAATTAAAAACTTCAACTAAAAAAATCTACTTCAAGATGAGAACCTGAAAAAGTTTGTCTTGAAACATCAAACCCAAACGTTCAGACACTCTTGCGTTAAACATTTTAATATTAAAAAAAANGCGCCCCGCCCCCGCCCCTTGGGCCCGCCCCCTGAGGGCGGGAGAGGGAGAGGCCCCGCCCCACAGAGGGGCGTGGGCGGGGCTGCGGAGCTGTTCCTGGTGCTGACCGTGCTCACCCCGCAGGGATCAGTTCCCGGCGGGAGCAGCGGGTGCAGATGC